>ONZH01007829.1:0-36448 GCA_900303285.1 Rhinella marina
CCCGTCCCTTGCTGCTTTGATTGACAGAGCCAGGCAGTGGAAAAGCAGCAAGGGAGGGGCTGACCACAGGAATGAGTGGAGCTTGGATGCAACAAGAGCAATGGTGATGTCCTCATTGCACCAAAGGCCTAATTTGCATATTAAGAAAAGGTATCATAACTCGGGAGCTTTGGATAAACAAAAGAAAAAGAACATTTCAATCAGGTGAGAATAGCTATGTGTCTATGCAAATAGCTGGATAGGAAGGTCGCTGGTAATAAATTCCCTTTAACGTGACAAAATTTGATTTGGGTGCTATGATTTAATAGACTAATTTCTTAAATTAAAATAACCCAATACACATTTTTAGCTTTATAGCCTGTCTACAAACCTAGATCCCTGGGAGATTTGTTCAGACACATTATTAATATTCTTGTTTTTAATCAGTGTGGCCCATAACCACATTTCTAAACTTTTTATATCAAATCTAATATTAACGGCAAAACCATGACATGTTTCATTTCAGAAAAGACAATTGTAAAAAAAAAATAGCTACATAATGAAAATAATTCTGTTGAAAATCATCTATGATCATGCTGTGTCATCAGGATATTATTGTGGGATTCTGTGAGTGGAATACTGTACCCCTTCAGCTTCACTCTGTGATTAAGGGTATCATCATCCAATTAATTTCAATGTTAACCTGGCTTAAAGAAATTTTACATGGTTTCTGAATTAACAATCTTTGCATAAATCAATAGTACATGTGAATATAAGAAACTTTATAATATATCTTCTCAGAGATAAATGTCTTTCTCTCCTGTCCTACTTCTAAACTAAATTATCTGTTGAATCCACCTTGAGAAACACGATGAACTGACAACTTACTAAAGCATCAAATTACATGCTGCCCATAAAATTCTATGGTGTGGAGAGGGGGAAAAGGAAGGAAATGCAGAGAGGCACACAGAGATGCTGCCATAAGTGTATGAAAAGGGGATGGATGAGAAGGAGTGAGCTGCTATAAGGGGGAAAAGGTATGTTTCCCCGATAAGATACATTACAAAGTTTTTAATATTCACCTGCAGTATTTAGTTATGCATTGTTTGTTGAAAGTACAGAAACCATTTAAATCACTGAGTGAATCAGTCAGAAGAGAAGGGGCATGACAAACACTAAAGATAGCTGAAGCCCATTATTCTAGAGAATGTATTGGCTCCCAGATTCCCCACTGAAAAAAATCTCTCATAAATTTCAACAAAGGCATAACTTGAGGTCCCTGAGCCCTAATGCTCTCTACAAATTTACTTAGAAATAGAAAGTTTCATCAGAAATATACCTATTGTTTAAATCACGTTTTAATGTAAAACTTTTTTTTAGAATTTTTGGTAATCCTTTTTTCAGTTTTAGTTAAAAATATTGTAAAATCTGAAGATTTTGACACTGGACGCTACGTGTCTCGCTACCAGTACCACTACTTCTCTTTGTATCATATGGGCATTTGCCAGGTGCCATATTCGGAAATGGTCGATGGGGAGCTCGCTCAATTTTTCACAGCTTTGGTGACTGTTACTTACTTTACTCTGTATGTTATCTTTTATCACAATTTACTAAACTTTTTATGCACCTAAGTCATGTTACTGTAAGCCTATTTAGTCCTGATCTCAGAATTCACGGAAATACTGTGGTCTGTTGTGTCTATGGCCTATGTGGCTACTGTATATCATAAATCTATACAGGAATATTTTTAATATAGATAAATTAAAATTAAAAAATCATCTTTAATTATTAACTGATATAAAAATGTTAGCAAATGACCCCATTACCTTTAAAGAAAAAAAAGTCATTCATATACACCAAAAATCTCTACACTCAACATTGCAAAGTGAAGAATTTTTGCAACATAACTTTAATGTATGACATTTTAGTCTCAGTCCTAGTCCTGACGCTACTCATATATAGCATCTACTTATCCGTATAAAGGTGTGATAGTGTCAAGACAAGATACAGAGACTGAAATATGATCAAAATTTATAGCATTGAAAAGTCTTTCTTAGACAAACATAAAACTGTGTCCTATAGTATAGTATTATAAAACTTAATTTATACATATGGGATTTGTGATACAGGGAAAAATACAATCCAGTTACTAATTAAGGCATTTTTTGGTGACAGCATGTCTCAGTGATAAATCTTATATGCTGTTCTTAGTTTCCTTGGGCTGCACTGTATTCCCTTTTCTTACATTTTATAGATTACCAGTCACATTTGATAACATGTAATTACTGCAATACAGCAGCTTATTTTTACATATTGTACAGAAATGTTCCCAGATTTTCTATTTTAAATGTACATTTGTTGGCTTACTAACATTTTCTATTCGCTCACTGACATAAATATTCCTTTCAGATTTTAGAATTACCTTTCTCCAGTAAATACATTCCATTCCTGGGACCTGAGTGGACTGGAGCTATGCTCAACAAGAGAAAAACTAATGCTCCATGTGAGAATTTAGGAAGATCTGGACTCTGGCCTAAAATGTGTTAATGACTTTGCAAAACATTTTTATTCTCTTACTATTATAAGTTTATTACTTCTTTCTTCAATTGGAGCTTTTTGTGTAAGGCTTGATTTACACAGTTAAAATTACATGTTCTGCATAACTCTAACAGTCTCGGCATACACTTGGCCAGTATATGTTGGTATACATTTAATTCAACTGTATTAAAAACACAATCAACTATGTTGATCAATACAACTAAATAAATAAAATGAAACCTTTTTCCATGGTAGTTTAAGGCAAACATATTCAACTGTACAATAATACAAAATCCTTATAAATGTGGTTAAATTGGTTTTCTGGCTAAGGAGGTGACAACCACAATGGTTGTAAGCTCTGGCCAATTAACTGCTAGTGACATACTAGTGAAGTAACCTTCTAACACATGTGACAGCTGTGGCCAGTGATGGGCCGCATTTGTCACAAGATTAAGCCGCTTCCTACCAAGTGTGGACTGGAAGCAGCTGGGAAAGTGGCAGTAGCATGGAATAGCAGGTGAATCGTTTTTCTTTTTTACTGGTTACGGCCAGTGGTGTTATTGACTGCTAGCCTTGACAATCCATTTAAGGTAACTTTCCCTTGTTCAGTATTTTTCATCAGTATTTGCAAGCTAAAACCAGGAGTGGGCCAAAAACATAGAAGAGGCACAAATCTTTCCATTATACTTTTATCTGTGGGTTTGCTTACAAATACTGATGCAAAATTCTGACCAAATACTGACCATGTGAACATGGGCTTACAATGATTAAGGCTTCTTTCACACGACTGTTGTGTTTTGCAGTCCGCAATTTGCGGATCCGCAAAAAATACGGATGACATCCATATGGCATCCGTTTTTTTGCGGATCCATTGTAACAATGCCTATCCTTGTCCACAAAATGGACAAGAATAGGATATGTTCTATTTTTTTTTTTTGCAGGGCTACGGAACGGACATATGGATGCAGACAGCACACAGTGTGCTGTCAGTATTTTTTGCGGACCCATAGAAATGAATGGATCTGCATCTTGTCAGCAAAATATGCGGATCGGAGCCCGCAAAATACACTGTCGTGTGAAAGAAGCCTAAAACAGAGAAATTTGCCAAAAAATACACAAGGGTGTCATTATGAAAAAGAGCTGGTCCCACTTCTGTTTACTCATATTAATGGAATCAGAGAAAGACAGAATAGGACAGATAACTGGTAGTCAGCGAAAGTGTATGTCTTTACTTGAGCATACAATCACTAGTAAAGGTGCACTGTGGCGGTAATGCAATTGACAATATATGGCTAAACCCTCACACTGATGTTAAAATGAGACTTTCACCAATATATTCTTATATCAGGAACATACCGGAGCCCGAGCACCGCGTCAAGGTATCTCAGAATGGCTCGGGACTTAACGCTAACCTACCTTGCCGTATGGGCAATTGCGGAAGGAGCATATAGGCCGACACAAAGCAGTTACCTCCAGCGTGAAATTACACATACAATGGGAGGAGGGAGGAGACTATGAGCTCCACCTACCAATGACTCATGTGTCTCAGGCTACACAAGTGCACCAGAATGTTACCATAAGATGTAAATAATGGTACATTCAGACCTGGAGTTGCCACATCTCCAGGTATAAATGTTCAAATACAATCACAGAAAAAAAACGTGGTCTAAAATGGCAGAAAATTGCTCAGACCCCATATGCTGTTGCGCATATCAAACCAGGGGAGCAACTCCTGCACATGTGGTCCGTTGCTAACAGCAATCCCCAGCAAAAGTGCATACAATGGAGGATGCCTGCAGTGGACCACATGTACCACAAAACCATCCTACACAAGGTAACAAATTGTGTGGATGTGGCGAACTATATAATCAAAGAATCACTAGTAAAGGTGCACTGTGGCGGTAATGCAATTGACAATATATGGCTAAACCCTCACACTGATGTTAAAATGAGACTTTCGCCAATATATTATTATATCAAGAACATACCGGAGCCCGAGCACTGCGTCAAGGTATCTCAGAGTGGCTCGGGACCTAACGCTAACCTACCTTGCCGTATGGGCAATTGTGGAAGGAGCATATAGGCCGACACACAGCAACTTACTCCTAGTTACCTCCAGCGTGAAATCACACATACAATGGGAGGAGGGAGGAGACTATGAGCCCCATCTACCAATGACTCATGTGACTCAGGCTACACAGGTGCACCAGAATGTTACCATAAGATGTAAGTAATGGTCCATTCAGACCTGGAGTTGCCACACCTCCAGGTATAAATGTTCAAATACAATCACAGAAAAAAACGTGGTCTAAAATGGCAGAAAATTGCTCAGACCCCATATGCTGTTGCGCATATCAAACCGGGGAGCAATTCTTGCACATGTGGTCCGTTGCTATGTGTGATTTCACGCTGGAGGTAACTAGGAGTAGGTTGCTGTGTGGCTCGGGACCTAACGCTAACCTACCTTGCCGTATGGGCAATTGTGGAAGGAGCATATAGGCCGACACACAGCAACCTACTCCTAGTTACCTCCAGCGTGAAATCACACATAGCAACGGACCACATGTGCAAGAATTGCTCCCCGGTTTGATATGCGCAACAGCATATGGGGTCTGAGCAATTTTCTGCCATTTTAGACCACGTTTTTTTCTGTGATTGTATTTGAACATTTATACCTGGAGGTGTGGCAACTCCAGGTCTGAATGGACCATTACTTACATCTTATGGTAACATTCTGGTGCACCTGTGTAGCCTGAGTCACATGAGTCATTGGTAGATGGGGCTCATAGTCTCCTCCCTCCTCCCATTGTATGTGTGATTTCACGCTGGAGGTAACTAGGAGTAAGTTGCTGTGTGTCGGCCTATATGCTCCTTCCGCAATTGCCGATATGGCAAGGTAGGTTAGCGTTAGGTTCCAAGCCACTCTGAGATACCTTGACGCGGTGCTTGGGCTCCGGTATGTTCTTGATATAAGAATATTTTGGCGAAAGTCTCATTTTAACATCAGTGTGAGGGTTTAGCCATATATTGTCAATTGCATTACCGCCAGAGTGCGGTACTAGTGATTGTTTGATTATATAGTTCGCCACATCGGCACAATTTGTTACCTTCTGTAGGATGGTTTTGTGGTACATGTAGTCCGCTGCAGGCATCCTCCATTGTATGCACTTTTGCTGGGGATTGCTGTTCGCAACGGACCACATGTGCAGGAATTGCTCCCCTGGTTTGATATGTGCAATAGCATATGGGGTCTGAGCAATTTTCTGCCATTTTAGACCACGTTTTTTTTCTGTGATTGTACTTTACTTGAGCATACCCAGCAACTTCTAGGAATCTATTCTTTTTTTAATACGGCAGCAGGTGCTTTGCTTCTTTTTCTCTGTATGTCTTAGACTTTATTCACATGAATATATGGTAATATTGTTAAAATATAGAAATATAATATAGATACATCTTATACACATTTATGTACATTTTTTTTCCTTATTGAGTTTGCAACATTTTTTTCTTTTGATTGAAAAATTTGTGGGAGCAATTCATAAAGTTGATTCTGAAGTAGTCAGTCTGCACATGCATGCTGTGAAACCAAGAGGAATGTTTAATTGGATGTGGGTTTGTGTGGAATTTTAAGCTCCATATTGTCCAATTTCACACCATTTGCAAATCTATATACCTATAACCATTAGGCTCAATTCACACATCCGCAAAATGGGTCCGCATCCATTCCGCAAATTTGCAGAACGGGTGCGGACCCATTCATTTTCAGTGTGCCGTCCGCATCCACACTTCCTGTCCGCGACCCCGCCAAAAAATAGAACATGTCCTATTCTTGTCCACAGCCACAGACAAGAAAAGGCATTTCTATTATAGAGCTGGCCATGTGCGGTCCGCAAAGTGCGAAACGCACATGGCTGGTGTCCGTGTTTTGCGGATCCGCAATGACATACGGACGTGTGAATGAAGCCGTAAACTGCACTGTTTAGCAGATTTAGGATTACCTAGACTGAAATATTGGATCTGTAAAAGAAGAACAAGGTCTGTGTGAGTTTCTAGCTTGTGGATGTAAACAATAGTTTTCCATTGCATGACATCAAGCAGAGATCATGAAAATGCTGAGATACTGATTTCTTTATACAGTGATTGGAAAAACCCCTGTATTGTTTGTTCATGGATACAAAAGGGTTGTAGTCTCATATGTCAACTGTAAGGGATCTCTCTCTCTCAGGGGGTTGGAATTACAAATCTTCCGACACACAGGGGGTTTTAGCGTCCAAATGGTGCTTTATTTTCGCTCTTTAGCGCCAACACACGAAAAAACATTCAAATAAACACCTGCCTGTCTGGGTTCTACCTAATACACGTATGTCTCTATCTCACGTACAGAGCACCGCTCACACATAGCATTAGATGTGGCTTCCTCAGCTGTATGATCCAGCAGCCTCCTGGCTGTGACCTCACCAGCCTTGTGGCCCCTCAGCCCTCCTGGCTGAGACCACACAGAGCCTCTGCAGGCTCCAACCTCTCAGGCTTCCTCAGCCTTGTGGCACCCCGGCCCTCCCTGGCTGGGACCACACGGGCCCTCTCCAGGTCTGTTCCCTGGGGCCCTCTCTCCAACTCTCATACACAGAGGGACGTTTTATCCCTCCATGATTACACTAGCAGGCCTCACCTGCAATCTGTCAGCTTACCGCAACACCTGTAGTGGAAGGGTGTGGACTGGAAGACTCCCACTACCAACCTGTCTCCAAGTCCAAGAAATCCGGCCAATGTCACTTTACACAAAATCTCCAGTAAGCTATGCCTTGCTGAAGCAGCACCATTTTTAGGATTTCAGTTAACTCACCCAGCTAAACTGAACAACTGGGTGAGATACACCCCCCACCACACATCTACCGTGAACTTTACTACACACATCACCAGACAACATACACTATACAAAGGTAATATCATCATGTCATTCTATTTCCAGCAGTCTCAGGTGCAGAAGCTCAAAAACAGCAACTGATCATGTGTTGCTACCCAGAAGTGTAGCGGCACATGCACAGTTGCTGTTTCCAAGGCCGAATTTGCACTTTGGCTCCTGTGCTACATACATATGTATGTATATGAATATATACATATATGCATGGAGAATGTCGAGAAGGGGTTAAGGGGTCACAACTGTTAACTGGGAGCAGATGACAATAAAGGAAACAAAGATTGAGCATGTTGGATTTCAACAAGCCCCATCCTTTGCTGTGTAGTTATAGCCCTATCAGCATACAAGTATTGATTTCTACCACTGCCACTGTCATCTTAGGTAATATAAAGATAGCAATGCCTAGAAAGAGAATACCCCATTTATGGTAAATATATGGATATATGCATTCTGCCATATTCACAACGGGGGTTAAACCTAAACGGATCTTCCTCTTCATCACCTGAGACTTTAAATTTCAAGCTGAGAAGATCTATTTGCACATATTCTGTACTCAGCATGATGTCTCATTAGAAAACGTTTGCAGCAAAGCAGATGCTCTACTTTAACCCATAAATTCATATGCTTCCCGTAAATGCAGGTGCATTCAGACAGCAATAAGCAACAAGAATGTCATTTGCAGTGCAGTCTTTTGTGTTTAACTTTTGGAAATGACCTCAAATGTCTTTCTACCTATTTGTATCTAGCATATGAAATAAATGAAAATCCTGATTATAGCTCCAAAACTTTCACATTTAGTAACTTGTTATCTTGGGGCAGTACTCCCCCTGCTGGACAAACTTACATATCATATCATATTGACACACTAGAGCTCTTGTTTTCTGATAAACTGAGCAGAATAAATCTAAATTCAAAGCATAATTAGGTAAAATCCTTCATTATAATTTATAATGGATGCTAATCTTGTTAGGTGAGGCTGCCAATAATGTATAGAAACATACATTCATTATGAACTACATGCATTAAGAAAAATTTAATAAGTTGTCTAATACAATTATAATAAAATAGAATTGTATTAACAGAACATATAGCACATGGCTAATTTATTTATTGGAATCATCTATACTTAATTAGGTGTATTTATGGTGCAGGTTGCTGCGGAAATAATCTGCAACTTATCCTCACTCACACCAGGTCTAAAAAACGTGGTCGTTGCATGGCCGGGGAAGGGGGCAGGCTGGTAGGCCTGTCTCATTTATCATTTTCTATGCCTGTTTTAGGCATAGAAAATGGTCTAAATGTAAGACAGTTTGGAAGCTGTCTTACATTTAGACTGGCGCTGGATGTGCTCTACATAACTTAGGCTGAGCCACCGACAGCAGAGTGGTTATGAAGATCAGTGTCTAAAACGCCAGTCTTAATAAATGACACCTCACGTGTTTCTTAAATGCAAAGCGTGATTTTTTTTTTAATCCCATTTACTTGCATAAAATCTGGCCGCTACAATTTTTTCAAAGGGAAAAAAAAAAAACACAGCAGGAAAAATTGTGAGCCTGGCCTGAAACTCTTTAGAAAATGGAAATTTCGATGATTCTCATGTATATAGTCTGTAAAACGTGTTTAAAGGGGCTGTCTGGTGTTTTGATATTGATAGGTCATGAAAGTCTAATCGGTGGGGTTTAACTCTCACCACCCCCACAGATCAGCTGTTTGAAGAAGCCGCAGTGCAGTTTTTTCCTAGGCCCGTGATATCATGCTCATTGGTCACATGGCGTAGGCATAGCTTAGTCCAATTCAAGTAAATAGGCCTGGGCTGCAGTACCAAGCACAGTGGCTATACAATGTATGGCACTGTGCTTAAGCTGTGGGGAGACTGATGAGTGTGGGTGCCATGAGTCATAACCCTGAGCAATGAGTGAACCCCAATGGGAAATAAGTCCAGAGAGTCAGGGTTTGCAGTAAACCAGTCTTCTCAGTCTCCTCCAATGCAGAAGAAGGTTCTGTGCTGAGGAAAAGCCTGAACTAGAAATCCCTCTGTATGGAGGAAAGACCTGAACTAGGCCAAAGAGCTGGTGGCTCAGTTATCTGGCTTTTTCTGGTCACTCCTTTAGCCTTGAAGAATCTCTCTTACTAAACACTGGTTTCTATATGCAGATACTTAGGGTCTCTGACTGCTCTACTTTTATACAGTTTCTAACTGATATAGAACCTTCTAGTGGAAGGGGTGAAGCTGTAGAAGCACAGCCTAACAAAAACAATGTTGATGGCTCATGGCTGCCATAGACTTGTATTGAGTCTCAATACAAGTCAATGGAA
Organism: Rhinella marina; assembly: GCA_900303285.1. Lineage (NCBI taxonomy): Eukaryota > Metazoa > Chordata > Amphibia > Anura > Bufonidae > Rhinella > Rhinella marina. Next base: position 9,752 of record ONZH01007829.1, read on the forward strand.
ATGACCAATCAGTTTCGATCTGAGAAAGCTAAACCAGACTGTCAAAACGTCAATGTATTGTCTTTTTCACTCAAAAACTCAGCTCTTCCTTTATAACAGCAGTGGAAAATTACCATCTTCTCAATGCACAGACTGGAAATTCCCAAAGTCGATTAGTGTGAGCTGGCAGTGCATGAACACTTTCCACAATTCCATGCAAATACATTCTAATTACAGTGCAAATGAACAGGGTATATTGCATGAAATGCAATTCAACAATATAAAAGAGTACAAGTGAAATTGAACAAGCTCGACCACAAGCTTGCCGCTCTTCCATAAAGGCCAGATTTGTAAAGTGTTCGACTTATTGTTGTCCTATGGACAGACTCTCCTACCTCAGCTGTAGATCTCTGCAGTTCATCCAGAGTGATCATGGGCCTCTTGGCTGCATCTCTGATCAGTCTTCTCCTTGTTTGAGATTAAAGTTTAGAGGGATGGCCGGGTCTTGGTAGATTTGCAGTGGTCTGATACTCCTTCCATTTCAATATGATCGCTTGCACAGTGCTCCTTGGGATGTTTAAAGCTTGTGAAATCTTTTGGTATCCAAATCCAGCTTTAAACTTCTCCACAACAGTATCACGGACCTGCCTGGTGTGTTCCTTGGTCTTCATGATGCAGAACCCTGAGACTATCACAGAGCAGGTGCATTTATACGGAGACTTGATTACACACAGGTGGATTCTATTTATCTTCATCAGTCATTTAGGACAACATTGGATCATTCAGAGATCCTCAATGAACTTCTGGAGTGAGTTTTCTGAACTGAAAGTAAATGGGCTGAATAATTTTGCACGCCCAACTTTTCAGTTTTATTATTACAAAAAAGTTTAAATGATCCAATAAATTTCGTTCCACTTTACAATTGTGACCCACTTGTTGTTGATCCTTCACCAAAAATTTAAAATGTTATATCTTTTTTAGGGATAAGCAAACTTTTGAAAAGTTCGGTTCGGCGAACTTTCGTGAAGTTCGGATTCGTACGAACCGAACCTAAAACAAACCTAGGGTATAGTTTCGTTTAGTTGCAGTTGCTATTACAATGAAAAAAGTGGAAAAAATCAAAGTGCAAAAATAGTCGTCGACAGCCAGGTCGACAACATTTGACAGCATTGAAGATGTCCGCTGGAGCAGTCCATGTCATGCCAGAGCACCAAAAACACATGGTAGATCGTGGCACCAGCCCAAGAATAGGCTGCGTTGAAGTCGATGCGGTCTCAGTGACATCACAGGTCAGAAGACAGACAGGCGTACTCCAGCACTTGTATAGCACCCAGGCCAGTATAGTTGAGAAGAGACAATTGACGGAGGAGGAGGCGGCAGCACTTGTATAGCACCAAGTCCAGTATAGTTGAGAAGAGACAATTGACGGAGAAGCAGGAGGCGGCAGCACTTGTATAGCACCCAGTCCAGTATAGTTGAGAAGAGACAATTGACGGAGAAGCAGGAGGCGGCAGCACTTGTATAGCACCAAGTCCAGTATAGTTGAGAAGAGACAATTGACGGAGAAGCAGGAGGCGGCAGCACTTGTATAGCACCCATTCCAGTATAGTTGAGAAAAGACAATTGACGAAGGAGGAGGAGGCGGCAGCACTTGTATAGCACCCATTCCAGTATAGTTGAGAAAAGACAATTGACGAAGGAGGAGGAGGCGGCAGCACGTGTATAGCACCCAGTCCAGTATAGTTGAGAAGAGACAATTGACGGAGGAGTAGGCGGCAGCACTTGATAGCACCCAGTCCAGTATAGTTGAGAAGAGACAATTGACGGAGGAGGAGGCGGCAGCACTTGTATAGCACCCAGTCCAATATAGTTGAGAAGAGACAATTGACGGAGGAGTAGGCGGCAGCACTTGATAGCACCCAGGCCAGTATAGTTGAGAAGAGACAATTGACGGAGGAGTAGGCGGCAGCACTTGATAGCACCAAGGCCAGTATAGTTGAGAAGAAACAAGTTGAGGAGGCAGCTTCAGCAGCTCTTGATTGCACCCAGTATGTTTCCAAATAGACAATTGACGGTGGGGGCATTAGTAGGAGCAGTATTCTTTTGGACCCAGAAGGGCCTAGTACAGAGAACTGAAGTTGGAAGCTAAGAATATCCACGCTTGTAAAAATCAGTTTTTATACATGACAAAATGTTGATGTAGAGTTCAGCACAGGACAGTCAACCTTAAAAAAAACCCTGTAACATTACAGCTAGTCTAGTAGGATACGGATACGGTTAAATAGACAGCTAACCTCACCCACAGAATCCATGAGGTGAATAAAGGACATTTAAAAAGGCACAGATTCAAGAAGGCTTTACGCCAGTTCCATTATCCAAAAATACGTGTCCAATTTTCATGAAATGGACACCTCACTGGCACTCGCTTTACAAATTGACGCAATTACTCTGGTGTCAAACCTGTTGAATCTGGGCCTATGGCTGTTGGCGATACATATATATATATATCTTTGTTACACCAGTTTGATGTCCTAACCGAGTGCAGCGCCAAACCCAATGGATGTATGCTTTTGTGTTTTTTTTAGTGCTGTCACCAGCTGGCTTAAAGGGAACCTGTCATCTCGGAACCCCCCTGAACTAGAGTAAGCGTTGTATAGTGTAAGTGATGCTGAATCCGAATATGTAAGCTTTATCTTCATACTCACTTCCATTCTGACGCTGTGCTCCCACAAACCTGCAGTAAAATGCACTCAGTGGACTCTTCTTTGAGTCCTCTCCATTATGTGAGTGAGCACCAGAGTCCACTGAGTGCATTTTACTGCAGGTTTGTGAGAGCACAGCGTCGGAATGGAAGTGAGTATGAAGATAAAATTTACATATTTGGATTCAGCATCACTTACACTATACAACACTTACTCTAGTTCAGGGGGTGTTTCGGAGATGACAGGTTCCCTTTAAAGGATAAGTCCGGGCAATTTATAAGTTTCTGGTTCAAGTAAGGGCACAGAAAGTTATTAATTGCCTGGACTTATCTTTTAAAGTGGGTAGGGGAAAAACCCCTGATGGGGTATGGGAGTGACCTTCCCGCCATCTCTTTGGTCACTCCTAAAAAAACTCACTCTATGGGTACCTTTACATGTGGCTGCGGGTCTGCTGAGTAAAATCCACAGGGCATTTTTATACTGTTCACCAAATGGCGTTCAGTACTATGGTGCCGTCAGGACATACGCAGTTCTGCGCTGAACTGGGTATTTGCGTCCAGCCCCATAGTACTGAAGGTGGCATAAAATCAGCCAACGATGCGCTGTGGATTTTAGGCAGCAGAGAACCCCAAAAAAGCATCCCATTGTAAAGGCACCCGTAAATAAGGCAAGTTAACCTGCCTTTCAGCAACTGTTTGTTGCTGTAACTAACTGTGGAGGTTTTTTATATCACAGTTGAAGGACAGCAGCCTCCATGATATATACCCCATAGACAGCCTTATTCCATGCGTGACTGCATGAGAGGCGTGAAATCATTCGCACAGAGAAGAACCCCATCGGGATTTGCGGTGCGAGATTTTACTACTCTCATGATATCAACAAAATACCTCAAGAACAGTTAGTACCCGCTCACAAAACGGTGAGTAGTGTTCCTTGGCACGGGTGCCAGGGATAGAACCCCACGGCTATAGTTCACAAAAGGTGAAATCCCCACTTTGTGAAGCATTGTCGTGGGGATTATTTTAGGGATGGTACTGTTCTTGGGGTATGGGTTGGACGGTGCACCGGTGTGAGGCATTAAGCTGGTGTGGAGATGTTAAATGGCCAACACACCATGGGCATTAAATTTGGAGATGGGGTTCTGTTTATTTAAATGTATCCGAATTAAGTAGGGAATTTTTAAGGTGATTTTTTTTTTAATTTGGGGTCTAAGGGGGGAACATTACTTAATAAGTTAAATTATGGATTTTTACGTTGGGCACATATTTGGGATCTTAAGGTCATTTTCTTGGACACACGGATTGCCATGCAAGACGGGTGACTGATGACTTAGTCATTCACATCAGGCAGGGGGTGGTATAATCCGATGTAATCCAGGTACGATTCAGCTTTATAAAAGTCAGCATCTCAACACTGTGGCAAGAGAGCCTCGTTCTTTGCGGTGTTACGATGTTACCCGCCACACTGAACACCCTCTCTGACGCAACACTGCTGGCTGGGCAGGACAGCAGAGCCAAAGAAAACTCTGCCAGTTGAGGCCAAATGTCCATGTTCTCTGCCTAGTACTGCACGGGGTCGGTGACACTTTGGGGCAGGGTACAATCCAGGTAGGCAGTGACCTGGTGGGTGAGCTCATGCTGGTCCACGCCATGAGTCCGGTGTTGTGTCCCCTCTTCAGCAGCTGGTTGCATGAAATCGCTCATCAGCGATTGGAGGCTGTAGCGACTTCTCACGCCTCCACTAGTGGTGGTGGTAGTGGAGCACGCTGGTTCCCCCCAAGCGGATGTTGTCTGGGAACCTGGCTGGTCTCGCTGGTAAGTAGAGACCAGCTGTCTGGTGAATAGGTCCCGGTAGTACCCCAGTTTTGCCTCCCTCTCTGATGGCGGAAAAAATTCAGCCATTTTGCGTCGGAAGCGAGGGTCCACCAGGGTGGCCAGCCAGTATTGGTCCCTCTGGTGGATGTCCACAATCCTGCTGTCACTCCTCAGACACTCCCGCAGGCACCTTGCCATCTGCACCAAGGACAATGAGCGCCTCTCCTCTCCACTGTCCTCGGTATAGTTCCAGGGTCTGCTGGGGTCTTCCTCCGCTTCCTCTACCACCTCATCCTCCATCTCCTCCTGTGATTGAGAGACAGAGAAGCCATGTGGCGGTGTGTGGAATGGCTGGGCGTAGACATCTTCCTCCTCCTCCTCACCCTCCATCTGCACTTCATCCATCTCTGTGCTCAAGGCGATGTTTAGCCTTGGAGTGGTGGCCTGGGAATCCTCGCTGATGATGCTTTTCAGCGCACTTTCCAGAACATGGACGAGTGGGATGATGTCGTTGATCCCATAGTCCTGCCTGCTCACAAACAAAGTCGCGTCCTCAAAAGGGATCAACAATTGGCAGACTTCACGCATCATCTGCCAGTGTGTGACTTGGAAGTCGCAGTGTGGCGTGAAGCTGCCTGATTGCCCCATGAGGTAGTCTGTAACGGCTGACCTTTGCTCGTACAGGTGGTCCAGCATATGGAGGGCAGAATTCCAGTGTGTTGGCACGTCGCAGATTAGCCGATGTTGGGGCAGACTGCGTTGTCTCTGGATCCTGAGCAGGGTGTTCCTTGCAGTGTAGGAGTGGCTGAAGTGTTTGCACACTCTGCGTGACATTCTCAGAAGGTCTTGTAGTGCAGGAAATTATCTAAGAAACCTGTGCACTATGAGGTTTATCACATGTGCCATACAAGGTGTATGACTCAGCCCTCCCTGCTGCACTGCAGAGACAATGTCCCTCCCATTGTCTGCTACCACACTTCCCACCGTTAGCAGACGTGGGGTCAGCCATTCATCTATCTCCTCCCTGATGGTCCGGAGGAGCTCCTGCCCACTGTGGCTCCATTCACCCAGGCTCACCAAATGGAGGACAGCCTGAGAGCGCCGGGCCTGACATCGGTGGTAAGACACCGGGGCAGGTTGGACTGCTGTCAAAGCGGCGGATGGTTGCAAGGTGGTGGAGGCAGAACTTCTGCTTCCCGCTGCTGGCCCCCTAAAGCACCATGGAGGTGACAGTGGCAAGAATGGGCCAACTTCCTGATGGTCTTCTGGGAGGATGTTGACCCAATGGGCAGTAACAGACATGTACTGCCCTTGCCCATAATTTGAGGACCAGACATCAGCACTCAGGTGCACGGTCTTGGACACCGAGAGTCCCAATGAGTCGCCCACCTTTTTCTGCACATAACTGTGCAGTGATGGGACAGCTTTGCCAGAGATGTAGTGGCGGCTGGGGACTCACCATCTGGGGTGCACACACGCCATGAAATCCCTGAAAGGCTGGGAGTCCACAAGGTTGAAGGGCAGGGACTGAAGCACCAGCAGCTTAACCAGGTGTCCGGTCAGTTTCTGGGCCATGGGATGGCTGCTGGAATACACCTGACGTCTGCCCATGGACTCAGTCACGGATTGCTGCCTCATTAGAGGTGTAGATGGCAGTGACACTGTGCTGGCACCTGAGGCTGACGAGCCCTGAGTTCCACTGAGAGGATGCTGCATGATGGGATCTGCAGTGTATGGTGCATCCTGACAGGAGGTGGTATTGGGGTCACGGTTCTTCCAGGCCTGTTGGTGTTGCCTTTCCATGTGCTTTCGCATGGATGTTGTCCCGAGATTATCACCCCTGCCACGACTGACCCTCTCATTGCACAGCAGGCACAAAGCGATGTGCTTATCTTTCCCCAGGCGGAAGAACTGCCAGATGACTGAGGACCGTGGTTTGCTGACAGCCACGGGGGGTCTTGCTGCCTGTTGACTGCCACTGCTGCCTGAGGGTGCCCTCTCAGGACCAAGGTTTTGAGAGGGTGATCTCTGCCTGGTAGCTTGGCTTCTACCCCTCCCTCTTGTGCCTCGGTTCCTTGCAACAGTGGGATGTTGCTGCGTCGGTGGCACCTCTATTTCCTCCCCTGATGATGAGGATGAAGCTGCTTGAGGGCGCCATGTCCGATCAGCGACATCGTCGTCAAACTCAGCACCACTGCTACTTTCCTCCGGTGGCTGGGACAGAATATCAGGTGTGGCACTGGATGCCCCTCCCTGGCTCTGTTGACTGCTTACAGCCAACACCTCCTCTGGAGTCACACTACGTTCCACCCGCTGACTTTGGTGGACTACTTCCTCCTCCTCCTCCTCACTAAAAAGTGGTAGAGACTCCAAGGGCAGATCAAGGTTTGACAACAGTTCCCTGGCAGAAGGTGCCCCAAAGGTGTGTGGCATTCGAATAACAGGGGATGGGGCAGAGGACTCTCGCTGACCGTCCCATATAAGGGTGGTGTCGGATGATCCAGCGGATGCTTGACTCCTCGTTTGGGAGCTTTGGGCGGTGGAACTGGAGGATTGGGTAAGCCAATCTAGAACTGCTGGCTGTGTGGTTCTTACTTGACCAGTGGCCGTCAAGGGTAGCTGCACCCTGCTGCCACGCCTGTTACCCCGGCTGCCACCGGGACTGGTGCTTCCACTTCTCCTACCCTCACCGCCTGCTGTTGCACTTCTTGCCTGGGAAGTGCTGGAAGTAGGACGCTTGGACATATTTTTATTGTGTGGGGGAAAATTAAATTATGTATTTTTTTTATACTTTTTTAAACTTTTTTTATAACTTTTTTTAACTTTTTTTTAACTTTTTTTTAACTTTTTTTAACTTTTTTTTTTTTAAACTTTGTTTATAACTTTTTTTTTTAACTTTTTTTGTTGCGGCTAAACGGGGTTGACGGCACCCAGCTGAGCAGCAATGTGTAGCGTGTACGGTCACAGAACAGGAATGCTACCTGTCCTGACTCTTTTCTCTCACTATTTTTTTTCTCACCCTATCTCTCCCTAGATGTCACAATTTTTTTTATTCATATGACTTCCTCTCCCTATCTCTACCTATCTCTTGCTTTCTCAGCCTCTTTCCCTATCTATCACTTTAACTTCTATATCTAGCTTTCTCTTCCTCTCTCCTGCTTCTCTCACTAACCCTTTCTATTTCTTCTCTATCTCTCCCTGTATCTATCTACTTGTTTGATTTTCTATCTATCTATATCTTTTCTCTAACACTAATCTACAGCTCTTATCCCTCTGAAGTCTTGAGACGCACTGACAAGCTGTCGGCGCGCTCAGGCACTTCAGGGGCTGTGGGGTGACGTCACACATTTTTTTTTTCACAGAAAACTAGGATACAAGGGATTATAGGAGTAATAATCCCTTGTATCCTGGTCTATTCTGTGAAAAAAGTAAAGTTTTGCGTTACCGTTTTTTTTTTTTTCCTGGTTCGTTACGGTTCGGTTCGCTCATCCCTAATATTTTTGTTTGAAGCCTGAAATGTGGCAAAAGGCTGAAAAGTTCCAGGGGGGCCGAATACTTTCGCAAGGCACTGTGTGTGTGTGTGTGTGTATATATATATATATATATATATATATATATATATATATATACACACATACACACCTTTTACCAAACTCGGGTTCGGTTCTAAGGCACTACTTGGAACCAAAACCGAGTTCGGTAAAAGGTTTTTAACAGTAGAAATTAATTTCTGAAGTTATTACCTGAAGTTTTGCGAGCCTTCGCAAAGTAATAACTTTGCTCGCTCCATACAGTATTCTAACAAAGTTTTATGCTTCTTCCGAAGTCGATTCACTCATCCCTAGTGTTAATGATATGCAATTAATACAAAATAGAAACAAACTATTTCAATTTATTTAGTACTGCGTATGAGCACCATGCACAGAAATACACAGATTTTACATGCTATTAATGAGGTTATTAATGGGTGTAATTAATATTCTGCCAAGCTGAATGCAGTTGGACATGCAAATCATCAAGTTCCACTGCTGGCAGCTCCCATCATAGTTACCAACCAATAAAGTCCCAGATGTGCTTGATTGGAGACAAGTGCAGAGAGACTGCAGGCCATGGTAGCACATTTGCGTTACAGCAACATGCTGGCTGGCATCGTCCTGTTGAAAAACAGCTCCTAGGACACTTTGGAGAAATGGTCATACCACTGGTTCCATGGCCAAATCAATGTAACACTGAGCTGTTGGTGCACCTGTAATGAACACTAGAGGGATCCAGCTACTGTACATTATGCTACTGCACACCATAATCCTGGGAGTAGGTCCAGTGTAATATTTTCTTGTGAAGGCCTCCTCATAGTATTGCCCACATAGTCTTCAAACCAATTTCTTGCTATAACTGCATCAAACAAAAGCTTGACTCATCGCTGAAGTTTCTCCCAACCATCATGACATACAACGCTGAACTTTGCTGACATTTCGGCCTAGGTGTGAAGTGATCTGCTGGAGTGATAAACCAAGGCATCTAGGATCAAGGATTCTGTCCCTTACAGTTTGCGACAAGTGGCGATAACTAGCACGTTGATGAACAGGAAATATCAAGCAATCATCCCACATGACTTGAGCTGATTTTTGAGATTTCATGTGGCTAAAAAGCTTTGCTTTCAATCTGGCTTTTATACTCCTCCCACATGCCACAGAGTGGAAGCAGGTACTTGAAAGTTGGATCATCTGCAGTTCTTAGAAATGACTGCTAGCAAACTATCCTGCTAAACATTGCTGTGTTGAGACTCTCATAAATGAGGCTCCACAGTGTTCTTTGTAGCTGGTCTCCCTGATATCAGCTATTGTTTTGTTTGAGTAGTCTCCAAGGCATTGCTCCCAGTTAGCCATAATCCTACTCCACACTGATGAGGGGCAACACCCCAAAACAGCTGTCTGTGGATGGATAACTGGCTTAGGTCTTCCCTGTCACATCCTTAAAGCTTGTAAAAAAGCGGGTTCTTGACATAGGGGCCACTTAATATGGTGGATTTGGTGATCTCTATAATGGGGACACCCCTTTGCTTGTTTTTCCTTCCTTTGAGGGTTATCTGGCTTTCACTGTGTTGAAGACCCATAATTGGGGCACCACGGTTATTTTGCATATTACTATTTCCCAGGGAGCTTTGCACTTTGGAATGCTGTGTTGAGACTTGTAAATGAGGTTCCACAGTGTTTTTTGTAGCTGGTCTCCCTGATATCAGCTATTGTTTTGTTTGAGTAGTCTCCAAGGCATTGCTCTTAGTTAGCCAGAATCCTACTCCACACTGATGAGGGGCACCACCCCGAAACAGTTGTCTGTGGATGGATAACTGGCTTAGGTCTTCCCCGTCACATCCTTAAAGCTTGTAAAGGAGCGGGATCTTGACATAGGGGCCACTTAATATGGTGGATTTGGTGATCTCTGTAATGGGGATACCCCTTTGTTTGTTTTTCCTTTCTTTGAGGGTTATTTTGTATATCCTGCTAAACATGCTAAACATGGCAATCAGACACAATGTGCAATAATAACCATTACAATACTGGTACAAACAGTGGTAAAATTACTTCTGTTGTGACATTCTTGGTAGAATATCTTCTCTGTGTGAATAAAGACATACAGATTTCTTATTGTTATTAAACCAGGGTGCGTCCATCTTATTTTCCATCGCTTACCCAAATGTTTCTGAATGATTACACATCATAAAATTAATAACAGCTCATTTCTGCCAGCTGCTCCAAGTAACATATGCATCTTTTGATGGATCTTGTCAGATTTCCTAGCAGAGACTTTGGAACACAGTACTGTACTAATAAAACTGCTTAGAAACAGCATGAAAGCCAAGCAGCGCCGCAATGCAGAGCAGATAACTTTAGGACTCCACAACGAGCAGATCTCACTTAATTAGTTGCACTTGACTGATCATCCAGCAATGTGTCATCCATGCCTCCGAATTTTTATGTTGCGATTTTTATGTTTTGGCATTACCAGAACTTTATCATTTTCCTGCCTGTGGAGCATCTGTAAGTATTTCAGGAAATTATTTAATTGTTTCATTTCAGGAACAATTTACTAGAATGCACATAAGAGAAGCCATAGCTGGAAACCAGTCGAGTATGTTTAACAATGTATATACTGTATCTGAATTTGCATAGAATTAGAGATGAGCGAATCTATTTGCCGCTTCGTAGATTCGCTCCGTTAGATTCGAAAATGTTCTTAAAGCTTTCTACACATTTGCTACGTACTTGGCCGATAAATTGTACGCTAATGCTACGTATAAGTTACTTTATACGCTGATGCGTACCAATTCAGTTAATTAGCGAACTTTTACTGTTAGTTCGTTATTCGTGCGGCAAAAAGGCCAGGAAGAAAGCGGTCACCTGACCTAGTGGGAAGGGCTTGCTCTGATTGGCTCACAGGCTCGATAAGCCAGTGACACATCAGTTGTGCTGCGACTGCTGAGACGAGCAGAAGCACTGTCTGTGAAGTTATGAGAGACAGTGAACTCTTGTGTTAAAATAGGGGTGTAATTGTTCTGGGAATCCATATTACACATATCAGGGATACCGCAGGGTCAGTGCAGGGCTAGTAATTAATCAGGCAGCGAGAGAGACAGGGAGAGAGACAAAGACCAGCTGCAGAGCCACAGTCAAGTGAAAATGTCTGGCATGGAAAAGCAAAAGGGTTCCAGCCAGACCTCGAGCTCCAAAAAAAAGGAGAAGGTGGCACAGGGCAGCAGTGCCAAAGGACTTGTAGCCAGAGCTTCTACTTGTAGAATTCCTAATAGTTGGCCACTGTTCCACCAGGCTCAAATATTTTGTTACTCACCCGGTCGTATCGCTGCACGGATCTCAGTAAGCCGCTCTGGGCACTTAAACTTCAAATCGGACCAATTCCACTGGATCTGGCCTGGGGTCCGCACAGTGTCGAAGCGATGGCGCAAGCCTTGGATCACCTGCTGCACTATCTCCTTTTTATGCTGGTTCGGGTGGCGGTGTGTGCCATCGTAATCCTTCCGGTCCATCAGCCATAACTAAATGCTGAGGATCGCCTGGATGTCAGTTTGAATAATTTGCTCTGACTCTGAGGAGTGCACGCCTGCGTATTACGCAATCGCTAGACAATAGTATGCTGAGGATTCTTAAGCAATTTGTACGCTCATGCGTACGTGTTCACATAAGTTGCGTACCTTTAACAACTGTACATTCGTTATTAGTGTGCGAATGTTCGCAAAACACCACATAATAATGTAAGATTTGTACGCTGCTTCGCCGAATAGATTCGTATGAGGTACGAATGTTTTGAAAAGTTCGATTAACATTCGGCGAAGCAAATTTTGGATGATTCACTCATCTCTACATAGAACACATATATACCTACATGCAGATTAGAGATGAGCGAATCATTCAAATTTTTATTCGCCGAATATTCACCGAATATGTGACAAAATTCATATTCGCACGAACTTATTTGGTCGAATCTACGTAAAAAAAAAACAATAGTTGTTTTGCGAACAACAAACGTGCGTACGAATCCTTAACGTACAAATGACGCGCGAATACGTCATAAGCACGAAGCTAGGCCGCAGCCTACAGTCTTTAGAGGAAGACTATATGAACTAGAAAAATAAAGTGCTCACTGCTGTTAGCTTTCAATAAGTTAATAATTTACTAAAAACACTGTACAATAAGTGCATTAATAAGACATTGCAGTACCAGAAAAAGAATACACACAATGCGCTAAAGTGATGTACCATTAAAAGTGTAGCTAAAATACAGCAAAGATATAAGTATGCAAACATTTTAGCGCAATCAATTTCACATTTGCAAGCATAAAAGGCTCAGATATACATTTGAGTCTCTCCTTATGGCTCCTCGTTGGCTTGGCAATGATAAAACAGTCTGTCTGGAACAAATATTCCAAAATTCAATTGTAATCCATGTGAGGTAAAATTGTAATCCAAACTGGTAATGTCATGTGTAATCCACACGGATAATAAATAGCAGATAACCTGAGAAGGGGGTAAAAAGGAAAATAGGCGCACTTTGGCGCAACAGGGAATTTTCTGAAGAATGGGGGAGTCCTGACAGCCATGCCCATCTGGGTGAGAGTCAAACAGGGGCAACACAAACTAGAAACAAAAACTACTGCCAACTAGCATCTCACCCGTCAGGTGCAGTCCATGGTGTGGCTCCCATAGGCCCTCCTGACTCCTCCAGCAGTGTCCTGGACAGCAGCCAGCCAGTAGTTGGTTCCTCAGATGAGGGACTTGAAATCCTTCTCACTCGAGCTGCTGCTAAAAGTCATAAGAGGACGCTCCTGCCTCTTGTAGGCCATGCTCGCTGCCATAGTAGAACTCCAGTGCCCTCTTGTTGCGGAATTCGGACTTGACCGGGTCCGGGTGGTGGTCACGCTGGCGAGTGCTGCAGACACTTCAGTTTTTCCGGATCCTCCTGCCGGGACAGCTGTGGTAAGAAGAACTTCCGGCTGCAGCGGTTCCAGAAAGGTTGCATGATCCAGGGAAGACGACCCAGCTTCCCCGGCTGCTGCTGGCTTCACCTTCCACAGCAGCTGGTAGTATTGGTTGATGACTGTTGACTGAAAGGTGAAGGATGACGTGGTCAGCTGACCCAGCTGTAAGGACTGTCGTGGTGGTGGTGGTGGTGCTGGCAGTCCTGGAATCAGAGGCTCCGGCTGAGGCTTTTCACAGAACCTGAGGACGCCATCTGGGTATTCCTGCAGGCAGCACAAGCGTCCTGGACCTGGTGGTTCATCCAGCCACACTTCTGCGTCACTTAAAGGCACCAGGGGCTTGGAAAGGGGGGTAACCCCGGTTGCAAATGGTCCTTTCACAGACTCCAATGGGGGTGTACTCCACCTGATCCCCCACGTACAAGCTGTGATGAGCTTGCAGCAGGTACGGCCGTTTCACCGACCGGCGACCCACGAAATACTCCTTCCCAGAGTCATCATTCTGCAGGAAGCCAGACCCTCGCCCCACTGAAAACCACAGCACAGTTCCCTTCCTTCGTTCTAGTTAAGGATCTCCCAGCCTAGGGTGGTCAAGAACTTGTATGACCCAGTCCTCCACCATGGTTTTATACTCCCAGAGGGTCTGTGCACGGGCCGTCACAGATTTCGGAACAATGGGGTTCTGGCTTAAACTCCTCCTGGGCGGCGAAGTGGACGCTCCAGCCATTTCCGCTGAACAAGACAGAGCGGACCTTCCAGCCGCGCGAACACCAGCAGATGCTCCAGCTGTCTCACTAGTCGCAGCTTCAGTTGATGATGATGATGGCCAGGCAGGCATTGAAGCTGGGTTTCTCCGGCACAGTTTAACCTGTGACACCCTGATGTCTGTAGCGGGCGGTGGTTCTGGAAACTCGTCCCCAAAACACATCTCATTCCAGTTGGGCCGCAGCAGGTCACGCTTCTTTTTTAGAGCCATGCTTGCTTCCTTGCTTGCTTCCAGGTCAGCAGTCAGCACTGGTCTAAACTGGTTCAGACTGCTTGACTCAGAGGAGGGTGGAGTACTCGTGCAAATAGTTAGATCCCCGGTGGGCTGGTTTTTTCCAGTTTGGAGGGGAACGTATCTTTACTTTCCCGCTCTTGCGAACTTGTCCCACTCACGCATAATGCGTACGTTTCGTACGGTTCAAATTTTGCGTACGTTTACAAATAATATGAAGCGAATCCAAGGAAATTCGGATTCGCTTCGCAGCTGAAAAATCCCAAGATTTGATACGAATCAACGAATCGACGAATAGATTCACTCATCTCTAATGCAGATGTGGGCACATTTCACATATGTATGGTACATTTCATGTAGCTGTGGGTTAATTTGCCATCATTGTCCTGAAAAATACAACTTTGCTGCAGTTTCTGCATTGATTATAGGATACAGCTTCCTCAATCTTCAATTACTTCAACAAAAGATGAATAAATATTGGGATATACATGTTTGAATCAATAGTTAGGTTTTCACCAAATGCTCACTATTTCCAGGTTGGGGGTTGTCTATATATCCTCCGCTGAATGTATCATAGCAAATACTTTTTCACTTTTGACACTTCATACCACTCAATAGCTCACCTTTACAATTCTGACTGTACCTGGCATAATTTACATAGTAACATAGTTTATAAGGCCGAAAAAAGACATCTGTCCATCCAGTTCGGCCTGTTATCCTGCAAGTTAATCCAGAGGAAGGCAAAAAACCCCTGTGAGGTAGAAGCCAATTTTCCTCACTTTAGGGGGAAAAATTCCTTCCCGACCCCAATCGGACAATCAGAATTACTCCCTGGATCAACAACCAATCTCTAGTAACTATAACCTGTAATATTATTACACTCCAGAAATTCATCCAAACCCCTTTTAAACTCTTTTAGTGAACTTACCATCACCACCTCCTCAGGCAGAGAGTTCCATAATCTTACTGCTCTTACCGTAAAGAATCCTCTTCTATGTTTGTGGACAAACCTTCTTTCCTTCAGGCGCAGGGGATGTCCCCTTGTCACAGTCACAGTCCTTGGGATAAAAAGATCATGGGAGAGATCTCTGTACTGACCCCTGATATATTTATACATTGTTATTAGATCTCCCCTCAGTCATCTTTTTTTTAAAGTGAATAACCCTAATTTTGATAATCTTTCTGGGTACTGTAGTCCAACCATTCCAGTTATGACTTTAGTTGCCCTCCTCTGAACCCTCTCCAGCTCTGCTATATCTGCCTTGGTCACAGGAGCCCAGAACTGTACTCAATACTCCTTGTGTGGTCTGACTAGTGATTTGTAGAGTGGCAGGACTATGTTCTCATCACGGGCATCTATGCCTCTTTTGATGCAACCCATTATCTTTTTGGCCTTGGCAGCAGCTGTCTGACACTGGTCCTTTTCCAAGTCAGTACTACCCAGTGTTTTACCATTTAGTATGTACTGATGACTTCATCTGCCACTTCTCTGCCCAAGCCTCCGATCTATCTAGGTCCATCTGTAGCAGTGTACTGTCCACTTCTGTGTTAATTACTTTACACAGTTTAGTGTCATCTGCAAAAATTTATATTTTGCTATGCACCAATCCTGTGGAACACTCCCTGTCAGTATAGAGTCCTTAAATATCAGAAATAAGGGTCTGGCTATGACATTACTTAATTCTCTTAGGATACGGGGGTGTATGCCATCTGGTCCTGGCGATTTGTCTATTTTAATCTTTTTAAGACGTCTCTGTACTTCTTCCTGGGTCAGACAGGGCACTTTTAATGGGGATTTTACTTTTATATTATGCATTTCATCTGACAGTTTATTTTTTCTTAGTGAATACAGTGGAGAAAAAAATATTTAATAGTTTTACTTTCTCCTCATCGCTCTCTGCAACTCCCCCCTCATTACTCTGTAAGGGGCCGACACCTTCAGGTTTATACTTTTTACTATTTATATAATTGAAGAACATTTTAGGGTTAGTTTTACTCTCTTTAGCAATTAATCTCTAAGTCTATAGTTTGGCTGCTTTTATTTGTCTTTTACATATTCTATTTTTTCCTTATAGTTTTTCAATGCTTCCTCGCCACCCTCCTGTTTTAGTGATTTAAATGCTTTATTTTTGTCATTTATTGCTTTCTTTACAGCTATATTTATCCACATTGGTGTTTTCTTGTTTCTTAACCTTTTATTCCCATAAGGTATGTACCACTCACAATTAGATATTAGGATGCTTTTAAAAATATCCCATTTTGTGGCTGTATTTTTATTTTTGAGGACTTTGTCCCAGTTAGTTAGGTCTATGGCCTTTCTTAGTTGGTTAAATTTAGCTTTTTTTAAGTTTGGTATTTTTGTTCCCCCCTGAAGAAACGCTCTTTTGAATGACAATTTGAAGGTATATTATGGTCACAATTTCCCAGGTGTCCCCCAACCTGCACAATATATGGTGCATTTTTGGCACAATTTGGTTTATCACATTTAAGAGATATTTACGAAGGAAGGAAGGCAAATTAAATAATCCGAATATTAAAGTACGCAAATATATATGGAGATCTGTTAGATATATAACCAAAGTTCTTTAAGATGTATAACCAAAGTTCTTTAACGGCATATGTCAATAGTCTTTTAGCAGCAAAAGAGCATATGAGTCCTTTGAATAGCTGGTAACAATATTCCTTTGGCCGTATATGGCGTATATAGTAGCAAGGTTACTCTTAAATAACAGTCAATCTGATAGGTGGTAGATATTAGTAGCAGTAATAATCTTAATATTTGCCACTGTAACTGCTCAGTGCAAGTGGGCTTTAGTAATGTCCTTTATCTATAAACAAAAATGAGCAATAATGTTCTCCAGTTGCACTGGGTACTTTACCCTTCCTTGGTTCTCGGTGTCTCCCTCTTCGGTTGCTCCGTACGTTCCTCCTTAGTTGTGCGCGCCTGTAGTGCGCGCTCTTTTGTTGGCGTCTCACGTGGTACGCTACTTTGAAATTTAGAGCGGGAAATTCCGTACTCCTTTCTGTACGCCGTACAATTGTATATTGGCTCAATATGGCCCGTGATTTGCAGCTCCCTCTGGGTTTTGCTCCAGTCTCTCTTTTTGGAGATAGACAGATAGATTATTTTACATTCTTATCGACCAGACCAGACCAGATTTCCTGCGTTCATCACTTACAAATGTGTTTCGGGGTCTCAAACCCCTTCTTCAGTGGGTGTATGTATGTTGCTTGCTTCTGGTCTTTTAAAGGTGTTCCCATTTGGTGGGTGGGGAAAGGGGAAAACTTAATTGGCAGTACCCTAGGTTTTAGGGAAGGTCTGGACCAGATTCATTGTCATATGGGATTATATCCATATAGTCACATTGTGAATATATTGTAAATACATAAATGGATAAATACATAAAGATATATAGAATAAATGTGTAAATAAATAAATTAATTAATTAATAGATAAATAGATTAATTGATAGGTGAATAGATAAATAAATTGAATAGTGGAGAGATAATGGAAACAAATGAAAAATGTACAATGTAGTTATGTCATATATAAGTATGAGCAAAATGAGGCTTGATTACATCAAAAGGTATAGTGATATGGTAAATATGTCATATTAACGCAATATTTAGTTGTCCTTTCTCTTTTAGGTTATACTTTCTCTTTTAGATTATTTCTTCTCTTTTGGGTTAATTCTTCTCTTTTAGATTATTTCTTCTCTTTTAGGTTTGCTCTTTTAGGGTGAGGGCTTCACAGGGAGAAGAGATTGAGGTGCTGGATACAGCCTGACCTCGATGTCCTGTCCCCATAGGGCACCCACCCCAGGTCAACCGATGTTTCACAAGAAGCCAAACAATTCTAACTCTGTGTTTAGGCCCCCTGGTACAAGTGAATTAAATTCAAAAATTCTTCGGGACTCTACTCTGGACATATTGAATATATGATTGCCCCCCCTCCAATGTTTGGGAATCCTTTCTAAGGCAGCAAATGTGAATAGTGTCGGATCTTTATTGTGGTGTTGTTTGAAACGTTGAGATAGAGTGTGTTGCTCATATCCATTTTTAATATGTTATATGTTCAGCTACCCTCTTTTTTAATGTGCGGTTTTGTCCTGCCCACGTACTGTTTCTTACAAGGACATTGAATTATATAGATAACGTCCATAGAATTACAAGTAAGACATTCCTTAATTTGAAATATATAGTCATTGGTGGTAGATTTAATTTCTAGGGTTTTCTTTGGGAATTTTGTTATTTTGCAACTACCACATCTGTAAAATCCCTTCATCCTCAACCAACTTCCAGTATTACGTAAATTATCTTTCTTTTTGATGGAGGGGGCTACTTTTAGGCCCAAATTCGGTGCCTTTGTATAGGCAATAGACACACCGTCTATTGCCTATACAAAGGCACTGAATTTGGGCCTAAAAGTAGCCCCCTCCATCAAAAAGAAAGATAATATACGTAATACTGGAGGTTGGACAATACGGGTCCAATTGTTTTGTGCTCTTTTAGGTAATGCCAATACTTTTTCACTTCACTGTCATTTTTTTCTACTTTTTTATATTGTGTGTTATATGGTAAAATTATTCTTATTGGCTGTTCCTTATTTTCTAGGGGTCTTTTCATGTCTCTATTAAAAAATGTTTTTCTATCCATTGTTCTTACTTTGTCAAGGGAGGATTCAATCACTTTTTTGGGGTATTTTTTGGACTCAAATTGTTCTTTTAATAATACTGCTTCTTCCTCAAACTTCTCTGCAGATGTACAGTTCCTTTTAAGCCTTCTAAATTGATTGACAGGGATGTTCAGCAACCATCTTGGGAAGTGGCAGCTCGAAAACAAGATATAGCTGTTTCTAGACACTGGTTTCTGGTAAGTGCTGCATACTAATTTGTCCTTTTGGATATTTATACATAAATCTAAAAATTCAATATGGTTTTGACCTATATGGGTGGTAAATGTTACGTTATATGTATTTATATTGATGTTTTTTAGAAAGTTGTCAAGTTCTTCTTTCGAGCCTTGCCAAATGAAGATTATATCATCGATATATCTCCGCCATAGAGCCAGATTCCCCCCCAGTTTGGGTTGAATGATTTATTTCTCCCATTGGGCCATGAAAATGTTGGCATAACTGGAGGCGAATCTGGTCCCCATGGCGGTTCCTCGTTGTTGAAGGTAAAAATCCGAATCATACCAGAAATAATTGTGTGTTTAAAATGAAGTTGATTCCTTGTATTATAAAGTTTATTTGTTTGTTATGTAGAGTTTTACTATTCTCAAGATATTTCCACTGAGTATTTGTACAGTGGGTCACCAAACTAAAATACAAGAATGGGAGGTGCTCTCACCTTCGATCCAACCAAAATCGTGTAGTCTATATAAATTAAAATAAAGATAGGTGGAGCACACTCTCATTTGGTGTTTTTTATATTACAAGGGATTGTTGATATATAGATATCTAGACCAGTGCATGTATGATGTAACAATGCTCAAATGTTGCTTAATTCGTGTGGTATACAATACTCATAACGATATTTTACATAAAAAATAGTATTTCATTATCCATTTAAAACTGATTGTTTAAAACTTATTCAGGGCCCAGGAAACTATATTATCTGCTTTATAATTATAACCATATATAAATTGCAATTAAGAAGTCATGAAAATGCTATCGATGCAGAATAAAAATATTGAAAAAAAATATATAATGAAAAAGATGAAAAAAATGAAAAAATATATATATATAAAAAATGGTAACAAATAAAAAATAAAAATAAATGTCATCAAATGAGTCACCATATAAGGTTGTATTGCTTTTGTTAACTGGAATCCTTGGGAAAAATACAGTCTTAGAGGGGACTCTGTTTATCAAATGTATCAATGTTCCATCAGGTAGTTTTGTAGCAGAATTGCATATATGGATATATAGTTACAAGTTTGTGCACATTTGCATATTTCATATGCGCATCACTCGATTGTTGTTTTGATGGGTACTTTACCCCTTCTAGCAGCTTTGTCCACTTCAGCGGTTGCTCTCTGTTTTCAATCCAGCGTGCTATGTGCTCACAGTCTGGCAGCACGAACAGAGTCCAAGCGCGCGCTTTTTGATGTGTGGCTGGCGTCCCACGTGGTGTCCCACCTGGGTGTTTGTTTGCTCTGTTTGCGCTTGTCCCGCTGGTGTTATGGATTGATCATGGAAATCTATGCCGCTCCAATTGTGTGGATCACGCTCTTATAAGCCTAAAGATGCGTGTCTTTGATAATCTTTTGCAGTTTTTCTGTAGATGAAGGGTTTATATTGTATGTAGTAACGGTCCTCCTGAGTACCAAACGCGTTTCGGGGGTCTGGACTGCCCCCTTTTTCAATGGTTAAGGAGTCCGTTCTGATTCTTGTGTCTTTTAAAGGAAATTGAAGGGAAGGGTCTTAACCCTTCATTGTCTGGTGATTTCTATGTCCTGGTCTGGATTTTTGTGTATAATAGATATATGGAATTCCCTCTTATATGGGATATATTATACATAATACATAGATAATTGCCTAAATATATATATTATTATAAATATATATATATATATATATATATATATAAATAATGGAATAAATGAGAGTAGATGTAAATTTATATAATCATAAAACAAATATAAAAAAAATGTATAAAAGCAAAAATTACATATATCAAAGTTGTATATATCTGTGTGTTGTAAAGTATGAAGTCTCTCTTTGTTAAATTAAATGGGATTATCCGTAATTAAATCTTTATGGTCATTCTATTACCCAGTATACCTTTCATACCTATATTAAATACAATGTGGGTTCCATAGGATTAAACTAAGTATGTCCTATCGCTGTGGGACGTATTTTAGGTATTTTCTTCTGTCTTTTCAATGTTTCTATGTTTTTGTTGTTAATATTTTTTGGTAGTCTCTTTTGTATCCTGTTCTAGTTGTTCCTGTCATTTTTAGATGTTCCTGCGGATTATTGACACCCGGTAAGTATGATGACTTGATCTTACTATTGTTTCCCTCTTGTGATGTTCTCCTATTTATTATTAACGTATGTTTTATCTTGTTTCTTCTTGTTTTTTTTCATTTTTTCAGGTGTAGTGATGATTTTTAGGTGCGGGGGCCTTTCAGGGAGGGACATCACGGTGCTGGTAATATAAACAGCCTGACTGCGATGTCTGTCCCCAAGGGGCACCCGCTCCATATCAACGCGATCTGAAGAGTTATAGAAAACCAAATACCTCCATTTCTGCATTGAGGCATTAAGGTATTGAATTCAAATATCCTTCTGGATTCCAACCGTGACATACTTTTAATGTGATGTCCTCCTCTCCAATGTTTTGTGACTTTATCAAGTGCTGTGAAAGTAAGGGATGTGGGGTTCTGATTGTGTTCTTCTTTATAGTGTTTTGATACTGAATGTAATAGATATCCCTTTTTAATGTTGTTTATATGTTCGGATATCCGTTTCTTTAAGGTTCTTTTAGTTCTGCCAATGTACTGTTTGTCACAGGGACATTGTAAAAGGTAGATAATGTCCGTGGAGTCACATGTGATAAACTCTTCTATGTTGTGGGTGTGTTGGTTAGTGGTTGATCTTACTTGTGGTTTTCTTTGGAAAGTTGGTCTTTGTTTTTGTTTTTTTTTGGTCGTCATATCTTGACCCCTATAACTCTTTGGCATTTATGTGTATGGAGCTGTATGGGGGCTCATTTTTTGCGGGGCGATCTGAAGTTTTTATTGATACCATTCTGGGGTGTGTATGACTTTTTGATCGCTTTTTATTTAATTTTTTTTAGAAAAAAAAAAGCGACAAAAAACAGCAAATCGCCATTTTGACGCTTTTTTCTGCCACACAATTCACCGTGTTGGAATTTTTTTTTTTTATTTTAAAAGTATGGGCGTTTTCGGTCACGGTGATACCCATGATGTCTATATTTATTTTTATTTAGGTATTTATTTTTTAATTATACGGAAAGGGGGTGATTTAAACTTTTATATTTTTTTATTTTTTATATATTTTTTAACATTTTTTTAATTTTTTTTATTATTTGAAAGCTCAAATATGAGCTAATATATTGTACTTTTTATTTTTTCACTATGAGCAATCTCTGATTTTTAATCTTGAATTAAAACTCATGATTGCTCATTTCTTATCCTGGCCTGCCATCTAGTGGCCAGAATAAGAATTGCACTTTGAAAGCTGTAATCCTCACCAGCGAGGATTACAGCTTTCATAGCGTGTACAGACGGCCCGATTGGCCAATCAGGTCGTCTGTACATCACCCGGAAGCGAACCGCTTCTGGGTTCAGACGCCACCGGAAGACTTCAGAAGGGCCCACAAGAAATAAGAAGCCCATCGGAAGACGCTGCCGATTGCGGTAAGTAGCCGCAAGTCTCTGCTGTTAGAAACAGCAGAGACTTGCCGGCCATGACGCCCGCCGCACGGGCGAGCGGGCATCATGTCCCCGCAACCCCCGTGTGCCGTACATGTACAGCGCCGGTCGGGAAGGGGTTAAACAATCAGTTTTAAATGGATAATTAAATACTATTTTTTATGTAAAATATCGTTATGAGTATATTATATTGTATACCACACGAATTAAGCAACATTTGAGAATTGTTACATCATACATGCACTGGTCTAGATATCTATATATCAACAATCCCTTGTAATATAAAAAACACCAAATGAGAGTGTGCTCCACCTATCTTTATTCTCAAGATATTGTTTTACTGCTTTGGTTCCTTGATCATGATCTATGATAGTATAGAGAGAATTCACATCCATGGTTCCCAAGTACCAATTGGATTGGAATTGTGTTTCTTCAAGTGTGGTTATGATGTCAGTACTGTCTTTAATGTATGATGGTATAGTTTTCCCTATCGGTTGCAACATTCTATCGATGTATTGTGATAAATTCGAAGTGATAGACCATATTCCTGAGACTATTGGTCTCCCCAGTGGGTTGTTCGGATTTTTATGGATTTTCGGCAGACAATAAAAAAACGGCAATCTTTTTGATGTGTTGGTAATATATCGAAATTCTCTTTCTAGAAGTATTCTTTCTTTTTGTCCTATTGTACAGTATTTTATTAACTCTTGGTTATAGTCATCTGTGGGGTCTTGTTTCAATTTTTTATATGTTGTTTCGTCAGTCAGTTGTTTGATACATTCGTCCTTGTAGTGTTTTGTGTTTAAAAGTACTACTGCACCTCCTTTATCAGCTGGTCTTATGGTAATGTTTTCTTGGGTTTGTAACTCTTTAATTGCTTTTATTTCCTGTTTGGTTAGGTTATTTTTTGTATGGCCTATTTTCATCTTTCAAATGTCAGCCTCCACCCCTTTTCTGAAAGCAGCGATTTCCTGACTAATCTCTTGTCGTGGGAACTTCTTAGACTTTTCTTTTAATTCTGTATGTAAGTATATGGTATTTTCTTCCATGTTTCTCACTATTGGATTTTTCAGATAATATTTTCTTAAGCAAATCTTCCTAATAAATTTCTCTATCCCTATATACATGGTAAAATCTGCTTTGTTTGTAGGTGCAAACTTCAAACCTTTGTTGAGGAGTTTCATTTGGGGATTAGTTAAGGTGATATCGCTTAAATTTATTACATTGTTGGTTATTAGTGCATCTTGCGATGTTGTGTATTGGTTCTTTCGTTTTCCTCTCAGTGTCTTTTTCCTATATGGTTGGGTTGTAGTTGTGTCCTGATCCAATGGTTGTTTTCCCATTGTCATGTCTGTAGTGAATGATGTGAATGACTCAAATGATGTGACTGGTTTTGATCCTTCCTGTGATATGGCGATTTCTCTCTGTTCTGATTTGTTTTTTGATAGTGTTGTCTGTGTCTCAAATTGTAGCTATGGATTGGTGATTGGGTATTGCTGTATCTTCTTTCTGGTGAACGTGAATGTCTTCGGTGTGTTTTTACCCTCGGGTGAGGCGGAGTTTGGTCTACAAAATGTGGTTCCGTGAGTGGTTCATATCTATTAGTGACTGAAATATTGTATTGTGTAGGTGTATTGTGACTTTCTGTATTGGTGTCGTCTTTCATTTCTATTCTAGTTCGATTTCTATTATTATTAATGTTATCCTTAGTTCGTTGTGTGGTTTCAGTTTGTTTCCTCCATTTTAATTTCTTTGCTTTTTTATTCATTATTTCTTTCTCCAAATTATCTAGACTTTTACAAATTCTTTAATGCCATCGTAATGTTTCCTCATTTTGTTCTATTTCATCTATCTGAATCTTGAGTTTGCTAATCTGTTCTGTAGTGTCCTGTACTATTTGTGTACGTCTCTGAATAATCATTTTAACTAATACTATTGATTGGGATTTTAGGAAAGTATCCCAATCTTTTTGAAAGTCCTCATGATACAGATCTTGTGCTGGGTCTTTTACCAGCATGAGACCTTTCGGAATTAATCCGTTTTCCAAGTATTGGTTTAGAGACCTAATCCCACTTTTGTCTTAATTGATTTATTAATAGAGATGAGTGAGTAGTGTTCGATCGAGCTGGTATTCGATCGAATACTACGATATTCGGCGTGCTCGATTTCTTTCGAGTATAACGGCGATGGCGCACTTAGAATTCGTTTCCCCTCCCACCTTCCCTGGCGCTCTTTTTCCACCAATCACCATGCAGGGGGGGTATGACAGGCACGCTGAGAACGCTGGCATCGCGAAAACGGCGTCTACATGCATTGGCTGGAAAAACCATGTGACCTCGAATATTAAAAACTCAGCTCTTCCTGCTCGTTCGCATATGCTGCGTGAACTTAGTCAGGGACAGAGGCTGGAGAAGGGAGAGACAGGTTTAAGCTGTTGGACAGGCAGGAGCGTGATTAAAAGCCCTTATCAGGGCTACTATAGTGCAGTACAGTGATAGCTTTACTACAAGATACACTTTACAGAGAACGGCTGCCGTATTCAGGGATAGCTGCTGGAGTAGGGACAGAGAGAGGCATTAGTGGTGTATTAGGTGCTCTGCTACATACCAAACTATATTTGGCACTACTGCTGTGTACCTTGAAATATACAATATATAGGCCTTTCAATTGGCAACTGTACTGTGCGTTCTCTTGCAAAGTAATTTCTCATACCTGGTGTTCATACACACCGTCTGATCACTTAGTACACGGCTGTGTACCTTGAAATATACAATATATAGGCCTTACAATTGCCAACTGTACTGTGCGTTCTCTTGCAAAGTAATTTCTCATACCTGGTGTTCATACACACCGTCTGATCACTTAGTACACGGCTGTGTACCTTGAAATATACAATATATAGGCCTTTCAATTGGCAACTGTACTGTGCATTCTCTTGCAAAGTAATTTCTCAAACCTGGTGTTCATACACACCGTCTGATCACTTAGTACACGGCTGTGTACCTTGAAATATACAATATATAGGCCTTACAATTGCCAACTGTACTGTGCGTTCTCTTGCAAAGTAATTTCTCATACCTGGTGTTCATACCACCGTCTGATCAATTAGTACACGGCTGTGTACCTTGAAATATACAATATATAGGCCTTAACAATTGCCAACTGTACTGTGCGTTCTCTTGCAAGTAATTTCTCATACCTGGTGTTCATACACACCGTCTGATCACTTAGTAACACGGCTGTGTACCTTGAAATATACAATATATATAGGGCCTTATAATTGCCAACTGTACTGTGCGTTCTCTTGCAAAGTAATTTCTCATACCTGGTGTTCATACACACCGTCTGATCACTTAGTACACCGGCTGTGTACCTTGAAATATACAATATATAGGCCTTATAATTGCCAACTGTACTGTGCGTTCTCTTTGAAAAATAATTTCTCATACCTGGTGTTCATACACACCGTCTGATCACTTAGTACATCGGCTGTGTACCTTGAAATATACAATATAGAGGCCTTTCAATTGGCAAACTGTACTGTGCGTTCTCTTGAAAAATAATTTCTCAAACCTGGTGTTCATACACACCGTCTGGTGACTTAGTACACGGCTGTGTACCTTGAAATATACAATATATAGGCCTTATAATTGCCACTGTACTGTGCGTTCTCTTGCAAAGTAATTTCTCAAACCTGGTGTTTCATACACAACGTCTGATCACTTAGTACACGGCTGTGTACCTTGAAATAACAATATATAGGCCTTACAATTGCCAACTGTACTGTGCGTTCTCTGCAAAGTAATTTCTCATACCTGGTGTTCATACACACCGTCTGATCACTTAGTACACGGCTGTGTACCTTGAAATATACAATATATAGGCCTTACAATTGCCAACTGTACTGTGCGTTCTCTTGCAAAGTAATTTCTCATACCTGGTGTTCATACACACCGTCTGATCACTTATTACACGGCTATGTACCTTGAAATATACAATATATAGGCCTTACATTTGCCAACTGTACTGTGCGTTCTCTTGCAAAGTAATTTCTCATACCTGGTGTTCATACACACCGTCTGATCACTTAGTACACGGCTGTGTACCTTGAAATATACAATATATAGGCCTTATAATTGGCAACTGTACTGTGCGTTCTCTTGCAAAGTAATTTCTCATACCTGGTGTTCATACACACCGTCTGATCACTTAGTACACGGCTGTGTACCTTGAAATATACAATATATAGGCCTTATAATTGCCAACTGTACTGTGCGTTCTCTTGCAAAGTAATTTCTCATACCTGGTGTTC
>ONZH01007830.1:0-20000 GCA_900303285.1 Rhinella marina
TGGAGGGAATTTGGCTTACTATAGCGCTGCAATGGAGGCAACTCGCTTACTACATCGCTGCAGTGGAGGGAACTCGCTTACTATAGCGCTGCAATTGAGGCAACTCGCTTATTACAGCGCTGCAATGGAGGCAACTCGCTTATTATAGCGCTGCAGTTGAGGGAACTTGCTTATTACAGCGCTGCAGCAGAGGGAGCTTGCTTATTACAGCGCTGCTGCTGTTGAAGTTAATGAAGGCAGAGCTTTACTTAAAGGGTTTCTCCAACTTCAGCAAATGTGATTAATCAAGTAGACACAGTTGATAAGAGGCACTTACTAATGTATTATGATTGTCCATACTGCCTCCTTCGCTGGCTGGATTCATTTTTCCATCACATTACAAACGGCTTGTTTCCAGGGGTCACGGCTCCCGCTGCAGTGCAGATATGAGATGGCCGAGATGGGAGCTGCTGTGCATGTGTGCCTATGTGCGCTCCCAGTGATCCTATGTGATTTATGTGTCTGTATGTCTGCATGGCGTGTGCATGAGCCTTTAACTGAATTGCTTCATTTTGTACATTATTTGTTTAAATAAAAATATATACCATATATATTACCCTACATACCAGTATAATTTTTTTTCTTTAAGGTTTTAAATAGTTTTCCAAGGGTATCTTTTACTTTTTTTTTGTATTGTACTAGGTATTTGTTCAGTTTGCAGGTGTTTTTCTAGATATTTTTGGATGCTCTACCAGAGGTTCTGGTGTTGTTGCATCTCTATAATCCGCGTCATGTGTCTGTGTTTGTTGCATTCCATTTAGGACATTTTGTTATGGTTTTTATCGTTTTCTTTCTTACTACAGCGTTGCAGTGGAGAGAACTCACTTACTACAGAGCTGCAGTAAATGGAACGCGCTTACTACAGTGCTGAGGTGGAGGGAACTCGCTTACTACAGCGCTGTAGTGGAAGGAACTCGCTTACTACAGAGCTGCAATGGAGGGAACTTGCTTACTAGAGCAGTAGAGGGAACTCGCTTACTACAGTGCTGCAGTGGAGGGAACTTGCTTACTACAGCGCTGCAGTGGAGGTAACTTGCTTATTATAGCATTGGAGGGAACTCACATACTACAACGCTGCAGTGGAGGAAACTCGCTTACTATAGCACTGCAGTGGAGGGAGTGTGCTTACTACAGCGCTGCAGTCGAGGGAACTCAATTACTACAGCGCTGCAGTGGAGTGAACTCACTTACTGCAGCACTGCAGTGCAGGGAGTGTGCTTACTACAGCGTGCAGTGGAGGAAATTAGCTTACTACAGTGCTGCAATGGAGGGAACTCACTTACTACAGTGCTGCAATGGAGGGAAATCTCTTACTACAGCACTGCAGTGGAGGAAACTCGCTTACTACAGTGCTGCAGTGGGTGGGAACTTGCTTACTACAGCGCTGCTGGAGGGAACTCGCTACTACAGCGCTGGGCAGTGGAGGGAACTCGCTTACTACAGCGCTGCAGTGGAGGGACTCGCTTACTACAGCGTTGCAGTGGAGGGAACTCGCTTACTACAGCGCTGCAGTGTAGGGAAGTCGCTTACTACAGCGCTGCAGTGGAGGGAACTTTCTTACTACAGCAGTGGAGGGAACTTGCTTACTACAGCACTGCAGTGGAGGAAACTCGCTTACTACAGCACTGCAGTGGAGGGAGCTTGCTTACAACAGCGCAGCAGTGGAGGGAATTAGCTTACCACAGCGCTGCAATGGAGGGAAATCTCTTACTACAGCGCTGCAGTGGAGGAAACACGCTTACTACAGTGCTGCAGTGGGGGGAACTCGCTTGCTACAGAGCTGCAAAGGAGGGAACTCGCTTACTACATCAGTAGAGGGAACTCGCTTACTACAGTGCTGCTGCAGTGGATGGAACTCGCTTACTATAGCACTGGAGTGGAGGGAGCTTGCTTACTACAGCAGTGGAGGGAACTCAATTACTACAGCGCTGCAGTGGAGTGAACTCGCTTACTGCAGCACTGCAGTGGAGGGAGTGTGCTTACTACACCACTGCAGTGGAGGGAACTTGCTTACTACAGCAGTGGAGGGAACTTGCTTACTACAGCACTGCAGTGCAACTTGCTTACTGCAGTGGAGGGAGCTTGCTTACTACAGCACTGCAGTGGAGGGAGCTTTCTTACTACAGCAGTTAGGGAGGGAGCTTGATTACTACAGCGCAGCAGTGGAGGGAACTCGCTTTCTACAGCACTGCAGTGGAGGGAGCTTGCTTACTACAGCACTGCAGTGGAGGGAACTCGCTTTCTACAGCACTGCAGTGGAGGGAGCTTGCTTACCACAGCGCTGCAAATGGTGGGAATTCGCTTACTATAGCGCTGCAGTGGAGGGAACTCGCTTACTACATCGCTGCAGTGGAGGGAGCTTGTTTACTACATGGCTGCTGCTGTTGAAGTCAATGAAGGCAGTGCTGTACTTAAAGCGTCTCTCCAACTTCAGCAAATGTGATTGATCAAGTAGACACAGTTGATAAGAGGCACTTACTAATGTATTGTGATTGTCCATACTGCGTTCCATTTAGGACATTTTGTTATAGTTTTTATTGTTTTCTTTCTTACTACAGTGCTGCAGTGGAGAGAACTCGCTTAATACAGCGCTGCAGTGGAGGGAACGCGCTTACTGCAGCGCTGCAGTGGAGGGGACGCGCTAATTACAGCGCTGCAGTGTAGGAACGTGCTACAGCGCTGCAATTGATGGAAATCTCTTACTACAGCGCTGCAGTGGAGGTAACTTGCTTACTACAGCGCTGTAGTGGAGGAAACTCGCTTACTACAGTGCTGCAGTGGAGGGAACTCGCTTACTATAGCACTGCAGTGGAGGGAGCTTGCTTACTACAGCAGTGGAGGGGACTCAATTACTACAGCGCTGCAGTGGAGTGAACTTGCTTACTGCAGCACTGCAGTGGAGGGAGTGTGTGCTTACTACAGCGCTGCAATGGAGGGAACTCGCTTACTACAGCGCTGTAGTGGAGGGAACTCGCTTACTACAGCGCTGTAGTGGAGGGAACTCGCTTACTACAGCGCTGTAGTGGAGGGAACTCGCTTACTACAGCGCTGTAGTGGAGGGAACTCGCTTACTACAGCGCTGCAGTGGAGGGAACTCGCTTAGTAAAGCAGTAGAGGGAACTCGATTACTACAGTGCTGCAGTGGAGGAACTCGCTTACTATAGCACTGCAGTGGAGGGAGTGTGCTTACTACAGCGCTGCAATGGAGGGAACTCGCTTACTACAGCGCTGCAGTGGAGGGAACTTGCTACAGCGCTGCAATGGAGGGAAATTTCTTACTACAGCGCTGCAGTGGAGGAAACTCGCTTACTACCGTGCTGCAGTGGGGGGGACTCGCTTACTACAGCGCTGCAGTTGAGGGAACTCACTTACTACTGCGTTGCAGTGGAGGGAACTCGCTTACTACAGCGTTGCAGTGGAGGGAACTCGCTTACTACAGCACTGCAGTGGAGGGAACTCACTTACTACAGCACTTCAGTGGAGGGAACTCGCTTACTACAGCACTGCAGTGGAGGGAGCTTGCTTACTACAGCGCAGCAGTGGAGGGAATCAGCTTACCACAGCGCTGCAATGGAGGGAAATCTCTTACTACAGCTCTGCAGTGGAGGAAACACGCTTACTACAGTGCTGCAGTGGGGGGAACTCGCTTACTACAGCGATGCAGTGGAGGGAACTCGCTTACTACAGCGCTGCAGTGGAGGGAACTTGCTTACTACAGCGCCGCAGTGGAGGGAACTCGCTTACTGCAGCACTGCAGTGGAGGGAACTTGCTTACTACAGCAGTGGAGGGAACTTGCTTACTACAGCAGTGGAGGGAACTTGCTTACTACAGCACTGCAGTGGAGGGAGCTTGCTTAGTACAGCGCAGCAGTGGAGGGTACTTGCTTACTACAGCACTGCAGTGGAGGGATCTTGCTTACTACAGCGCTGCAGTGGAGGGAAATAGCTTACCACAGCGCTGCAATGGTGGGAATTCGCTTACTATAGCGCTGCAGTGGAGGGAACTCGCTTACTACAGCGCTGCAGTGGAGGGAGCTCGTTTACTACATGGCTGCTGCTGTGGAAGTCAATGAAGGCAGTGCTGTACTTAAAGGGTCTCTCCAACTTCAGCAAATGTGATTGATCAAGTAAACACAGTTGATAAGAGGCACTTACTAATGTATTGTGATTGTCCATACTGCCTCCTTCTCTGGCTGGATTCATTTTTCCATCACATTACAAACGGCTTGTTTCCAGGGTTCACGGCCCCCGCTGCAGTGCAGATATGAGATGGCCGGGATGGGAGCTGCTGCGCATGTGTGCCTATGTTCTCCCCCAGTGATCCTATGTGATTTATGTGTATGTATGTCTGCATGGCGTGTGCATGAGCCTTTAACTGAATTGCTTCATTTTCTGCATTATTTGTTTCAATAAAAATATATACCCTATATATTACCCTACATACCAGTATATTTTTTTCATAAATAATCTAAATAGTTTTCCAAGAGTATCTTTTACTTTTTTTATCGTACTAGGTTGTATTTCTTCAGTTTTCAGGTGTGTTTCTAGATATTTTTGGATGCTCTACCAGAGGTTCTGGACGTTGTTGCATCTCTATAAATCCGCGTCATGTGTCTGTGTTTGTTGCGTTCTAATTAGGACATTTTCTTATGGTTTTTAGCGTTTTCTGGCAGGTTTCATCCTATATGTGCTTTTCATATTACTTTGGAGGTTTCTTTACATTTATCATTATGTCTACATTTGATGAAAGATGATCTTATTTTTTTAATGTGTGGCCCTGGATGCTGAGCTATGATGTGTTGTACCTCGTTCAGCAGTGACACCTCGATTGCACCGTTGTATCCTGTAATGTTCATATTGTACGGACCATCGATGACCTTCACCGAAATGTCCTGCGCCTTTATGCCGTTGACAAAGTCTTCGATGGAGGAACCTGTTTCAGGTAACACAACAGTTTATAGGTCTGTAAGGCCTCATGCACACGGCTATTGCTCGCCCGTTCCATGCAATTTCCGTTCCCCAATGCACGCGCATCATCCATGTGGCTGCCGCAGATGGATCCAGACCTATTCAACTTGAATGGGTTCGTGATGCGACTGCACCGCAAAAAAATAGAACACGTTCTATTCTTTTGCAGTGCAGAGGCAAGGAGAGGAACCCCAAGGAAGCACTCCGTAGTGAATGGGTCCATATCCGTGATGCAGGGAGCACATGGCCAGTGCCCACACATTGCGGGCCGCAATACAGGCCACAGCCGGCAATGGCCATATGCATGAGGCCTAAGGCTGAGTTCACATCACGGTTTATTTTTTCCTTCTTCTGATCCAGGGCTCATGCACACAAATGCATTTTTTTTCTGCATCCGTTCCAGTGTTTTTTGAAGCCCATGAAAACATATCTTATTATTGTCCACATAATGGACAAGGATGGGACTGCTCTAGTATGGCCCAGCCGTTCCATTCCAAAAAAAAATGCAGAACGCATACGGCCGGTAACAGGTGTGTGCATGAGCCCAAAAAATGGATCCTGTAAAACAAAAAAAAAAAAAAAAACAGATCCTGAGCATTACTTAGGCACATTTGGTATCTGTTTGAGCCAGATGGATGGCAAGTATGCATAACTGTTGCTCACGATACATTTTTTACAGGATCCTTTTTCTTTCCTGTTCTTCTGATTGATCAGCGGTGATGTGAACCTTCCCTAAGCAGTACGCAGCTCCCATGAAGGGACATGAAAAGCAAAGCGTCTAGCTGGTGGAAACATCTACAAATCTGCTACAGAATGGATGTGTAACACGGGCGGATCTGGAAAATAATTTGTGGCGTGTGAACTCTTCCCACCTGTGTTGTTATGGAGCAGCAGTCGGGTGTAATACTTGTGCGCCCGGTGACCCGCTCCCCGGAAGTAAAGGTTGGGGGTGAGTTTCCAGTGGTAAACCAAATGCATGGAGTGAACCATGATGGTGGTGATGATCAGGGGTAATATGAACAGGACCATAAGAAGCAATCTGAAAGACAAGAGAAGGTTTATCATCAGGGGCAGGGTTCCTCAACTCCAGTCCTCAGGGTCTACCTGCTGGTCAGGTTTTCAGGATTTCCTTAGAATTGAGCAGGTGATACAATTAGTGTGAATGCATAAGGACTTACTACAGGTGTTCATTCTGTGGGATATTCTCAAATCATGACCGGTAGGTGGGCCCTGAGGACTGGGGTTGAGGAACACTGATCAGGGGAACGCCCATTCCCTCTAAAATCACAGCATCAATCGACGGTCCAGGTCTTCAGGCTGTTATTTTTAATTCCACTGTATCCGTGAAAAGTGAGGTGACTGCAAACTGGCATTTAATTCATAGGACTTCCCAAATAATGAAAAGTCGAGACTGGCAGTTTCCTACTAAAACAGCGCCACCCCTGTCCACACGTTGTGTGCTGTATTGCAGCTCTGCTGAGATGCACAGATGATGAGATGCAGTACCAGGCACAGCCCATGGGCAGGGGTGGCGCTGTTTATGGAAGAAAAAGCCATGTTTTTCTAAACAACCCCTTTAATTAATCTTCCTAACCATCCACTAAACAGATTTGTTGCTGCTGATGGTTTGTTACAATATATCGGTATAGGCACAGGAGCAGCACCAGTAGCTCTCCAGGCTCTTAACAGCCCTGACTCAAGTGTTATAGCACTTAGCAGCACTGGTACACTGTAACAAAATGCAGCTGTATGAGCAGGACTAGGTCAGGATGAGTTGTTATCTGGACCTAAATTTTTTTTGCTGTCTATTCTAGAACAGCAAGCAGAGGTCTTGAAAACGAAGAGGAATTGAGCAGAAGCCTCTGGAGAACTTGTCCTGTCCTGCATTACAGACAGCCCATTGATCTGAACGGGCATAGTGTAATACTTCATTTCACCTCTGGTGGCGCTGCAGGGAAGCAGAACACGACTCGATCCCCACAGATCGCAGCTGATCTCTGCAGGAGGCTTTCTGATCACATTAAAGTCCTTCCAACAAGTAAGAACTGTCCAGGCGGAGAACCTCTTTAAGGACTCACATGGATCGGAAGTTCTTCATGTCGTGCTTTAACTTCAGGAAGCGGATCCGCGCCACCGTCACCACTTGCTGCCTCCACAGGGCCAGTCCGTGAAGGGTGGCACTGCCAGAATCTGACATCAACAGGACGGAGTCCTCCACCTCCAAGTATCTCTCCTCATCTTCATTTTGGTCCGATCGGGCAAAAACACCGTAATCTGATCAAAAATATATATATATTAAAAAAAACACGGAAACAAACAAGAGAGAGGAAGACTCTGTGAATAGTGGGTGAGCGTGAATACTGGGCAAGTGCAAATACCAGGCGTGAATACCAGGTGTGTGCGAATACTGAATGTGTGTGAATACCAGGTGTCTGTGAATATCGGCTGGTTGTGAATACAGAGTGAGTGCGAATTCTGGGTGTATGCGAATGCCGAGTGTGAATACCAGGTAAGTATGCATACTGGGTAGGTGTGAATACTGGATGAGTGCAAATACCAGGTGCGTGCAAATACTGAGTGAGCGTGAATACAGAATGAGTGCAGATACCAAGTGAGTGTGAATATCAGGTATGAATATTCGGTCTCTAAAAACCTGGAAGATGAGTGTGAATACGTGGTGGGTGCAGGAGAGTGTGAAAGTAAATTAATTTTGACCAATTTTGTATGAACACAAAATGTTGCAGCTGTAAGCTGTGTCACTGTGTCAGCTGTGTTACTGTTATGTCAGCAGTTTCTGACAAATGACCTTATTTTAAATATAGACCTCTTTAGGTCATTTTCTGTATACTGGAGTGATGACCACAGGTGGTCAAGACATACCCATGGCTTCCAAGAGTTAAAGTCTAAGAATAATGGGATACAGCTTGGACTCTGCTAAGACATCCCATTCTTTTGACACATATGGTAATGTGTTGAATTGTAAATTCAGACTGTAAAAAGGGGTAAACTCAGGCTTTGTTGTATAAAAATAACCATCCTCAGACACAGGAGTCGGGGAAGACTCTATTGAACACCATTCATGTGTGCATGTATTTTGTCTTCCTCCCCGGCCGGGGTAATTCTCCTTAAGTTTCCCCTCAAAGGAGCTATCCTAATGTTATCCTAACTCTAGGACACTGAAATATTTGCATTAACATTCCTTGGGGGCTCGTCCGGGATCCCAGCATCATCCAAGGTGACAATCGATTGAGGACTGCGGGAAATAGGAAGACAGGGAATTGCACATTCACTGGTGAGTAGGACCTTTGATTCTTACTGTGCCTTCCCCCTTGTATTAGCTGCTTTCCAGGTATTGTTATCCTGTTGATTCGTGGGATTTAAGAACTCCATTGTCTATGGGTTTGTATGTATGTCTAACAGTTAGGAAGCTGGAATGTGCGTTGAATGACTGATGTGTGATTGAGATAAGGGAGTGCTTGAGTTGCGATCAGTAGTTACACATCCCTGAAAGGTTCCTACTCACTTCCAAACGGCAAGTGTCGGAGGATTACTGAGTTTCAAGGCTTCTTTTTAAGTGTGTAATGATCGGGACGCAAGTTGATCCTTGCAGAAGTGACAGGGACTTGTCAGAGGACTCTCTTCCAGTGTGTTGAGAGTAGGGCGACAAGTTCCTGCCCGCGAGTCAGGTTAGTTCCCTCGCGATTCTGGATCGTAACCCATATGAGGTGCGCCCAGCCAGGGGAAAGATAGGGTATGCGTGAGTAACAAGTTTTTCAGTGATACAGGTTGTGGGAATAGATACTCTGTACTGAGATATACCAGCCTTACTGCAGTAGAAGTTAAGGAAGGATCCATTAGGGGCCATTATCAGATAAGATTATAAAGAAAGCTGTATGTTGCCACCTGACAATTCTATTATCTGTTGCTTAGCTCTGGTGCTCTGCTGTGAAACTGGCTGATCCCGGTGGCAAACAGATTGATTTGCGATAGTAAGGTGAGGCTGACTCTGCTGATACCAGCGGCAATCGATCTGGTATTTGCGATAGTAAGGTGAGGCTGGCTCTGCTGATCCCGGCGGCAAACAGATCGATTTGCGATAGTAAGGTGAGGCTGGCTCTGCTGATCCGGCGGCAAACAGATCGATTTGCGATAGTAAGGTTAGGTACGTTCTGCTGATCCCGGGCGGAAATCGAATCTGGTATTTGCTTTAGTAAGGATCAGAGACCGGAGACGCTCATTTCATATTTTCTTTAGGTGATAGGGAAGCTTGATCACCCTTCTAAAGCAGGCCTAAAGACGGGGGCTATCGGGGTCCGCGGAGTGCCCAGAAGCAGGGCAAGACACCCTGGATGTAAGGTGGGGGGAGTTAAAGGCAGCAGAAATAGTCAGAGTTTGGTGCAGGAAAAGCTGTTAAAGATTTAGGAAAAATAACCAAAAGGGCTCAGGCACCTTTAAATGGAAGCCTGAGCTTAAATATTGGACAGATTTTCAGCAAGTTGAAGGCCCCTGGATAAGAAGCAAGGAGTGGGGAGAACAGGTAGCAGCCGTGAATTAAGTTTTTGTGAGGAAATAAAGAAGCAAGGGTGCACAGAAGACCTCCTCTCCTATCTCCATCCCCCTCCTACTCTAACTCATCCTACCTCCTCAATGCCATCTGCCCCCACTTCTAACCTGTATCCTGAATCCCCTTGAGTGAGTCTAGTATTAATAACCCTAGATAGCAACCAGTGCTGGAACAACCTGTGTCTCCCCCATGATTCCTCCCCCTTACGTAGATACACGCCTGTTCCCAGTTAAGAAGACAGTCAAGGGTCAACCTGTGACTTATAGGATGGTTTGTGGCCTTAGGGCTATAAATTACTGTACATCACGGAAGCTGACACTCACAGTTAATCCAAACCCTCACACCTTGCTCATGCAAATGGGCCACTCGATGAGGAGAGTCAGCTGCTTTTTGCCTTAACAGAAGACCCTTTGCTTAAACCCAGATTTTGAGTTTTCCTAGATGGTTTCCAGATACCACCATGAGAGGGTCTACAAGACCGGATATGCAATTACTACGCTGACAGAGGAGATAAAGAAAGAACCACTCCCACCCTCTGTGTCAGCACAAGAGGCGGAGTTGAGGGCTCTCGCTGAGGCGTGTAAGCTGGCAAAAGGTAAAACTGCAAACATTTATAAAGATTCCAGGTATACTTTTGGTATTGCACATGATTATGGCCCTATCTGGAGAAGGAGACATTTTGATGGGTCTACGGGAAAACCCATTAAGAATGCTGAACATGTGAAAGAACTGTTTGAGGCACCGACACTTCCCTCTCAGGTGGGTATTATAAATGTGCAGGCACACACAAGAGAAAACACTCCCGAGGCCAAGGAAAATAGATTGGCTGATGAGGCAGCTAAAGCTGCAGCCCTAATTCCTCTCCTTTAGGAAAAAGTCCTTATCATGACAGTTGGGGGTAAGGGCCCTGTAGACTTAGCCATGTTAGAAAAGTTGCAGGAACAGGCTCCACAAGCTGAAAAGAAGCAGTGGAAAGCCTTGGGTGCAGCTCAGTAAGATGGCATTTGGCAAGCAGGAGTAAAATGGTGCCTGCCTAGGACCTTGTTTCCCTTGTTGGCTCAGTTAGTACACGGAGAGTCACAGGTGTCTCGAGAAGGAATGTGTGAGATAGTGTCTACGTGGTGGGTGGCCCCAGGATTCAGCAGTACTGCTGCCAGATTTGTGCAAGGCTGCATGATATGTGCCTGCCATAATCCTGGCAAAACTGTGTGACTTGCAAAAAGGCATATGGTTAAGGCAGCTTACCCATTTCAGCGACTGCAAATTGATTACATTCAACTGCCAAGGATTGGTAAGTATGAGGATATTCTGGTATGTGTGGATCTCTTCTCGGTGGCAAGAGGCTTGGCCAGTTACTAGGGCAACCGCCAAAAATGAACAGCACCTCTGGCTGGAAGGAAAGGGTAAGGTCAAGAATTTGGTATGGGGGATGCCATTTCAATTTTTGCCTCAGGCAGCACAAATGCTATGTGCTTCGCTGCCGCTGACCACAAAGCACTGAGGGAAGGGGGCCCAAGTTGAACTTTTGCACCAGGGCCCATGAGCCTTCAGTTACACCACTGATCATTTGAATCTTACATATAGTATTGCAAGTAGTACTATGTATTGTTCTCCTCTATGCCTGGTTTTAAAAGGGTTCTCCAGGAATTAGGAAAATTTAAAATACTTAAATATTACTTTATTATAAATATATTCCTAAATACTTTCATTAGTTATAATAGCTCGTTATGTCTAGGGGGCAATCACTAGGAAAAATAAAATGGCCGCCGTCCTATTAGTACAGAGAAAACCTGTTCCCTAATCACACAGGGAGGACATTCTAACTCCAGAGCAATGAGCCAAAGAGCTGCCTAATCTTCTTCTGTGATCCTGAATACGGTTTAATATGATCTTCAACTAAATGGAGTTCATGAGGAAGCATGAAGTCAGAGAAGAGGGTGGGGGTGATGTGGATAATGTGCAGCAGCACTTATATACCGTCTCCATTACCACAGTCTGTCCTGCCCGTCCTTTCTGTACTTCATGTCTCCTCATGAACTCCATTCCTACAGAGATTCAGGTGAAGATCTTATCATCTGTATTCAGGATCATAATCCCTGACAAGTAGATCAGAGAGGAGGATGAGGCAGCTCTTTACCTCAGTGTTGTGAAGTAACTTGTCCTGCTGTGTGATTAGGACAGGTTCTGTGTGTATTAATAGGACAGCGGGCATTTTATTTCTCCTAATCATTGCTCCCAAAACAAAATGAGCCGTTATAACTAATGAAAGGTATATGGGAATATATTTATAATAAAGTAATATTTAAGTATTTTTATTTTTTAAGTTCTTGGAGAACCCCTTTAAGCTCTTGTTTTGTTTAATCAGAAGGTTCTGTAAAGCAAGTGCTGGAAGAGGCCGAGGCAGTACAAATCCGTGTCGTCCAAAACCAAGTACAGTCCAGGGGGAAATTATCAAGTTGCTGAAACCAGATGGTCCTGACCCTTGGACCCCCAGAGTTTGGCGCCACATATCAAGACTATTACTACTTCAGTATTATACAGCATCAACGTAACCCATCATTGGAATGTCTTATCTGCAGAAGTTCCAACCAATCAGCGGTAGACATTTGTTTTGTTGGGACCCTTAATAGTGGAAATGACATCTTAGAATGTCCTGATCCAGGGGAGCCTGGTCAGATGTAGCTATGCGGGTGCGACGATCAACATAAGGAGCAAATTTGTGTTCAAAAGGAGGAAATGTGAAAGTAAATTAATTTTGACCAATTTTGTGTGAATAGCTGTGTTATGTTATGTCAGCAGTTTTGGACAAATGACCTTATTTTAAATATAGACCTCTTAAAGGTAATTTTTTCTTTACTGGAGTGATGACCACAGGTGGTCAAGGCATACCCATGCCTTCCAAGAGTTAAGTCTAAACATAATAGTATACAGCTCGGACTCTGGCTAAGACATCCCATTCTTTTGACACATATGGTAAAGTGTTGCAATTGTAAATTTAGACTGTAAAGGGGTAACTCAGGCTTTGTTGGTATAAATAAACCATCCTCAGACACAGGAGTCGGGGAAGACGCTATTGAACACCATTCATGTGTGCATATATTTTGACTTCCTCCCCGGCCTGGGTAATTCTCCCGACCGGTAATTCTCCCTTAAGTTCCCCTCAAAAGGAGATATCAACCATAATTTAGCACCCACAGACAATGATGTTATCCTAACTCTAGGACACTGAAAATATTTGCATTAACATTTCTTGGGGGCTCGTCCGGGATCCCAGCAGCATCCAAGGTGACAATCGATTGAGGACTGCGGGTAATAGGAAGTCAGGGAATTGCACATTTCACCGGTGAGTAAGACCTATGATTCTTACTGTGCCTTTCCCCTTGTATTAGCTGCTGTCCAGGTATTGTTATCCTGTTGATTCCTGACTGTAGCACACTGAAAATATTTGTATTAACATCGGATGACTATGAATATTGGGTGAGTGTGGGAGTATCAGCTGCTCACATCGCATCTCTAAAAACTCAGAAAACCTTCAATGGCCACTTACCTCCTTTCTCAATCTCCTCCTCTCCCTCCAGCTTCAGGAAGACGTCATCCAGCGTTGTGATCGACACCCCGTAACTCATCACGTCCAGTCCCACGTGTTGGTCCAGGCGAGAAAACAGAGCTGCACAAATCAGTTAGACGTCAGTATTTTCCAAATTTCCATCGTTTATAAATCCCTCTCCTCTCTTACACGGCTGTGGGTTCTACTCTATGAATCTGCTAGCTCTGGATGAGCAGATCGCTTCCCTTTATATAATGGAGTGCAGCAGACCAAGGACATGGGTGACGGACTGTACCTGGGAATGAGTCCATCTTGTCAAAGGGCAGGGTGAACGTCAGGTCCTCCACGTTCTGGGTGGTGAGTTTGGCGCTGGAGACATGTTCTTGGATAACAGAAGTGATGGCGTCTGGATTACAAGATGGAGACACCTGCATCCTGAGAGAGACCAAACCGAGTGCAGGGGTGAGACATAACGAAAACCAGACAGTTCAGCTCTGGCAGCAAAACCGCTGCATTCTGCTGTAATCGCTGCAACTGTGAAAGTGCCTTGTATGAGGATGAGCTGCTGGGTATAGCCGCCATATTCCTCTGTAACTCCTCCTGTCAGCTGAGGGTGATAGGAGGTGAAATAAAGTCATCCCATCTCCCAATAAGAGAAGTAAGTAAGTAAGAAAGAAAAAGAAGTAAGAAGTCACCATAAAGTCACATGTACCCACAATGGCAGCAGCAATGAAATGGCTCTGAGCTGTCAGTCAGCTAGGGTCTGATCTCACTGACCCTTCACGGCCTGACAGACATCTCCTACGAACCTCAGGTGGTAGCCGATGCCCCAATTTCTTTTCAGAAACAAGGAGGATCCAACGCATTTCAGTCGCCCGTTGCTCAGGACCGCCTTGCGATCTGGAGACAGAAGCAGAAATTACCATCAGAAGAGCCGCTGTGACATTACCGTCAGGAGAGCCACTGTGAGATTACCGTCAGGAGGGCCGCTGTGAGATTACCGTCAGGAGGGCCGCTGTGAGATTACCATCAGAAGGGCCACTGTGAGATTACCATCAGGAGGGTCGCTGTGAGATTACCATCAGAAGAGCCACTGTGAGATTACCATCAGGAGAGCCACTGAGAGATTACGGTCAGGAGAGCCCCTGTGAGATTACCGTCAGGACAGCTGCTGTGAGATTACTGTCAGAAGGGCTTCTGTGAGATTACCATCAGGAGAGCTGCTGTGAGATTACCGTCAGAAGGGCTGCTGTGAGATTACCGTCAGGAGATCTGCTGTGAGATTACCGTCAGGAGGGCTGGTGTGAGATTACCGTGAGGAGGGCCACTGTGGAGATTACCATCAGGAGAGCTGCTGTGAGATTACCGTCAGAAGGGCTGCTGTGAGATTACCGTCAGGAGATCTGCTGTGAGATTACCGTCAGGAGATTTGCTGTGAGATTACCGTCAGGAGGGCTGCTGTGAGATTACCATCAGGAGGGCTGGTGTGAGATTACCGTCAGGAGGGCTGCTGTGAGATTACCATCAGGAGGGCTGGTGTGAGATTACCGTGAGGAGGGCCACTGTGAGATTACCATCAGGAGGGCTGCTGTGAGATTACCATCAGGAGGGCCGCTGTGAGATTACCGTCAGGAGGGCTGGTGTGAGATTACCGTCAGGAGATCTGCTGTGAGATTACCATCAGGAGGGACGCTGTGAGAATACCGTCAGGAGATCTGATGTGAGATTACCGTCAGGAGATCTGCTGTGAGATTACCGTCAGGAGATCTGCGTGAGATTACCGTCAGGAGATCTGCGGTGAGATTACCGTCAGGAGATCTGCTGTGAGATTACCGTCAGGAGATCTGCTGTGAGATTACCGTCAGGAGATCTGCTGTGAGATTACCGTCAGGAGAGCCATGTGAGATTACCATCAGGAGAGCTGCTGTGAGATTACCGTCAGGAGAGCTGCTGTGAGATTACCGTCAGGAGATCTGCTGTGAGATTACTGTCAAGAGAGCCGCTGTGAGATTACCGTTAGGAAAGACGCTACGAGATTACCGTCAGGAGAGCTGCTGTGAGATTTCCGTCAGAAGATCCGCTGTGAGATTACCGTCAGGAAAGACGCTGCGAGATTACCGTCAAGAGAGCCGCTGTGAGATTACCATCAAAAGTGCATCTATGAGATTACCGTCAGGAGAGCCGCTGTGAGATTACTGTCAGAAGAGCCACTGTGAGATTACCGTCAGGAGAGCCGCTGTAAGATTACCGTCAGGAAAGACGCTGCGAGATTACCGTCAGGAGGGCCGCTGTGAGATTACCATCAGAAAGTGCATCTATGAGATTACCGTCAGAAGATCTGCAGTGAGATTACCGTCAGGAGAGCCGCTGTGAGATTACCATCAGGAGGGCCGCAGTGAGATTACCATCAGGAGAGCCACTGTGAGATTACCGTCAGGAGGGCGCTGTGAGATTACCGTCAGGAGGGCCGCTGTGAGATTACCGTCAGGAGGGCCGCTGTGAGATTACTGAGATATCTGATGGGGCATGGAGGGTACATTTTCTGCCCGCAATCTCTTACCAGCGAGGATGTCCGCCTCGTCCATGAACTGAGTACTGAAGAGAGTGCCACGGTCAGGTTTGCGCTCCTTCAGTATGGCCCACACACGGTGCCTGGAGAACGGGTCGAGGCCAGCCGTGGGTTCATCTAGTAGAAGAACCTGGTGAGATATAAAGGAGCCGGGAGTCAGTGAGGAGCGGGCACCAGTCTAGTGCTGTAGAGGGCACCAGTCTAGTGCTGTAGAGGGTACCAGTCTAGTGCTGTAGAGGGCACCAGTCTAGTGCTGTAGAGGGCACCAGTCTAGTGCTGTAGAGGGCACCAGTCTAGTGCTGTAGAGGG
The DNA here is from genome assembly GCA_900303285.1 of Rhinella marina. Taxonomy (NCBI): domain Eukaryota; kingdom Metazoa; phylum Chordata; class Amphibia; order Anura; family Bufonidae; genus Rhinella; species Rhinella marina. The sequence goes on from ONZH01007830.1 coordinate 15,997, forward strand.
CACCAGTCTAGCGCTGTAGAGGGCACCAGTCTAGCGCTGTAGAGGGCACCAGTCTAATGCTGTAGAGGGCACCAGTCTAGTGCTGTAGAGGGCGCCAGTCTAGTGCTGTAGAGGGTGCCAGTCTAGTGCTGGTGAGGGCCCAGTCTACTGCTGTAGAGGGCCCCATTCTAGTGCTGTAGAGAGGCCCGGTCTAGTGCTGTAGAGGGCACCAGTCTAGTGCTGTAGAGGGCATCAGTATAATGCTGTAGAGGGCACCAGTCTAGTGCTGTAGAGGGCACCAGTCTAGTGCTGTAGAGGGCGCCAGTCTAGTGCTGTAGAGGGCACCAGTCTAATGCTGTAGAGGGCGCCAGTCTAATGCTGTAGAGGGTGCCAGTCTAGTGCTGGTGAGGGCCCCGGTCTAGTGCTGGTGAGGGCCCCGGTCTAGTGCTGGAGAGGGCACCGGTCTACTGCTGTAGAGGGCCCCATTCTAGTGCTGTAGAGAGGCCCGGTCTAGTGCTGTAGAGGGCCCCGGTCTAGTGCTGTATAGGGCACCAGTCTAGGGGCCACAATGTCTTCTTCCAGCCGCCGTATATTTCTTGTACACCGGTCTCCATTGGCCATCAGGGCACTTTATCATTACCGGACCACCCTGTACACAGGATGATGAGGATTGTAGTCAGCTCTGTCTTACCTCTGGATCTCCCAATAGGGCGATGGCGAGGGTTAGCTTCCGTCTCTGCCCGCCGCTGAGTTTATCGGCTAGCACATTCTGGAAGCGGCTCATGTCCAGGTCTGAGATGATCTTCTCCACCTATAAAGACAGGAAAGACGAGAAGCATTTTTTTTTTTCATTTTACAATATTTTATGGTGATTTCTGGCATTGTGGCAAATCTGCAGTGGTTTTTGCAAAATGCCGTTGTTTCACTTCAATTACATACTGTATATCACTGCTGGAAGCTTGTGTGACTAATAACTGCTTGCTGTCAGTGAATGAAATTTCCAACTAGAGGCTGAAAGCTGTTCTGTCTGCACTAACAATCCTCAATCCACACAAAACCTGATACATTGTATCCACACTAACACATTGTAACAAACCTACCAGCAGGGCTACAATGTAACTACCCATGTTGGAACTTTCAGCTAAGGCTACTTTCACACTAGCGGCAGGGGTCAACAGCTTGCCGGATCTGTGCACATCTGCGGCTGTAACTACGCTCTGGCCCCATTCAATATAATAGGGGCGGGCCGGAGTTCCGGCCACAGCACGGCAAGCATGCCGAGCGGCGGCCGGGCTAAAATTACGGCATGTTGTAGTTTTAGTCCGTCCACCTCTCGGCATGTTTACTGTGCTGCGGCCGGAACTCCGGAGCACAAAATTTTGTGCTCTAATTCTTCACTATTCTCTGGAATCCACACTGATAGCTGTTACCTACACTGATACATTGTAACAAGCACGTCACCCGCAGTAAGATCCTTGCAAAAGTTTACCTCCAGTTATAAACAAGTTTTCAGAAATGAATAGCACAGGTGACTATAAGAAACTTTGTAATATATCTTAATTAAGAATTATGCTTCCTCCTGGGCTTCTCTAGATGCTTTCTTCTGCTTTCCCTGTACATCGCCTCTTCTTTCTATTAGCTTCCAGCTCCAGCCTTACACACAAAGGTCTATAGAGAGAGGATGAGGAGACTGCTGCCAGCGGTGGAGCCTTATCTTACAAGATATAGTCAAAAGTGCTAAGTGTAGCAGAGATAAGAAACTGCAGTTTGTGTCACTCATCCAGCAGCCCCTCCTCTATCCATAGACGTCAATGGTAAAATCAGGAAAGAACAAAGCAGACGATAAATGCAGATAGAAGTCTTTTTCTTTATCAAGATATATTACAAAGTTTCTTATATTCACCTGTACTATTCATTTATGGAAAATCATGTTATAATGACAGCTATGCTTTAAGGTCCTGGAGGTGAAGATCTGTGGTGACTAAGAAAGTACACTACAATCTGACGCCCAGAACAGGCTACACCGAGGTCTGCTCCACCTGACCATTATAACCTGTGCCCTCTTGTCACACCTACCTCGGAGGCCACGTCTCGGGCAGCGATCCCCTTTATCCTGCAGAAAAGCTTCAGATTTTCCCTGATGGTCAGCTGGTCGAACTTGATGTCAAACTGTGGGCAGAAGCCGATTCTCTTCTGTATCTCCTCCAGGTGCTGAATGTCTGAGAGCGGATGGTTACAGATGGAGGCCGAGCCTGGGGAATAGCAGAGATGATGTATTCAAGCAGGGAGGTCACTGTGCTGGTGCGTCCACACGGGGAGGACACGCTCCGGATCTTCTGGAATAGCAGCAAAGTGAATTAGATTTATCCAAATTTCATCCACAAGCAGCGGAAGAATCTGCAGCGAGAAGCCGACCTGTGGTGCAATGGTAAATCCACCGCGCCTCAATTTACTGTTTGCTGCAGATTTTATTCTTTGTGATGCAAACTGGGAGCAATTAATGCACAAACTTGGTGCAGTTGTTTGTGCAGAGGATTTTCTGCTCCGCACCGCGTGGACACACCCTATAAGAGCGAAAACCCACAGTATAAGGGGCCATTTACACGACCGTATGCATATTTCCACATATAATCCACATTTTTGAGCATAATATGCGGACCCATTCACTTCTATGGGGGGAAAAAATTCTGTTTCTCACAGAGGAGTTTCCGTAAAAAAAATCAAACATGTCCTATACTTGTCCGTAACAGCAGACAAGTATAGGCATTTTCAATGGTGGCACCTGTAGTATTGCGGGTCCGCATTTTTGCGGACCCGCAAACATACGGTCGTGTTAATGGGCCCTAACACACAGGTAACGCGTGAGGATTTGCAGAATGAGGTGGGGGCAGTATGGTGGCTCAGTGGTTAGGACTGGGGGCCTGGGTTGAAATCTGACAAACGCTACATGTTACACGCTACAAGTTCTCATGGGTCACTACCCGATAGTCCGCTTTCTCCCCACATTTCAGAAATTAAACCTTAAGGGGATTTCCAGAGATTTTTTAAAAAAAGACCACAGAGCAGGAACCTGTATAAAAGAAATAAATAAAAAACAGTACTCACCCAAAAACGTCCCACTGCTCAAGTGCCCGTGGTTCCTACAGCGATCACAGGCCATTCATCATTAAACATGTGACCGCTAACGCTAGTTAGTGATTGGCTGCAGCAGTCACATGAATGACGGGCGGAGTGTGACTGCTGCTGAACCACCAGGGACCTGAGCTGCAGGACATTTAAAGGGTGAGTACTGTTTTTTTTTAATCCAGGTTCCTACTCTGTAGACAACTCGCAGAACTTTCATTTTCAGAAACCTATCAGGCAGGTAGGTGGTGACTACATTCACTGCTGTAGATGTAGAGAATCCTTTCCGGGAAGCTTTTCTGCTCTCAACCGCTGGTCGATGTGCTCATCCCGCTCAGGATATTCAGTAATGTTCGTCTTCCCGGCGCCGCTGTGACCCAGGAGCGCTGTGATTTGTCCCTCGTAAATATCCAAGTCCAGACCTGGGGAGGAATCCAGACAAGTATCCGGTAAATTCCTGTTACTCCAGCACGGGCCTCTGTGTAAAGGCGGACGTTCTGGAGCGTCGGGAAGTTTGTGGCGTTATAATACTCTATGTATCATCTCATAATCATATACAATACTTATCTGGATCGGAGGTTTCATGCGCCTCGTACCTCTTAACGCTTCAGTCCTTTTTGTCTTTGCCGCTGTAGATTTTCTTAACTTTATTAATCCTACAGGAGGTGACAAGGAGACATCAGCAGTGTCTGTGTATGTTACAGCAACAGGGACATCACACATTTACCCGGTGCACACAAGTCACCTCACCTGCGGGACAATACCTGATGGCCTCTCTTCTTGTAACTCAGCTGGGACCTTCTCTATGTAATGCTCCGAAGTCCGCCGTTCCTCTGACTTCGGGGTCCAATGGAAGTGGGGTCTTTTTCCTCTTGACCAGTAAGAGGATCGCAGGAGAAGAG
>ONZH01007830.1:25000-39169 GCA_900303285.1 Rhinella marina
TTTCCACAAATACAAAAGTGGTTGTGACAAGAGCCATCAGATTGGCAATGATCAGGACATAAAGAGCGTAGAGCAGCCCCCCACGACAACCTGCAAACGGAGAGAAGACGGCGTGAGGACGAATACTGAGGCAAAGGGGTATATGTGTACAAAGATATGTCAGGACAATCCCTCTCCTGAAATCCTCTGTGCTGCTGGGAGGACCCTGCTCCTTCCACTATGTAACTCTCACCTTGTGACCTCCACAAGATCAGCACGCTCCTCTCCTGAAATCCTCTGTGCTGCTGGGAGGACTTGCTCCTTCCACTATTGCAACTCTCAGCCTGTGGACCTCCACAAGATCAGCACACTCCTCTCCTGAAATCCTCTGTGCTGCTGGGAAATGATGGCACTCACCAGAAGGCCAGGTTCTCTGAGCCCCATCATCCTCAGGATCTCCTCTGCTCCTTCCTCCCGGTGGCGATGTAGATTGTCAGCAGGTAGGGAGAGCGAGGTGTAACACATGCATCATGATCAGGATTGAAGAACCCTAGGTGGTAGGAATGCTCCCTTGAGAGGGACATGGTAGAGGCATCTTCACAGCCTCCATGGAGGCGTTTTATACATGGCCGCAGACCGGAGTGATTAGTGGCCGCCTGCAAGAAAAGTTTTGGGAAACTATATTTGCAACAAACTGTTCCTTATGTTGCTGCCACCCAGAAATGACCTATAGCGGGGTACGAATGCACTAGATGAGCAGCAGTTATGATTACTACGTAAAATATACCCATCTTATACTCTAGTCACATCCAAGCTGCGTTCACAAACCTGCATGTTTCTTGGAATCAGTCAAGACATTTATCATTAGCAGCTCCACCAGCAGGGGCAGCAGGGAGATCATCATTAGAAGTGGACGTAACAGTATACACAAACTCTAACTGAGAGAACTGAATGAGGGGCTGGGCTGTTGGTGGCACAGGGTTTCTCTGCTTGCTGTCAGTGAAATGGGAACTTTTTTGAGGGTTTGTTACACTTTATGAATGCAGGTAAAGTGTCTCAGTCTGGTGTCTAGGCTCTTCAGCTTCACGGAGGATGGCTGGGACTGGATATATTGTAACAAACCCTCAGCTGTGAGGAGTCAGGAGGCCTGTAAAGGTTTTCAGACCTTCATGTCACACATTTTTTGTGAGCAGTTTACCTCCTAATTTACCTCGATGATTGCAGCGTCGATGGCGGCCTGCAGCGTCAGGAACCCATTTCTCATGTATAAGGTTGGGGGGCAATGATTCACGTCATAGCATGTACCTGAGGAGAGACATATGATAACAGATAGGACAGAGCAGGGGAAAAATGCCTGGGGGGTCTAGGAGCCTTTCCTTGGAGAGAAGAAGTGTAATGGCCCAGACTGGTGTGTGAGATGTTGTCCGAGGTATTTCAGTATTCCTAGATCCCTTAGTTTTCTCCAGTCTAAGGCCTCAAGCACACGAACATGTGCCGGCCGTGCCCGTGCTGCGGGCCGCATACGGCGGGTCTGCAATAAACGGGCACCGGCCGCGTGTAGCCCGCATCGCAGATCACGGACCCATTCACTTCAATGGGTCCGCGATCCGGGAGATGCGGAGCGGAGGCACGGATCGGAACGCCACAGAAGCACTACGGTGTGCTTCCGTGGCGTTTCTGGCCGTGTCTCCGCACCGCAAAAAAAGTAGTGCTTGCGCTACTTAATCCTGAAATACCCCATCTTCATGGTATTCGCTTCGGCTCCCCTGTGGGACTGGCACCCAGTTGTTCTAGTATACTGGAGGGAGAGCAGACATGAACAATGGGTGAGCCCATGGATGGTGGGCAACAGAGGGATGGGCATTTTGTCTTTTTGGAGGAGGATGGAATGATGAGGGGGCTGACACTGTTTTTCCCACCATTGGGACACAAGAAGACGCCATCATCCATGTTTCCCACCAAAAGGGGTAAAATAATAAAAGCAGCAGGAGGTGGCCTGGAATGAGCGGGGGAGGGGTCTGCCTGCTGATTAGCGGTGCCTGCAGGAGGGATTAATGCTGTTTCTGCTTAGTGTCTCCTCCTAGCGGCCACAGCTGTACCCACAGTTTCTGTGTCCCCCAATAACACAAGCAAGAAATGTGTTTTTACCACCATCTGCCACAGTTCCACAGGTGAGAAACCTCACTGTGTGAATACACCCTTAAAGCGCTGGTTTCAGGCCATGTTATCCTTACGTCTATGGTGTAATATGGAAATGTTCACACGGGTATTTTCATGCGAATTCCAGACCATATTCCGCGCCGAACTCTGTGATGACCCTTGTTGATGTGGTTTACAACCATGGACGGTTAGACATACGCAGATCAACCCTACTGAGATCATCCGCCCATGGCGCCCACTCACTTACGTCTGTATACTAGGTAGTCATTTGCCCGGGGCACGTCACGCGCGATGGGTACTGGATGTAATACGTAAATTCATTCTCAAACGTCACCGCCACCTTGTCTCTCTCAGTCACAAGGTGCAGCAATTCCGTCTCGTTGGTGATTCCCTCAATGGTGATTCCTGTAGGAGCGAAAAGTGAAATCGTCACGTATCGTTCACCATCTGTGACCCCAGATGGCGGTATTTGGGGTCCTGCTTTATTATCACAATAGTTACCGTCTTTTATTGCTCCAGTATGTCTACAATGTAAAAAGAAGCAACTTCACAAACAATCTTAATTGTGTAGACCTATGTGTCTCCACGGTAACAGACTACATACATCCCCTGCGTAGTCTGACTCTGTATGTGAGGAAGAAGGTGTATGACTGCAGCCTCAGACTACACAGGCTTTGTTTGTTGTCTGTTACCATGGTGACGTGCAGTCCTCAGGTTTCTGATGAAGAATATTTGCAGTTTCTTCATTTTAATTGCAGGTACACAGGAGATATAGAAATATCAGCAAAGATGGACGTAGCTCTTAAAGGGGAAGTCCACCATGAAGCTTCCACCGCCATTACCTGGCATTCTGCCGCTCTTGTGAACTTTCTGCATGATCTTGTGGGCAGCGGATGACTTTAGATTGTATCCGACAACAAATCTGACATGTTAAACTTATCCAAGCGACCGAGGTCGGCCGCCGCTGATGGATCTTGTTTTCTTGTATCCTCCAGGCTGAGGGTGAAGAAAAACAAGAGCAGCACAAACGCCAAGTGCTGGAGCCATTCCTGTCCCGGGAGAGAGGAGATCATCAGTGACTGTAGGGATGATACATCTTCTAGTAATCTATCTACTAATGTAAACTGCCTGCCACTTCTGCATGCTCTGTCCTGTTGCTCTGCCTGTGTGTGTGTGTCAGTCTTCACTGTTATTATTCTAACATTCTATTCATGAATACCAGGAGTGCTGCAAATGAGAGAATTGTTGGTAATGTGTACTCCTGACATATTAGGGCTCATGTGCAGCATTTTTTGCGGGTCAGATATGGGCCCATTCATTTTAATGGGGCCGCAAAAGATGTGGACAGCACACATATGTGCTGTCCGCATCCGTGGCCTCGCAAAAAATAGAACATGTCCTAATCTTGACCATTTGAATGTACATGGCCGGTGTCCATGTGCATGAGCCCTAATATCATCAGAAGCAATGCTTCATCTATGGGTGTCCTGGATGGATCTTTAGGGTTCGACAGGACACACAAGTTTCAGTTTCTGGTCTGAACAGAAGGACTGGGTGCAGAGTGCAGCGTCCATGCAGCAGGGCACAGCTCAGAAATGTCCAGGTCATGGCTCCTCAGGTCAGGAAATCTCTTAATTCTGCTGACTACACAACAAAGCATTGTGCCCCCAGAACCTGACAACTTGCCAGAACTGTATGCCACTTCCTCCTCCATTTCAGCAGAAGATTCTTCCAAAGAAGAGCAAAGGTCTGCGACCACAGGCTGCCGTCTCTCCGCTTCTCCACGCTCATCTAGAAAACAACATGTTAAAGGTTCACTCTGCCCCTATATCATGTCTGAGAGGTTGTCACAGCCCCGCCCCTATTACTGACATCACTGATATAAGTACATTGTCATAGACATGAGATCCACACCCCATATGTATTGCCCTGGAGCAAGGGTACTTTGTACTATGGACATTTGCTCTTATTGCTACTACACAAAGCCGTCAACGTACTACTTTGAAGGGTTAACTAGCACTGTGATTTCCGCTGTTTTGTGAACTTACGGTTTTATATTGTTGAGCTGCCTTTCATATATTTATTGTAATACACCTGACAGAACAACAGATTGCAGGTTGGTGGACACCTGGGGAGCGTTTTCTCAGGGGGGAACAAAAATACCAAACTTCAAAAAAAGCAAAATTAGCCAACTAAGAGAGGCCATAGGCCTAACTAACTGGGACAAAATACTTTAAAAAAGATTTTTAAAAGCACCCTGATATCTAATTGTGAGAGGTACTGTACATACCTTATGGGAATAAAAGGGTAAGAAACAAGAAAAAAACAATGTGGATAAATAGAACTGTAAAGAAAGCAATAAATGACAAACAGAAAGCATTTAAATCACTAAAACAGGAGGGGAGCGAGGAAGCATCGAAAAACTATAAGGAAAAAAAATAGAATATGTAAAAGACAAATAAAAACAGCCAAACTAGAGACCGAGAGATTAATCGCCAAAGAGAGTAAAACTAACCCGAAATGTTCTTTAATTATATAAATGGTAAAAAGTATAAACCTGAAGGTGTCGGCCCCTTACAGAGTAATGAGGGGGGAGTTGCAGAGAGCAATGAGGAGAAAGCAAAACTATTAAATATTTCTGGGCTCCTGTGAACAAGGCAGACATAGCAGAGCTGGAGAGGGTTCAGAGGAGGGCAACTAAAGTAATAACTGGAATGGGTGGACTACAGTACCTAGAAAGATTATCAAAATTAGGGTTATTTACTTTAGAGAAAAGACGACTGAGGGGAGATGTAATAACTATGTATAAATATATCAGAGGTCAGTATGTAAGGTGGTGGAACAGCCTCCATTCTGTGAATGCACCTGTTCCTGTAAATATATAGTTGTAATTAAACTGACATTTCATTTTTGGCCACAAGATGTCACTGTTTACCACAGGAAAGACTATAGCTCCCTGGAGCAATGACCAAGAGATCCTGTTCGGCAGAGGTGGAACTTCAGACTGGAGAAGTGGGTGGCAGCCATCTTGAGAGTGTGCTGCAAAGAGGCAGAGGAGAAAGAGCTACTGTCTGTGTTTCCTAGTGTGATCCACAAGTGAGACTATTCCCTAAGGGAGCAAGACTCTGCAAGGAGATCTGGAACAGAGACTGTTGTAGAGTTACAGACTAGAAGAACTACCATCAGGAGCCCTGCTGAGAGGACAAGTGGAAGCGTCAGTGAGCCCAAAGTTAAGGTACCCAACGGACCCGGGTCAGTGAAAGAACTGAGGCCCACTGTGCAGACACAGTGGGTAACCATGCACGCACCGCATTATGTTATTGGCGCCAATTCAGTAGCTACTGGGTAAAAGCCTGAAGATTAGACAGGTGGTTTGCAGGCTACAAGCTACCTTGCTACAGAAGTGGGGTTTACTGTGGCAAACAACTGGTTATACTCTTTCTGAGGTTTAGTGTTGATTGGTTAAGTTTGTAAGCGTTTGTGTTATACCGCCGGCGCTCCTGAACCACACTTACAGAATTGTTCGTGGAGATTAGGGTATTAAAAGGTATAGCTGCTGGGTTACTATAACCTACAGATAGGCAAAACTGTGGAGAAGCCTGGGCGCACACTGATAGAGCACCGTGCTGTGTAACACAAGTGCCTCAGCCTCCAGCTGAGTGTATGTATATATGCTTGGGGTATTTCCTTCCCACAAACGTTAAATACTTAGTAAAATCTTGTTTTTGTCAATCTGAATTGGAGTCTCCTTTCTTGTCTGTGATTTCGCTGTATCCTGGGGAGCCCACCCCGGTACACAGCTTACAAGTACAGAGATCTCTCCCATCATCATCTATTTATCCCTAGGACTGTGACTGTGACGAAGGGACATCCTCTGCGTCTGGAGGAAAGAAGGTTTGTACACAGATATAGAAGAGGATTCTTTACGATAAGAGCAGTGATACTATGGAACTCTCTGCCTGAGGAGGTGGTGATGGTAAGTTCACTATAAAGAGATCAGGAGGGGCCTGGATGTATTTCTGGAGGGTAATAATATTATAGGTTATAGTTACTAGAGAGGGGTCGTTGATCCAGGGAGTTATTCTGATGCCTGATTGGAGTCGGGAAGGAATTTTTTTCTCCTAAAGTGGGGAAAAATTGGCTCACTGGGTTTTTTTTGCCTTCCTCTGGATCAACTTGCAGTATAACAGGCCAAACTGGATGGAAAGATGTCTTTTTTTCAGCCTTATAAACTATATTACTATGTTACATCCTGTTTCTTTTGAAATTGCACTGAAAGGGTTAATGCACAGCAAGCTCAGGCTAGTTTCACACTTGTGGCAAAGAAATCTGTGAGGCTGTTCCGGCAGAGAACAGCCTGACGAATTTCTCCAGATCTGGCATAGCAGTTGTTTCGTGCCTGCCCGATCCCATTGACTGTAATAGATCATGGAGGGAATCTGGCCTGCAAATATGTCGGGATTTGTCCAGACAAAAAACATTACAGGCTATTCCCGGGATGTTCTCTTCGGGATTTCTGGCTGGAACAGCAGCCTGCCAGACTTCCCTGCTGCAAGTGTGATAGCAGCCTAATATTGAGAGACTTTGGGATTTTCCAGCCTGTGCACTGAGAAGCTAGTACTTTTCCACAGATACCATAGAAGACTATGGTCAGGAGTAGACATTCCTCTAAGAGCATCCATGACAGGCCTAATCCAGATATGGAATCCTTCCACTCCAGTTATGATGTTATTAGATCTCAGGCATTTGACTTGACTTCATGGCTATATCTGCATACAGTCCTTCACCGTCATTTACCCTGTGTTGGCCTTTTATCATGGGTGACATATTTCTTTCATTACTTTATACTGATGGGCTCAGTTCCCTCTTATTTCTATCTCTCGGGCAATGTGTCAAGGCTGTCCTTTCTCACCTTTGCTTTTTGATCTATCCCTGGCCCCCTCCTAGGCTTCAGATCAATGATGACAAATCAGAGGTTTAAAGGCTCCTCCAGAAGGACTCTGTCATCCAGACATAGCTTTGTTTTCCCTTCTGGATCTCGGGAATAAACAATCTGCACCATTTCACCTCCCTCCAGTGGTGGAATATCTGGAGTCCCAGCTTCTTTACACCTTGGTCTAACCTTCTGAAAAAGGCCATCTTTCCAAAGCTTTATGTTTACAGAAATCTTTGCCCTTTTACTTAAGACCAAAAGATGTAAACGGTAGGGATGGATGCACTTTTTTCATGGATTCATATATAATAATCGGTGGCCCATTGTACAATATGGTGGCTCAACTTGTAGTGGTGGGGATTAACAAATAGCTCTTGCTTCATAGACGCACTTCTCACCAACTGCCTCTCGCTGGATATTTTTTTGCCCTGCTGTCCTCCTTCACACTTCATACTCAGACTTCCCAGAGGACCTCAGATCTCCTTATTATAGCAACATGGAGGACATGAAGCAAAACCTGACAACATCTACATCTAAACCCAAACACCCACTGTAGCTGCCTCTGATACACCACCTAAATTTTCAGGGGGGCATTCTCATGTAAATTATCATTTATAGAGGAACCACCATAGACAGGGTTGGAGTGGCCATATACCCTACAAGGAAATTTCCCGGTGGGCCGATGTTCAGTGGGCAGCCCCGCCTATCTCACTGCTGCCGGCCGGCTACATAGTGGTCTGATGTTCTCAGCAGTAATTAACTTTGGGAGCATCAAATACTTAGGTACCTGGCTGGCGGCCGCAGATGCACTCCTGAATTCAATTATATGGCTATCCTTAGGACAGTGGTAGAGTTGAATACTGCGGTGGGGCAGGGAGACACATGGTTCTTGCCATGCTGTTCACCCTCATAGACCACAGGCCACTATATGAAGCAGTGTACAAGACTGGCCCGTGACCTGCACTGCTTTATTCTTTCGCAGCAGGCCATTTGGGGAACATACAACTGGGGGCACAATGGGGGTAATTACTAGGGGCAGTCCAGACAGCATGCTAATGGTAGCGTTGGCTTGGTGTTGTGGCCCGGATCTCACCTCCTAAGCCCCTGTGCCATATGTTACAGGTTTCTGCTTTATTTACAGTATATTCATCTATCCTCTTCATAGGTCATCAAGATCAGATCGGCAGGGGTCCGACTCTAGGCACCCCACACTGATCAGCTGTTCGAAGAGAAGGCTGCGTTCATATGAGAGCTGCCTTCTCTTTATTGTTTACCTGCTCCCCTGTCGGAACTTCAGCAGCGAGCAGGTGCAATTACACTTAAGAAGTCCCATTCAATTCTATGGGACGGCTCCTTACTGTTCACATTATATAAATAAAGCTCACAACCCCTTTAATTAAAGACAACTAGAGGAGGACAGAATCTGGAAGCCATCGATGGCCAACCACAGAGGACTAGCTTCTAGGGTAGTGTATGTTGTGCCGAACTGTGGTATTTCGTACGGCTGGGATGGTGTTTTGTGTTGCACTATGACAGTGATCTCTCTAACCTCCAGCACTCCAGCTGTGGTAAAACTAAACTAGATGCACACTTGCTTTTTTCAGACTCAAGATGAATGGGTATGCTGGGAGTTAGTTTCACACTGGAGTGCAGAGATCTCATTTGCACTGACTTGCTACACAGAAATGAATGGGTCACTGGGAGTTGTAGTGACCACCACAGCTGGAGTGTGCCAGAGACTTAGCCATCACTGCACTTTGTGTTGGTGACTCATCTACTGTTAGTTTGGACCCACCTACAACATGGGCCACTATTAGTTTTTTGCAGGGCCACTTTAAGTACCCAGTCCACCCTGCTCATTGAGGATGGGGCACTCTTGTTCATAAAGGCACCTCATGGAGACCTCTTACATGGTGCACAAACCTGCCCACATACACAGTCTTTTTCAGCATGAATTAGGAAACTTGCTATCCTTCTATCCAGACACCTGAAATGGGGACTATATATTTTCACCTAAAAAGTCATATCTACCCAACAACATAGCAAAAAATTACTTTTTTTTTACGTTTCGGCCGATATGTGGTAATCAATCGTACAGAGCCGGTGTCACTTTATACATGGTGGACGAGCATTGTTAGGAATGCTTCTTCCCAATAATTACCCCATTGTCGGGCCATGTAATGGGACCTTAAATGGGGCCAGCACATATTAAACAAAACCTGGAGTCCTGCCAGGGGGTTACACGCTGGTATCTGGAGCAGAAGATCCTTGGTGCAGGGCCAATCCTTTAGAGAGTCTCTCTACACTGGGCACACAGAGTGTCCTCACTTTCCCTCCTTCCCCTTTCTCTTCCCTTTTTTCTTTCCTTTGTAACAGGAAATCGTCTGGTGTTTAAAATAATCTCGAAAGACACTCAATTCAGAGAGGTGCAAGGGTTAATGGTAACATCCCTGGTGGTCTACAGTGGCCAGAACAAGTCATCCACAGGATAGGAATAGATGAGCGTGGTCCAAGCACTGGGACCTCCTTCACTCTGATTATGAGTACCGGGGGTCCTGTGCATCTGTATGAATCGGACGGCAGGTTAAGCATCGACATCACCGCTTGAGTCCAGTCGTCTCTGAGGGACTGCTCAGCGTATACACCCCGTATAGAGACACTTCCGCTACGGGAGTTTTTTTTTTTTCTGGCCTCATCTAAGGCAGAAGTAGTGATAAAGTGAACTTCTCCTTTAAGTACAACACTGATCATCTCCAATATTCAATTATTTTTTTTTCTTACAATGCAGGACCCCCAGACATGAGGTATTCCAATACAGGATGGAAACAATACGTAGCTTCATGTACATGCCACAAACAATTTTTTGAATTTTTTAAATTAACAACCAATGCCATAGAAGAGATGCATTCCTTCTTACTGTATATGAGGGATAATATGGACCTCCTGAAAAGAACTGAGGTGGTCCAAGTGGGTTCTGCACAGTATGAACTTCAAAGAAAGACCTGTAAGCAGAAGAGCTCAACTTCAGGAGAAGAATGATGTCCCAAAACCGGCGGCAGATCCGCAACAAAACTGTGTTTGTGCATTTCTCCTTAGTACAGATGTGTGTGTAGAACATGCAGAAGGACCTGTACAGGTAGAGTCACATGATCATATGGGTGCAGGTCCTCAAGCCAGGAGGTGGAGCAGCAAGAAGGCTCCACAGAGAAGAAGAGCGTTACCTGCTGTGTAAAAGTTTAGTGTCTGGTTTGGGGGTTTGTATTAGAATATCAACATCACCTGTAGCCATGGTCAGCTATTGGAAGTCAAAGAAGTCCCCCTGTCAATAGAGTGTTTCCTTACACAGTGATGGCTGGAAACTGTCAGTATGTAGGGGCTCAGACTTATGGCAAGGGGAATGTCAACAACCAGTTGTCAATGCCAGCACAGGCGGTGATGTCTATAGATGCAAGTGCCAGGCATGCAAAAGCAAAGGAGCCAGGCATAAGGGCAAAAAGGAGGAGAGGAGCTATGGTCTACTGAATCTAGAGCTGGTACCGAGACTCTCTTCTCTGAACTCCTAACTGGACTTTATTACTACTCCAATGGATTACAACTAACAATTCTGGGAGTCCTGCTACAGAAGGACACAAGAGGCTCGCAGGAACAGCAGAGGTTTCCAACATGAAACTGGAGAACTGCCCGTAGATTCCTGCAGAGAGGGAATCCATGAAGAGACACAGATGTGACCTAACTAAACATCTCTAGAGTAACAGCGAGCATTGACCAGGCAGCAGAGGAAAGAGAGGAACCTTGAACATACATTGGTATGTGCCAGAACTGGATCCAGATGTGAAGGATCCTGTATCCCATCATCACCTCCTCTGTGCTAGGACTGGATCCAGATGTGAAGGATCCTGTATCCCATCATCACCTCCTCTGTGCTAGGACTGGATCCAGATGTGAAGGATCCTGTATCCCATCATCACCTCCTCTGTGCTAGGACTGGATCCAGATGTGAAGGATCCTGTATCCCATCATCACCTCCTCTGTGCCAGGACTGGATCCAGATGTGAAGGATCCTGTATCCCATAATCACCACTTCTTGTGCTAGGACTGGATCCAGATGTGAAGGATCCAGTATCCCATCATCACCTCCTCTGTGCTAGGACTGGAAATAGATGTGAAGGATCCTGTATCCCATCACCACCTCCTCTGTGCTAGGACTGGATCCAGATGTGAATGATCCTGTATCCCATCACCACCTCTTCTGTTCCAGGATTGGATCCAGATGTGAATGATCTTGTATCCATCACTACCTCCTCTGTGCTAGGAGTGGATCCAGATGTGAAGGATCCTGTATCCCATCATCACCTCCTCTGTGCTAGGACTGGAAATAGATGTGAAGGATCCTGTATCCCATCACCACCTCCTCTGTTCTAGGACTGGATCCAGATGTGAATGATCCTGTATCCCATGACCACCTCCCCTGTGCTAGGACTGGATCCAGATGTGAAGGATCCTGTATCCCATCATCACCTCCTCTGTGCTAGGACTGGATCCAGATGTGAAGGATCCTGTATCCCATCACCACCTCCTCTGTCCCAGGACTGGATCCAGATGTGAAGGATCCTGTATCCCATCATTACCTCCTCTGTGCTAGGACTGGATCTAGATGTGAAGGATCCTGTATCCCATCATCACCTCCTCTGTGCTAGAACTGGATCCAGATGTGAATGATCCTGTATCCCATCACCACCTCCTCTGTCCCAGGACTGGATCCAGATGTGAATGATCCTGTATCCCATCACTACCTCCTCTGTGCTAGGACTGGATCCAGATGTGAATGATCCTGTATCCCATCACCACCTCTTCTGTTCCAGGATTGGATCCAGATGTGAATGATCTTGTATCCCATCACTACCTCCTCTGTGCTAGGAGTGGATCCAGATGTGAAGGATCCTGTATCCCATCATCACCTCCTCTGTGCTAGGACTGGATCTAGATGTGAAGGATCCTGTATCCCATCATCACCTCCTCTGTGCTAGGACTGGAAATAGATGTGAAGGATCCTGTATCCCATCACCACCTCCTCTGTGCTAGGACTGGATCCAGATGTGAATGATCGTGTCTCCCATGACCACCTCCCCTGTGCTAGGACTGGATCCAGATGTGAAGGATCCTGTATCCCATCATCACCTCCTCTGTGCTAGGACTGGATTCCAGATGTGAAGGATCCTGTATCCCATCATCACCACTTCTGTGCTAGGACTGGATCCAGATGTGAAGGATCCTGTATCCCATCATCACCTCCTCTGTGCTAGGACTGGATCTAGATGTGAAGGATCCTGTATCCCATCATCACCTCCTCTGTGCTAGAACTGGATCCAGATGTGAATGATCCTGTATCCCATCACCACCTCCTCTGTCCCAGGACTGGATCCAGATGTGAATGATCCTGTATCCCATCACTACCTCCTCTGTGCTAGGACTGGATCTAGATGTGAAGGATCCTGTATCCCATCACAACCTCCTCTGTGCTAGGACTGGATCGAGATGTGAAGGATCCTGTATCCCATCATCACCTCCTCTGTGCTAGGAGTGGATCCAGAATGTGAAGGATCCTGTATCCCATCATCACTTCCTCTGTGCTAGGACTGGATCTAGATGTGAAGGATCCTGTATCCCATCACCACCTCCTCTGTGCTAGGACTGGAAATAGATGTGAAGGATCCTGTATCCCATCACCACCCTCCTCTGTGCTAGGACTGGATTCAGATGTGAATGATCCTGTATCCCATCACCACCTCCTCTGTGCTAGGACTGGATCTAGATGTGAAGGATCCTGGATCCCATCACTACCTCATCTGTGCTAGGACTGTAGGACTGGATCCAGATGTGAAGGATCCTGTATCCCATCATCACTCCTCTGTGCTAGGAATGGATCCAGATGTGAAGGATCCTGTATCCCATCACCACCTCCTCTGTGCTAGGACTGGATCCAGATGTGAAGGATCCTGTATCCCATCGCAACCTCCTCTGTGCTAGAACTGGATCCAGAGGTGAATAATCCTATATCTCATCAACACTCCTCTGTTCTAGGAGTGGATCTAGAAATGGTCTGTTCCAATGTGAGCGATATATCACACCAGTCACATCCAGAGCTGCAGTCAGTATTCTGCTGTTATATCACACCAGTCACATCCAGAGCTGCAATCAGTATTCTGCTGTTATATCACACCAGTCACATCCAGAGCTGCAGTCAGTATTCTGCTGTTATATCACACCAGTCACATCGAGCTGCAGTCAGTATTCTGCTGTTTATATCACACCAGTCACATCCAGAGCTGCAATCAGTATTCTGCTGTTATATCACACCAGTCACATCAGAGCTGCAGTCAGTATTCTACTGTTATATCACACAGTCACATCCAGAGCTGCAGTCAGTATTCTGCTGTTATATCACACCAGTCACATCCAGAGCTGCAGTCAGTATTCTGCTGTTATATCACACCAGTCACATCCAGAGCTGCAGTCAGTATTCTGCTGTTTATATCACACCAGTCAGTCATCCAGAGCTGCAGTCAGTATTCTGCTGTTATATCACATCAGTCACATCCAGAGCTGCAGTCAGTACTGTTGGTGCAGGGGTGGGGGATGGGGTTCAGACTGTACTCCCCCTTTATATTTAGGCCCTGGATGAGCTCAGTGACCCTGATGATTATAGATGTGAGATTTCTTCTTACCGTGTGTAGGGCTGCTGTACAGCAGGGGGGGAACCTGGGACGAAGGATGCTGAGGTTGGAGGTGCTGTAGATCAGGACGCTGAGGTTGGAGATGCTGTAGATCAGGATGTTGAGTTTGGAGGTGCTGTAGGTCAGGACACTGAGGTTGGAGGTGCTGTAGGTCAGGACACTTAGGTTGGAGATGCTGTAGATCAGGACGCTGCAGTTGGAGGTGCTGTAGATCAGGACGCTGAGGTTGGAAGTGCTGTAGATTCAGGATGCTGCGGTTTGAGGTGCTGTAGATCAGGATGCTGTGGTTGGAGGTGCTGTAGATCAGGACATGAGGTTGGAGGTGCTTTAGATCAGGACGCTGTGGATTGGAGGTGCTGTAGA
>ONZH01007831.1:0-25354 GCA_900303285.1 Rhinella marina
TGTCTTGGACTCCTTATTTCTTTCTATAAAACGTTTTCACTGAATAACCTAATATTTCCTTATTAGAGCCTACAGTTCTTCATTAATTCACTTACATCACTGCTTCGACTGATCGATACAGCTGTTGAAGCCTTAACAGGATTGCCTTCAGCTTTGTGCACAGCAGCTTCATGTTCTGGGAGAGGACTTTGTACTAAGCAGAGTAACATGTGGGATTCAAAAAACAATATCTAAGAACAGAAAAAGAGACACATGAGAGAGCAGTTTTGTAACAGACTATACCAGCCACCTGTTTTGTAGAAGGCACTCCAGACTACACAACCGGACTGCTCTTATAGAGGGCATTCCAGACTGCACAGTCAGACTGCTCTTATAGGGGTCTCCAAACTACACTATCAAACTGCTCTTATAGGAGGGGGAGGGGCTCCAAATTAAACAGCTAGACTGCTCTAATAGAGGGCTCCAGACTATGCAACTGGACTGATCATATAAGGGGTTGTAGACTATACAGCTGGATTTTTCATATAGGGGGCTCCAGACTATACAGCCAAACTGCTGTTATAGGGGGCTCCATATTACAAACCCAAACTGCTTTTATAGCCCCCGCTCCAGACTATATAGCCTGACTGCTCTCATAGAGGGTTCCAGACTGTACAGCTGGACTGCTCAAATAGGGTCTCCAAACCATACAGCCAGGCTGCTCATACATGGGCCCCAGACTACACAAGTAGACTTCTCCTATAGAGGGTGCTCTAGACTATGCAACCAGACTGCTTTTATAGGATGTTCTAGACTATACAGCCAGACTGCTCTTATAGGAGGTTCTAGACTATACAGCGACTGCTCATAAAAGAGTTCTTGACTATACAACCAGACTGCTATTTTAGGGGGCTCCATAATATATAACCTGGCTGCTCTTATAGAGGACTCAAGACTACACAGCCAAACTGCTGTTATGTGGGGCTCCAGACTACACAACCAAACTGTTGTTATAGGGGGTTCCCCAGACTACACAACCAGACTGTTCTTATAGAGAGCTCCAGACTATACAGTCCAGGGTGATGTTACAGGTTTTGCTCTGTGATCCCTTGATAAAGTTGTGTACACAGTGAAACATGTCGGGAGTGGGGGGCATAGACTACTGTTTTCAATTAAAGTCCCTTTTGTGTGTTTTGCATATACTATGTGACATGCAGAGTATGATTATTAGTTGTTTCACATTGCTGATGGCTGTTGGTCTATTTAGTAATTCACTGATGTTGCAATCTTTTATACTGCCAGCTGACAGAGACCTATTTAAGCCATAGCACATGGTTTCAACCTTAGGATGTTTTTAGGACATTTCATTAAAAGTTACATTTTATACTGGTATCTATTGTTTACAGAATGAAATAAGGGTACAAATGTTTTCCTTTGACAATTTGTCTTGTTACCATAGAGGTTATACCATCACCAGTCCTTTTTTTTGACATTTATTATAGGGGGTGCTCCAGACAGATTGCTCAAATAAAGTGCGCTCCAGACTATATACAGACAGACTGCTCTTATATTGGGCACTTCAGACTGTACAGTCAGACTGCTGTTATAGGGGGTGCTTCAGGCTACACATCCAGACTACTGTTATAGGGAGCGCTCCAGACTATACAGTCAGACTAATGTCATAGGGGGCGCTCAGGTCTACACAGGCAGACTACTGTTATAGGGGGCACTCTAGACTACACAGACACTTGACATAGGCGGCCCTCCAGAATACACAGTCGGACTTCTGTTGTATGGAGGATCTCCACACTACACGGTCAGACTGCTATTATAGGGGGTGCTCCATGGCTGACTGTGTAATACATAGATGGTTTGGCTCCTCTAGCCATGAAATAAAAGAATACAAACCAGAGAAACTTGGCCGTTTACTGGGATCTTGATTCCAGCACCTCTTCATTAAGTCAATCATCTGCTGACATTCCACTGGACGATTCTCAGAAATATCCTCCAAAGGAGGCCGATGTCCTGATGCTACTTTTATTATCACAGTCATCATGCTGTTCCCTAAGGATAAAGAGATCAATATATCCCATTAGGTAACTTTTGCAGTATCCTGTATAAGTAGAGGTCAAAGAAGTTGTATTGATTTGGACATAAAATAATTTCGGTTATTACATTATTATGAAATTAATTTGGTAAAGTATTATTATTATTATTATCAGAACAGCAGGAAATATACTGCAGGTAAAAGTTACAAATGTCCAAAAAGCTGGACGCCCCTTTAGAAAAAATGGCCACATGTGGTGTAAATACTTTCTACAGTAGAATTGTAAGCGGAAAAGCAGTAGAAAAGGGTGATACTGGGTTGAAACCTATGGTTATTGTGCATTATAACACAAAGCAACTATAGCACTCAGCTTCCTAGGGAAAAAAAATGTTATTTGTTCTTTTTAACATGTTATTTGGTGAGGGATTGCATAACTAGTACAAATGATAGAACTAATATGCATTCAGTTAACTCACGTGACCAAATCCTCACATACAGTACAAGAGGTAATAAGCGAGCAGAAACCTGCAATTTATAATGAAGAATTCCTGCAGGCAAAAATTTCAGAGAAAGAAATCCACACTCACTCCAGCGGTAAACTTAGGATATTATAAATGTCGTTCACCCGTGTTATTTATCCATGGTACATTCTGGTATGAAATAATTGCACAGCCTTGATTTTGTTCTTTGTGCCCCTTCTCTTTCATTTCATGCAGTCACTGTATATTTATGCGCTCCAAACTTTCCATTTAGGTGGACGCATTGCAGGAATTTCAATTTGACAGAAAAGGCGTAAAAAGCAAATTTACCTGTAAAAGGCTTTTTCTGAGTCAGAAGCTCCCACATAACAATGGAAAAGCTGAAAAACAGAGAAAACACAGAATAATGACTCCATGGTTGACAGCTACAATATTTTTTTCTGCTTTGTGTCATCCATCCGCTTTCAAAATAGGTCAGTTATCCCAAGTATTTCCAACCGAGACACAAACCGCAAATTGATGATTCATCTGAGAAGGGATCTAGTCTAAGGGGCATTCAAACAAGCTGTAGGCAATCCAGCTATCAGTTTTATCTATGCAGTGTATTGTGTGTATATTTGATCTGCACTGTGTGATCAATAGAGACGAGCGAAGTTCTCAAAACTTCGATTCGGCTGCTTGGCAGAATTTCACAAAGAAATTTGCTTTGTGACTAATTACTTTGTCACAAAATGAATTTCTATGCGAGTAGCGGGTGCAATGATGGGGAATGCCGATGGAGTGACCCCCCGTCATTGAATCCCTCAGATGCCATGTTCATCGCTGATTTCGACATTTGAGATCACCATTGAGGGCTGTCAGGGGTTAATCTAAATAAATCTAAAAACATAAGACCCTCACCTTATTCATTTGCTAGCAAAAGTCCACCCTGGCCATCTTGATTGAAGAGCAAATCTTTGAAACTTGTGTGGTGATGTCAAACATCACAGCGAAGAGATTTCATGTGGAATCTTCAATCAAGATGGGAGTGTTGGACACTTCGCGTGCAAATGGATGAGGTGAGTATAATTTTTTTTTTACTGCATTTTAGGAATATTGATTAGTTACCACAAAGCACAAAGGAAATTTGGTTTTGCTGCAAATCGAAATTCGCTCACTCTAATGATCACGGAAGGCAGTCAAATAGGGAATTTAGTCTGGAAATGTGAGACGAGGAAATATATCTGTTTTATGCTTTCCAAGAAAACCATGGGACAAAAATATTTTTACCAACAACAAGAAAATTACCTAAAGCTCTTCCACTTTGGAAACTAAGAAACTTTGTAGATACTTCTTCTCTTCTGACCTCAAATTCTGCTCTATTCTCAGCCCCCATTGTGTTGCTGTATTGCTTACAACACAACATTACGTCAATAATGACATCATTATCTTATGCTGGCTGGTGCTACCATGATGCTTTGTGCATAGTAAACAGAATTCAAAAGGTATGCTTTTTACAATGAGTATTTTTTTTAATGTAAGACTAATTCAGGGGGCTTGTTACTGGACAATGCTTCTTTAAACCCCTTACTGACCACCAATAGGCTTTTTTATGGAAGTTGCTAAGGTGTGTTAGTCAAGGATGTCCCTTTTTTACAATTGCCAAAGTGTTGCATGATATCCCATGCCGGTTGGAGGCAGGTTCTCAAATTCGAGCTGTTTAACCACTTAGATGCTGCAGTCAATAATGACCACAGCATCTGAATGGTAGGAAGGGATTCGCTTTGGTTAGCCCATTGGCTCCCACGATGTGATCATGGGGTGGGATGGTTGTTGTGGCAGCTGGAGACTTAAAGCTTCACTAGCTGTAAGCTCTTCTGTAACAATGTTTTTACTCAGAGCTTTATTTGAACGGGGTGGGCTCAGACAGGAGCCTGCTCCTCTCAGCTAAATTAGCCAAGACTAGGGGCACAGGCAAGAGCAGCGATCCGTACAAAATGCTCACTGTAGCCCAAATTGGCACAGTACAATGGAATCCGTAACACACGTAGACTACTGACATGTCAGTAAAGTATAAATGTAGTGATCTTACGAGTGCTTAGGAGAGAACAAGTTCAAATGACTATTTCTCTATTAAAAAAATCCAAAATACATGAATAAAGTAAAAAAATGCATAAAAAAACAGTGCGCCAAAAATGTTTTTGTGAGCGGGCCGTTAAAGAGCATATACTGTACACTGTGCCGGCTAGTAGACAATTATTGGGTAGGAGAAAGTGTTCCTACTCGATAATTGCCTGTTAGTCAGTGGAGGTAAGAGCTGCATTTACATGCAGCAATCACCTCCACTGTTTGAGGACGAGCAATGTCTACTTGCATCGCTTGTTCTCATACAGATTTATAGGTTTACACAGCATCGCCTGCTGCCCAGAAACAATGACAGAGATTTCTGCATGAAAGACAAATTCACCACATGATGATCATTTTGCTCATTCATCAGGTAAGGCTTTCAAACTAGCGTTTTCCGGTATTGAGATCCGGCAGAGATTCTCAATACCAGAGAAAAATGCTTCCGTTTTGTCCCAATTCATTGTCAATGGGGACAAAACTGAACGGAACAGAACGTAGTGCCTCCAAAATGCATTCAGTTCCGTTTGGTTGCGTTTCCTCCTGTCATGGGACAGAATAAAAAATGGATCCGTCCCACGTTGACTTTCAGTGGTGTTCATACCGGATCCATCAATGCTATCTTAAAGATAATACAACTGGATCTGTTCATAACGTATGCGGCCAGTTGTATTATCAGAAACTGAAGCATTTTTGCTGATCCCTGCTAGATCAGGCAAAACACAAGTGTGAAAGTAACCTAAGCTGTGGCACATTTACATGGGGCCAATTATCTGGAATAAGCATTAGTACAAAAATGTGGGCCATGTAAACCTACCATTACTGTTCTTATTTGTAATCATTTTAGCATAGGCCTATAGTCTACTGTTTTTGAATTGTTAGTTTTAAGTCTTAGGCTACTTTCACACTAGCGTTTTTAAATTCCGTTATTGAGTTCTGTCATAGGGGCTTCATACCAGAAAAAAACGCTTTCCGTTTTGGTCCCATTCATTGTCAATGGGGACAAAACTGAACTGAAGACAACGGAATGCTCCTGAAAGCATTCTGTTCCGTCTTCAGACCAGAGAACAAACCGCAGCATGCTGCAGTTTTCTCTCCGGTCCAGGCATCCGCACCAAGACGGATCCGGAATGACCCCCAATGCAAGTCAATGGGGACAGATCCGTTTGGTGTGACCACAATGGTAAACGGATCCGTCCTCCATTGACTTTCAATGGAGTTCAGGACGGATCGTCACCACATACATAACAGACAGACATACATACATACATACATATATACAGTACATACATACACACACATACACACAAACACATACATACTTACAATACTCCAGGCAGGCAGGCAGGCCGCATGTCTTCATGCCCAGGATGCGTGCCGCTATGACGATTCCCTACAGTGCCCAGCAGAGGGCGCTGTGGGGAATCGTCATAGCTGCGCGCCTCCTGGCGTGAAGACGTGCGGCCCTGCCTGCCTGCCTGGAGTATGTAAGTATGTATGTGTTTGTGTGTATGTGTGTATGTATGTAATGTCTGTATATGGTACTGTGTGACATGTGTGGGGTCGGAACGCGGTTCCGGCCCCACACATGTCCTTGCGGCAGTCCGGATACGGCGGCACCCTTCACCTGCTGGATCCGGACTGCCGCTAGTGTGAAAGTAGCCTTAGTATTATCTCACACTATGTTCTATGGTTGCTTTGACTTTACAGCAATGTGCAGCAGTGCTGTGGTTTAGCTATAGCTTCAGTTTTTAAGTCATTGGTTTAGAGTCTTCTCACCATACCTGTAACACATCATTATTTGATTCCTGGCACCCTGCTGCTCTCCAGGAATACCTCTGGTGGGATGTAGCTTAGGGTTCCTTTGATTGCTGATCTTTCTATATATTCCTTCCGAGTTGAGTTTTCCTTCCACTTAGAAAGGCCAAAATCAGAAATCTGAAAGACAGAAAAAATCCTCAGCATGGTACATGAAAACTGTAAAGTAGTTACCTTATGTACCTTGGTAGACTTGTAATTGTAAATTTCCTCTAAATAATTTGTTTCAAGACTACAAATGGAAGAATTGATTTGGCAGATGCAGTAAGTGTACAGATGTAGCCACAATTATTTTCACGGGTTTAAATTGTTACCACAACAATAGCAGATTACAGTAATACAACAAAATCACATTAAAGTGACCATCCTGGTGTAAGCTGGTGTCAAAATAAAACTGGTTACGTCAGTAAGTTATTCAAATACTGGAGAGTCACATTTTGGAAGGAAGGAAATTTTTACAGAATATTTAAACCATAATATGGATGTATTAGAGATTAGATCATTTCTTGAAATTAATTTGTGGTCCAAATCGGTCAGAATATTTGATTTAGGCCCACGGGGACAAAGGGAACAAACTAATGTCAAGACTCTTAAAAAAGCAAAATGACATGTTATTTATCAAAAACATAAGAGACAACAAGGGACCTTAGTATCCTCCACACCGGAAATAGCAAATGCCTTTTGTGACTTTTACCATACATTATATAATATAAAGTCCACTGACCCATCCTTGGATTCAGATCTGGGAACTAAAATGAATGATTTTCTTGCATCTCTTCGATTACCCATAGCCCCCATCACAGGGGAAGAGGTGAGGAAAATAATTAATTCCCTTCCTAATGGTAAAGCCCCTGGGCCTGATGGCTACAAAATACTACAAAAAATTGCTTCATATCTTGCTTCCCCATCTCACAAATTGGTGCACAGCCTTAATGGATGGAAACAAACTGCGCCCCCCAGGCAAAAGGAAGCTACTATAACTGTGGCTTCTAAGGAAGGGAAGGAATCTTGACGGATTGTTGGAGCGCTTACCGGCCCAATTTCCCTTGTTTACAATGTCAGATATAAAAAATATGGGGCGAAAATACTAGCTCAAAGACTGAATGTTCTTAACACCTTCTCTGGTCCACCCTGATCGGACAGGATTCGTGAGGGGTAGAGAGGGTAACCTACATTCCTGTAGAATCATTAATGCTATACACTTTGCCCAGACTAAAAAGGTCGCTTTTGATCCTTCTCGGCACAGACGCCGAGAAGGCATTTGATCAAGTTAATTGGCCAATATGTCTATCCTTGAAGGTTTTGGTATCGAACATTATTTATAACAGCAGTAATGTCCCTCCTACAACAATCCCAGTGCTAGAATATGAGTAAATGGCACGTTATCTGACTCATTTTTCTATAGGAAACGGCACCCAGACAGCGCTGTCTCTCTCTCTCTAACCTTGTTTATTTTGGTAATGGAAACATTACTACAAAAATCAGGGATGATGATGACATAGAAGGCCTGCACATCAAGTCACATGTTCAATAAGTGCGCTGCCCTTTGCAGACGATCTGCTGCTTTCTCCTAACCAACCCAAAAAAGGTGTTTCCAAAATACTATCCCTTTTCCACCAATTCGGCATTATCTCCAAACTTTAAAGTAAATTATCATAAGTCAGAAGCCCTTAACATTACCCTATCAAATAGAACTTAGATTCCTTGAAGTCACGCTTCCATTCACAGGTGGCAACAAGCGCATTTAAAATACCTGGGCATCCATCTTTCTGATAAAGTAAACCTCTTGTATAAAGTTAATTTTCTTCCTCTCTTAAAGCTGATAAAATCACAATTGAGTTCACTAGCACCGCCTTATGTCTCATGGATGGGTAGAAAAAATATACTCCAGGCCTACATTATGCCTAAATTTCTGTATACAATGGCAAATGGTACCCATACATCTTCCCACTACCTTTTTCACGCAGGCTCGCTCACTTTTTACAGCCTTTCTTTGGAGGGGCAAACGGCCGAGGATAGCCTTTGAACGACTATCAATGGTGAGGGCGAAGGGAGGATTTGATTCAATGAAGTCCGACACACAACACCCAGCTCCCAGTTACCTCCAACGTGAAATCACACATACGATGGGAGGGGGGTGGAGGCTGTGAGTCCCTCTTAACCCTGACGTCATGTGACCCAGGCTGCACAGGTGCACCTGAATGTTGCCCATTAGTCAAATCAAGGCACATTCAACCTGGAGTTGCCACACCTCCAGGTATAAATGTCCAAACACAGTCACAGAAAAAAAAATTGGTCTAAAATGGCAGAAAATGCTCAAAACCCCAAATGCTGTTGCGCATTTATGACCGGGGGAGCAAATCCTGCACAATGTGGTCCGCTGCTGAGGTGACCTAGCCTTAATGTTGATATAAATGCTCAGCTATGCATACTCTTTGTAGACGCATTATTACTGTATTGTGCTTTAATGTGCCAAGATATCATACGTGCAGGATATTTGTTTTACCCTGGAATATGTCTGTTTACTTGTTTTGCGCTATTGCATTGATTATTTGATCTGATTATTGCTCCTATGTCCCTCCTATTCTACCCAGTCTTTCCCCTGCCCCTCCCTCCCCTTCCCTATATCCTTCATCCCATACTCCCCACCCTCGCCGCTCCAACTTTCTTGTCCCCCCTCAACTTTCTCATGCCTACAATCATGTGATTTATGTAATTCAATACAAATGCGACAACTGCATATAATCTGTAATTGACTGTTAAACCTAAATAAATAATTTTGGTAAAAAAATAAAAAAATAAAAAAAAAAGAATAATTTGATTTTAGGTATGAGCAAATTCAACCCAAATCAAAAGTGTTTCAAATGGCATAAATTTGGTGGCACAACACTCTGGGATCTCCTAGAATCTTTTTCTCTCTTTTTTTTTCTTTTGTTTCCCTTTCTTTCTCTCTCATATTCTCTCTATTAGTAATAATGTCAAAATGAAATTGACATATATAGCTAAGGGTAAATGAAGTGGTTGACAGTGTTAACAAACAGCCTGTTTAAAAATACATTGTGTCGTCTAACCTGTTGACTTTTTTATTAAAAAGTTCTCAAATTGTCCTATATTGAGGGCAGATGCCTGTCTTTATACACACATAGCAGTTTTGAAATAGCAGTATCTTGTTTGCAACAAGCAGAACAAAATGATACCTTAATAGGGAACAGATGTATGTCTGTGTTTATACAAAAATAGGGATATCGAAGAAACAGTGACTTATTCTGAATTAGAAAAACTCCAAACAATGCGTTAACAGGGGCAGAAACTAGCCTTTGTTTGTACACATACACTATAGTATCAGAAGAAACAGTGGCTTCTTCTGTACAAGTCGAACAAAACTATGTAATAGGGGCAAATTCCTGCTCATGTTTATATGCACAGTAGAAGAAGCAATAGCTTGTTCTGCCCAAGCATCCAAAAATGATTCACTTTTTTTTTGGGAGGTGAAGGGGCAGCAACAGTGCAGTGTGGGTGTGGAACCTCACTTACTGCCCTGTTTCCCTTACCAGTTTACTGAACTTTAACTGCAAATTGAAGAACATCGTTTTGCGTAATTCGTCCAAAGCAAATCACCAAAACTTTGACTTAATTTAGAATTTTTGTGAAAAATTGGATAAATTCAATTAATTTAGAATCAATTTGCTTAAATCAAAGATGTGTCCTTTCTTATCTTTAGACTTGGCTCAGCATATTCCAAGATATGTAGTGTGAGATGACCAGCTTTAAAAAGAAATGTAATTACACTGTAGTCCGTTGAGATTTTCTTTATGCTGTATGTGGCTAGCCATTGAATTTTGATAATAATATTGAATGTATTGAATTTATATAATGAGTAAAAAACATGAATGGTAAGAGTGGTCACAATTCTGTAGTAACCAATAAGTGGTAGCACAGTAGTATAATGTATCATCAATGGTAGGTAACTTGGCACCTTTTAGTTCCTGCCCCATCACAAACGGCATACATAATCGAATCACATTATTATGATCACTTCCTAATTTCAATGTGAGCAGTGCACAAGTCATAAAGAAACTCACGTGTCCTGAGCTGGCGTCGTGGGTATATAAAGTGTGTGATAGGCTGTCTGCACACATATCCCTCATTGGTGTCATGCGTAAAAGGGGAAATTTATCAGAGCTGCAAAAAGGAATGATTATTGGCTTTCAGGCTAAGGGTGGCAGTATTTCTGAACTATTTGCAATTTGTAAACTGCTTGCGTGCTGCTGTGGTAAAACTATATCATGAGTGGATAAATGGCACCACTGTGAATAACAGATGTGGAAACTGCAGAGCACCATATGTTATTGATGTGAGAGGTGAACATGGACTATGAAGATGCATGAGGGTGGACCGACACGCTACAGTGGAGCAGCTCACCTCTAAAATAAATCAGGGGACTACCAGCCGTGTCTAAAATAACAGTTCAATTACACCTACTGCATATGGGTCCTTGAAGTAGACAAATGTTCATTGCTCATCTGCTAACAAAGTTGCATCAGCTGAAAAGGCTTAATTTTTGAGGCAGTATTGGAATTGAACCTCTGCTGATTGGCAAATGGTTCCCTACTCCAATTAGTCACGTTTTGTGCTTCATCAAACAGATGGACGTTAGTGTGTCGAGTGAGAAAGATCAGAGAACAAACTCCCTGCAACCACTGCTGGAAGAACACTAGCTGGTGGTGGCAGTGTTATGGTCTGGTTAATGTTTTTGTGCCATTCTCTGGGCCCACTCACCATGTGGAAGGCACTCTCAACCAATTTGGGTATAAATCCATCCTTTTAGATCGTATACACCCAAACATTCTGATTGAATTCCCCTGGAATGTATGGGATCTTCCAGCAAGAAAATGTGACATGTCACATGGCTAGAAATGTCTGACATAGGTTGGAAGAGCATGGCCAAGACTTCCAAATACTATCCTAACCCCTAATTCCCCCGACTTGAATCCAATTGAGCATCTGTGAACCACCTCAATCGCCGTGGACCCCCACGTACCCTTCAGCAGCTGTGGGATGTACTGTAGTCAGCATAGCTCCAGATACTTGTGACAACCTTCCAGGACCTTTTTGAGTTCCTCCTAACCAGCTGCTATCTGTGCTGCACACGGCACTTACTCTTTTTAAATAAATGCATCACTAATGCCTATTTGTTTCAACATATTTTGATCTTGGATCTTAAGGATTAGGTCTGTTTTGCAACCACTGAAAAGCATCAATACTTCTACATTTAAAAAATGAAGGCGCCCAAAAGTCTTAAATCAGGCACTAATCTTAAGTTCCTGTGATTTCTTATGTGTTCTGGCTCCTGTTACGTCATTTGTGCTACTCTAAACTCCCGCTTAGAACTCCTGCTTTGGCTTGTGTCTGGATTAAAGTCTTGTCTGCTGATTTGGCTCCTACTGACTCTTTTGGTTCTGACCCTGCTTTTCTGTAAAATACAAGTTATACGGATTATTTTCCCACAAAACTAACGGGCACATTTATTAAGACTGGCTCTTTAGATATCGGTCTTAATAACCCCCTGTGCTGGCGGTGAATTGCCGTTGTGGAGACGCCGGCCTCTGCATAACTTCAATATCCACTGCCAATTCTAAATGTAAGACAGCTTCCTAGCTGTTTTACATTTAGACCATTTTCTAAGCTGAAACCACGCGTATAAAATGATGAATGAGACGTGCCAGCTACCCCGTCCCCTTCCCCGCCCACGCCATGCCCATTTTTTTAGACCTGGCATGAGCGGGGAAGAGGTCGCAGATTCTGATGCAACATGATGTGCAACAGAATCTGTGCCAGATATACATCACAAAAGTGACGTATATCTGTTTGTAAATGACCCCCTATATCTCAATCTGCTCATCTCCTTCTGCTCTATAACATACTGTCTTCAGCTCAGACACCATGTTCAACGTGACAGGTTCCCTTTACCCTGCTGTATGTGTATTTTACTGTAGATGGTACATGTCATGTCTCTAGATTTTTTTATAGAATCATAATTTTTTTTTAATGCAATCTGACAGAAAAAAAAGGATTGTCCAGCTCTGTTGCGTGTCATGCTACATAATTATTTTACCCATGAAGCATTCCACAATATCGCCCACCTAACAGCATGGTACATCAGCACATCGAGTTCTGTCTACAATTTCTGAGTTATAGTGCAGTTATGATGATGGACAGTCATTATCCTTTAGATTTCTGTTGTTTGTGGCAAAGGGAACTTTGAGACCCCTTATGCCAACTACTAAAAATGCCTCAAGTAAAGCAAAATGCAAGCATTTACCCATTAATAACAATCCTGAAAAGGCCTTAATGACTTGGAACAATTTTCTGTTTTTGCCGCTCTGCATTTCAGCAGCCATAACTTTTTTTTTTCATTAGTGTGGCTGCCTGGAGCCTTCTTTTAAATTTTCAAAATGTTTTATTTTTTGGCATTGTTTCGGGGGTACACATAAATTACTGTGCATTTCATATGACTTTTTTGCTGAGGAAATGTAGAAAAAAACATTTGGCATTGCTTTTTTATTTTTTCACACTAAATAACCTTATAAATATATTCTTCAGATTATTGCAGTCATCTGGATCTGGAATAATATGTGTTGTTTTTTTTTAATTTATTTAATGTATGCACATTAAAATGTATTTTATACTAAATAATGGCTATTTTATTTTTGTTTTTTTGTGCAATTTCTTTTTTATTTACATGATTTATGCTTTTTAAAAAAAAAAAAAATCCGATTATGGGATTACTACTTTATAACTTTATTTCAGGCATGTAATGTATTTGCATAATCCTGTACGTTAATACATTATATTCTTTGTCTCTATGAGATAGTCTTTTGTTAGAGTTAGTAGTGGTGATCCCATAGAAATGAATAGGGTCATAGCTCTGGTCGCATGTGTATCACAAGTGCTGCTCCTGTATTGCAAAAAAATGCAAATCTGATTTTTTTGCAAGGGTGGTAGTCGCGGCATTCTTTCCGTCATGGGATGCAGAGCATGACCCACAATGCAAGTCAATGGGGACGAATCCTTTTAAGGCCTCTTTCACACGAACGTTGTGTCTTGCTGTCCTCAAAATGCGGATCCGCAAAAAAAACGGATAGCGTCCGTATGGCATCCGTTTTTTTTGCGGAAACCATTGTAAACAATGCCTTATCCTTGTCCGCAAAACGGACAAGAATAGGACATGTTCTTTTTTTTTGCGGGGCTACGGAACAGGCATACAGATGTGGACAGCACACAGTATGCTCTCAGTATTTTTTGAGGACCCATAGAAATGAATGGGTCCGCATTTTTCATGTGAAAAATGTGGATCGGAGCCCGCAAAAAATACTATCGTGTGAAAGAGGCCTAATTCTGACACAATCTGACACAATAGAAAGCAGATGTCCCCTATTGACTTTCAATGGAGTTCATGACGGATCCGTCTTGGCTGTTTTAAAGATAATACAACCGGATCGGTTCATAATGGATGCAGATGGTTGTATTATCAGTAACGGAAGCATTTTTTCTGAGCCCTGCCAGATCCAGCAAAAACGCTAGTCTGAACGTAGTCTAAGAGGAATAGTGTACATTATTTTTGCAGAATTAGTAACTTCAGATTCCTGTATATAACTATTCTATATCCTAAGAGTTTATATTTTGGAAGATATTAGTAATTAACGATGGGGCCTGGTAAACATTGACTGTTTTTATGCTACTTAAATGAAGTAATTATAACTTCTTCGTCTATTTTAGATTTCAATCAAATTTTGATGTTAAGACTTTTTAGTATATAATTCGGTTATACTTCTCAGTAATATATCTGATATAATAAAAAATGAATAAACTTTTCCAGTCATTCATGGTATCAGATCCCATCAGAACAAAGCAAGCAAACCTTTCTCAAACAAAACCATTGGGAAAGTTTGTCTATTTGCTTTTGGCAAGATTCATGGAGATGTCTGAAAGCGACCCTGCCACATCATGTTTGACAGTGGAATAGAGATAATATCTCTCTATTTCCAAGGACAACTGACAGAATATAAAAAGCCGATATGGATATGAATAGATAAAAGCAATGTAAAATAGATCCAAATCAATCCAAAAATGTTATTGACAACGCTGCTTAACATTGTAGTCACTTTCAAAGTTTGAGAAGTAAAGCAGAATTACACTTTCCTCCGTCTTATGTGTAAACATAGACTCATTTTACGTGTGCA
Organism: Rhinella marina; assembly: GCA_900303285.1. Lineage (NCBI taxonomy): Eukaryota > Metazoa > Chordata > Amphibia > Anura > Bufonidae > Rhinella > Rhinella marina. The sequence continues at coordinate 14,670 of ONZH01007831.1, forward strand.
GATACTCTAAGCAGTAACAAGTGCTGGTTGTCGGTAACAGCATGAATATCGGCACTTGCATGCTGCATTTATCTTTTACATGCGGCAGAACAATTGGTAATACTGTAGTTCTTCCCTATTTGCAGGGGCATGTACAGATCTCATAGGGTCAGATAGCAAAACTTAGTATGGGCCCTCTCACCTAGTTTTCCACTGTACGTGCAGTCCCAGGCAATGCAGAACATGTGCAATTCCCTTAAAGGGGTTGTCCGAGTTATGACAAAAAATATATAGCACTGTAAATCTGATGGGCAGCAATATATAACTAAGTTAAGCAAGTTTTAGGCAAAAAAAAATCCATATTTCCTAATTTCCCTGGTTCTCTTCTGGTCTTTGTTTACATGCAATAACAACAATCTCAGCCCCTCCCCCTTCTTCCCCCCTCTCTGCAAAGGGAATGAATACAAGTGCTGAGTGACATGTCTACCTGCTGGAATACTCAGCAGCATGTTGTATGTGTAGGACTACAAGTCCCAGCTGTACAATGACACTGCTAATACACACAGGAATTTCTCCCTACCTGTTCTTGTACAATTCCTCTATAGCTCCTTGCCCAGCATTTGTCTCCTCTCACTGCTGCAGCTACTGTTTGTTGTAAAGCCTTGAGCCCTCAGTGTGTTCTGGCTGAAGGGGTTAATGTTTTATCTGAAGGAAACCAGGAAGAGAGCAGATAGCAGCCTGGTAAAGAAAGGGGGCGTGGCCAGTGACGTCTCGTGTACAGACTGTTATCTGAACTCTGAGGCTTGTGAACTAAACATCACAGAGCAGAGAGATAAGGTGACATCACAGGTCATGTGACCCTCAGTCAACTCTGAGAAACCAGCAGCTTTAGAAACACAAAGTATATGGGAAAGTTGTTATACCTGACAAGTTAGAAGCATATAAAGAACAAAAAAATAACTCGGACAACCCCTTTAATTTTCTGACAAATTTACGTTTTCTTTTTAATCAAGTGGAATAAATTTAATTTTAATAAAATACTATTTATAATTTTAATAAAGTTGCATTTGCTTTAACGAATTTATCCAACTTTTATCTCTGAAAAAGTGGAACAGGTGCTTCAAACATATGCTGCTCATTCTGAACACCATATCTCTCAATGTATTTACACCAGAAAACTAACAAAAATACATAGATAGATAAATCTCATGCTTCTCTTCTATTACAAAGCTAGCTGGCTGCCTGCAGCCACCACTAGAGGGTGCTCAAGGAATAGAAATTAATACAACTACTATCGAAGCTGTAAAAACCTTTGTGCATTAAGCTCCCCCTAGTGGCGGCTATGTGAAAATGCAGTGTTTCCAAATGGGGAAGAGAAGAGCAAGTTCTGTGTGGGTCCCCCTTTTCCAAGGGCCCCATAGCAGTTGTGCGGTCTACCTCTATTACAGGGACACTACTGCCTATATGGCTTACATTTGTCAAACAGTACATCCCCTAGTACAATGCCCTGCCAACAAATAATATGAGATTATAAATAAAATGTGATCACCCGCCAAACGAGTGTGTGCCCATTTGTTGAGTGATGGGTTGGGTGATATATTTACATGGAGCAACAATCAGAAATGAGCATTTGTTCCCAATCATTGGCCTACGTATAAAGTCACTCAGAGTTGTAATGGACCATAACTTGGCATCCATAGAAGGCTAAGGCCAATATATTACCTCCTTATGCCTCCAAGTTGGTGGATATAGAGTTCACTTTGGTCTTTTAGAGTTGGATACCACCTTAATACAGTACAGGACAGAGAGACCATATGGCAGAACACGAGACGCTTATGGCTCTATGATACAGGGCTGCAGGAATGCCATGGGGCAGAATTACTAAAACTGGCGTTTCCTACAATAGTATTACTAAAAATTGTGCTGCAGTAAGATGAGACAAAGATTTTCCTAAAGGAGTTTTCCCATTTCAACTTTTGGATATACTAGGATAAGCCACAAATGTCAGGTGCACAATATGGGCACAAATGTTGAAAACCTCTTTAATAAATTTGGCGCATCTTTAGGCTGTCTGTGAGCTATTATTTACATCCGTCTCTAGCCATGCCCCTCCAGCTAAGCTTTGCCCCCTTTCCCACCAGTGTTGAAAAGTGTAGAGAAGAACAAAAAAAGGCAGATTATGTCATATTCGATTCTAACTTAGGCCCAGTTCACACATCAGTTATTTGATCAGTTATTTCCATCAGTTTTTGTGAGCCAAAACCAGGAGTGGAGGCTACGCAGAGATCAGGTATAATGAAAAGATCTGCACCTGTTCTGTGTTTTTGACCCACACCTGGTTTTGGCTCACAATAACTGATGGAAATAACTGATCAAATAACTGATGTGTGAACAAGGCCTTAAGTGCCATAAAAACTTTGCTAAATCTGTCCCCATGTGCCACCACACATGCTCCATCCACATGGCTCTGCCTAAATTGCCCTTGGCTAGTGGAGATGCTGAACCAAGGCTACAACATAGCTTTTTGTGGAATCTGAATTTGTGTTTGGACTTTTTTTAGAGCTACACTAAGGTGTTCTTTTTTTTTTTTTTTGCTTTTTTTTACTAATTATTCTAAATCGACTTTACATTTAATTAACATTGGTACAGTGATTAGACTGGAAAGCAATAACTGATTAATTCTGCTTGACACAGCAAGTTATATAATTAATCAATATCAATCTTACTCCTCAATACTTCTCCGCAGTTGGATCTAAAAAACAACATGACAAATGTGGCCCCCGTACTGTGTCTCGAGCAGCATGTCTAATGTAGTAACCAGTCAGATATAATTAAAATCAGGGTACCTGGAACATTTCATTCAGTTTGTGACAAAAGTGATAAATGACGGACACCTATGGAACATACACTGCATTGTAATTCCCTTTTGTCATCCACATTTCAACATCCTTATCAATACACGCCAAATGTTCTGAATTTTAACCACTTTCTGCACTGTGTCCCACAAGCAATATACAGCTGACATCCTCCAATAGAGATTGGAGATCACTCCTATCATGGCTGTTTAACCTGTAAGAGGTTGTGGTCAATACCAACTGCAGCACTTAAAGTTTCCAAAATGTTCAATAGTGATGGTCTATCCGCAGGATAGGTCATCAATACTTTCTTCGTGGGGTTTAGACTCACTTCACCCCTGCCGATCAACTGAAGATATTGCGGCGTTCCAATGAGTGATGTCTCATTCATCAGTCACAAGGCCTATTTGTGGCTCGGTCAGTGAACGGGCCTGGGCTGCAATGTCAAGCAGAGCCGTCTACAAAGTAGGGCACAGTGCTTTGGTAAGTTGTGCATACCGGGGCTTTGTGGTTTCTTCAAACAGCTAATTGGCCGAGGTGCTGGGTTTTGGATTCCTCACCAATCAGATAGTGATGACCTATCCTGAGGAGAGGCCATTAATATCAGAATCCCAGAAAACTATTTTAAAAGAGGAAGAGGACTCAATCTGTAAGCCTATGAGTAGAGAGAAGCAAAGTTTTCAAAAGTTCGTTTTGGCTGCTTCGCCAAACCTCGACAGGAACTTCAATTTGTTATGAATTACTTCATAACAAATCGCATTCCATTGTATGGAGCAGGTGCAATGACAGGGAATGTGATTTAATCCCTCAGATGCTGCATTCAATGCTGATCAAGGCATCTGAGAGTCACTTTCAGCCTATCAGGGGGTTAATCAGGATTTTAATACAAAAAGTTTATATATACAGTGATTCCTCAAGACACAATGACCTCAGGATGCAATATTTTCAACATACAGTGGTCTTTTCTGGGCCATCGTAAGTTGAAATGAGACTCAACAATGTCTCAGACTCAGACCCAACCAGTCAAGGCCACACCTCTGGTAAAATAGCTGGATTAGTTGCTAAAATACAAAAAAATGCAGCACTGTCAATACAGAAGGTGGGTGCAAAAATCCTCCAGGCAGTAGAAACTTGAGCCCATAGATATCACAAAGGTAATAGTTGCAAGTTGGGACAATAAAAGTGGTCCTTCACTTTATCTGTTGGAGTGCTGCCTCAATCTATTATCTTTTGTATTAGTTGCTAGTTAGCAGCTGTTCCTGACTGTTATATGTAGGGCCTTGTTTTATCTGTCTTAGTTATCTGCTTATTTTTCTTAAATCTTCATTTTCTCTTATCTAGGAAGACATTTTGGAGCTTTGGAACCGCTTATTCAAGTTACAATGGTTTCAACATACAATGGTCGTCCTGGAACCAATTAATATTGTATTTTGAGGGATCACTATACTCACCTCATCCTTTTGATCATGGAGAGGCCGTTGTGGCCATCTTGATTGAAGAAAATGTACCAATTCTAGTGCACTGATGTATGATGTCCCCACTTCACCACTCTGGGCAGGCACGGTGACGTCATCACTGATGACGTCACTGCAACCACCCAGTGTGATGACGTGGTTGATGCCACACATCAGCACGCAAAGAATTGGAACATTTTCTTCCGCTATGGCCTCTCTGCAATCAAATGGATGAGGTGAGTATGTGTGTTTGTTTTCTTAACGCCATTTCATGAAAATTGATTCGTTACCATTGAAGCACCAGGAAATTTGGATGGTGTTAAATCTAATTTTCCTGAAATTCAAAATCAAATTCCAATCCGTTAACTTCGATTTGCTCATACTACCTATGAGTAAATATGGGCTACCATGTCAGCTGGGAACCTAACAGAGGTCCTCAAGTCTACCATATACATGAGCTTTGCCTTTGTGATTAAAATAAATAATTTAAAGAGGTTAGAAAATACATTGGCCCATATTTACTAATGATAGTGTAAACCTAAGGGGTAATATATCAAACTCTTTGTGTCAGAAAAGCGTTGCGCTTTCTCCTGCCATTTTAGTGTGGCTTGCTCATGCCTGGCAGCAGGTCAGTAGGGGGCCGCTAGATGTTTTTTGTGGAGAGCTAGACTTTCAGCTAGATTTATCATTGTGACTTTTTATAAAATATGCCAAAAATTGTCTACCAATCCCCTGGAGGAAGACAAACTGACAGAACCTTTGTAATATCTCAGGACCTATGCAGAAGAGCCCGCAGTATGTGTGAGTTCTGCAGAGACATGGGCACCAGCGGAGTGAGGGACTGTGAAGTTTAAAAAAAAATGAAATTCCTTCCACAGGTTAAAAGGAAGGACAGAAGCTTTTTAATGCATTACCCCTTAGTCCAGACAGTCACAAGATGCACCAAATTTATATATTTTCCAAAGTCAAGTTAAATTGCCAAAATGTAAATGTAAAATTTAAATTGCCCAAATTTTCCAAAGTAAAAATAAATTGCCAAAGAATTTGTGGCAAAAACTGACCAAACCTTTAATAAATCTGTTGCAAATGTATACAGTGGTCCCTCAAGAGAAACTAAAATGCATGTCCTGTACTATTCCCTGTTTGTACCAGGAGGAGCTTCTCCTTCGGTTGTCAGCCGATGGCAGCTCCATGTTATTTTTCTGGTACACTGTGTGCTATAACAGGACCCTGAAAGAACCTCCTGTCCTCATAATAGATAGTAATTTACAGCTTCAAGTATCTTTTCCTGTTAAATGTAAGGACTTGCATTATCTTCTTATTTTTCTTACATGTTCATTTTCTCTTATCTTGGGATAGTGTTTTGGGACTGTGGAACCAATTACTAGTTTTCCATAGAGTTATGAAATATGGACTACAGTTACAATGGTCATCCCAGAGCCAATTAATATTGTAACTTAAGGAACTACTGTACATCAAACTGGCTCGTCTTCTTTCATGTGGGAAAGCAGGACACAGGGAAAATTATTTCCAGCGCATTTAAAGTGAAATGAAACATTGTGGCCACGTTTGGGATCAAAATGCAATTCAGATGCAGCCAAAATAATAAATGAGCTCTGTTATATGTTCCTCAAATACTGTCATTAAAAAAAAAGCTAATCCACAAAAAAAGAAGACCATCACAGACCCATACAAGATTGTGCTTCTAACACCCTGGAATCCGTACACTTGTATACTGATGACTAGTGTTGAGCGAACATGTTCGGCCGAATATGGTATTCGGCCGAACATGGCGGCGTCGGGACCACGCGTGTTCGGCCGAATTAGCAATTAGCGTGCGGGGGAGGTACTGGCATTCACTTTAATGCCAGTAGCCATGTTAACTACTGCATTACACTGATTGGCTGGCCAGGAACGCATCTCGGGTGCTATATAGATAGCACCCAGAGACATGTGACCGGCTCATACTGAGTCAGGGAGAGCTGCTCCAAGGAGGGACAGATAGTGTAGGGAGAGAAGAACGCTAGGCAGGGATAGTATTTCTTTTGAAAAGACCCAAAAGCCCTTTTAAGGGCTATTATATCTTGCTGCAATATATATATATATTTTTTTGAAGGGGTTAAAAATTGCGCAAGGTTGCCTGACATTAACGCCAACTGCGCAGCTGGTGCATGGTGTATTACTCTCTGTGAACTATATACCTGACATCCTTTGCTATTTTTTCTGCTGTTAATTAAGTCCACAGTACCTCTTTTGCGTCTGCTGTATAACATTTGCGCAAGGAGGCACATATACTGTAGGCATAGGATTTGGCTAGGCAGGGCTAGTTGTTCTGTTCAAAAGACACAAAAGTCCATTGTTATATCTGGCTTCCTTTTTTTTCTAATTTGGGGCAAAAAAAGAATGCAGGTGTGCCTGACGCTAACACCACGTGCACAGCATGTGCATTAGAACCTTTCTGTAGTCTATATACGCAGTACCTCAGCTGCGCCTGCATTATAACGTTTGCGCATTCTAAATATTTGACATTCGGTGAAATTTTTCTGATCATACACTTGATAAAAATCTGCACTACTGTACTTGTGACAAAGTTGCATATATACTATATATAATATGCGCAAGGCGAGCAGAAAGGGACGGGGAAGTGGGCGTACTGCTGATGGTGAACGCTGAGGCCATGGCTCTGGGCGCGGTGAAACTGCCTTCTGGCAGAGCCCAAGAAACAAAGTCATCCAAAACTCCTAGCTTCATATCACAGTTTGCAGGGCTGCGCAAGACACAACTCTTGTCGCTGCACCAGTGCGAGCAGGTAGTCGGTTGGATTTCAGCTGATAATGCTTCCAGTCGGTTAAGCACCACCCTCTCTTCCACAAAGTCCAGTCTCAGTAGCCAAGAGTCTGGGCAACAAAATCCTCACCCTGATCCTCCTTCCTCCCACCATGCAGAGTCTTGGCAAAAAAGTAATCCCACATTCGAATATTCAGAGGAGCTTTTTTCATCACCGTTCTGTGGCTTGGGCCTCTCGCCAAGGCCGCTTGAAGTGGGACATGAGGAGATATTGTGCCCTGATTACCAAACTATTGAGCATCCACAGTCTGAAGAAGATGGCGGTGGGGAACGGCAATTAGCGTCTCACGAGGTGCATGATGATGATGATGAGACATAGTTGCAAGTCAAGGGCAACTAGTGCCTCAAGAGGTTGATGATGAGACGCAGTTAAGTCAGGTTCTTGTTAGGTCACCATGTCAGGAGGAGGACCAGAGTGAGGAAGTGGAAGAGGAGGTGGTGGACGATGAAATCACTGCCAAAACCTGGGAAGGTGATAAGCCAAGCGAGGACAGCAGTACAGAGGGGGAGGGATCCGCAGCACCGCAACAGGCTGGAAGAGGCAGTGGGGTGGCAAAAGGGAGAAGGCAGGCCACGTCAACCAGGCCCACAATTGTTCCCTGGAGCAACCCCTTGCGGCAATCTCCCTTGCCAAGGGTTAGGTGTTCTGCAGTCTGGCAGTTTTTTGAGGAAAGTGCTGATGATAAATGGATTGTAATTTGCAACCTGTGCCGTACCAAGATGAGCAGGGGCATAAACACCAGCAACCTGACCACCACCAGCATGATCCGCCACATGGTAGTAAGGCACCCTAAAAGGCGGGCCAAACGCCTGGGTCCACGATCTGTGTCTGCAGGTCACACCACTGCCTCCTCTTCCACTCTGTTACGTGCTGTTCAAGACGCAGTCCCAGATGCCTCCCGCCCTGCACCTGGACCTTCGCAAGAACCATTAGCAAGCACGTCCACTTCAGTGTCCCAGCACAGCGTTCAAATGTCCTTACCCCAGGTATTTGAATTCAAGCGCAAATACCCTAAACCACCCACCCACAGCCACAGGCCATAGCTCTAAACGCGCAACTTTCCAAATTGCTGGCCCTGGAAATGTTGCCATTTAGGCTGGTGGACAGCGAGGCATTTCACAGCCTGATGGCGGCGGCTGTCCCTGGTTACGCAGTCCCCAGCCGCCACTATTTTTTCCTGGTATGCAGTCTCCGCCTTACACCAGCATGTCCAGAAACATAACTCGTGCCCTGACCAACGCAGTTACTGGCAAAGTCCACTTAACAACTGACACATGGAGAAGCGCTTCTGGCCAGGGACGCTACATTTCCCTGACGGCACACTGGGTGAATGTTGTGGAGGCTGGGAGAGAGTCGTACCCTGGGATGGCACAGGTGCTACCCACGCCAAGGATTGCAAGCCCTACTTCCATCCAGATTTCCAACACCACCTACAGTAGCGGCTGCAACCCCTCCTTCTCTTCCTCCACCTCCTCCTCCACTTCCCATGCAGAATTGCCATCTTGCAGCACCAGTCAGACTTCACTCAGTAGCTGAAAGCAGTGTTGCACAGCAGTCGGGAAGCGGCAACAGGCCGTGCTGAAGCTTATTTGCCTAGGTGACAAACAGCACACCGCCGCAGGGCTATGGCAGGGCATAAGGGACCAGGGTGAGCTGTGCCTCTCGCCACTCAACCTACAGCCAGGCATGGTTGTATCTGATAATAGCCGCAACTTGGTGGCGGCTTTGGAGCTGGCCAACTTCACACACATACCATGCCTGGCCCATGTCTTCAACTTAGTGGTTCAGCAGTTTCTCAAAACCTACCCCAATTCGCCTGTGTGCCCATTTCCAAAAGTCACCCACAGCTTCAGCCTGCCTGGCAACGCTGCAGCAGCGCTTGCACTTTCCAGCTCACCGACTGCTGTGCGACCTGAGCAAGCACTGGAACTCCACCTTCCACATGTTGGAAAGGCTGTGTGAGCAGCAGAGGGCAGTAGTAGAATACCAGCTGCAACACGGTCGGCGCCTTTCCAGTCAGCTTCCACTCTTTACAAGTGACGAGTGAGCATTGATGTCTGACCTCTGTGAGGTTTTACGCAACTTTGATGAATCTACACATATGGTGAGCGGCGATAATGCAATTATCAGCGTAACCATCCCTCTTCTGTGTCTACTAAAAAGCTCACTACTCACAATAAAGGCCGACAATCTGCGTGTGGAAGAGGTTGAAATGAGGGAAGACCCTACAGAAGGTGATAGCCAGACCACCCTTGGTTCGTCTTCTCAGCGTGAATTGGAGGAGGAGGATGAGGAGGAGGAGGAGCAGGAGACGGTTTGACACCTCTACACAGGGTAGCCATAGCACGTTTACACCATCTCTTTGGCGTGGATGGGCCGAAGAGGAGGAAGAGGAGGAGGAGGATATTGAGAGTCATCCTCCTGGTGAGGAGCGCGAAGCCTTGTCTGTTGGGACTCTGGCACACATGGCTGAATTCATACTATGCTGCCTTTCCCATGACCCTGGCGTTATATGCATATTAGCCAACACCGATTACTGGTTGTTCACCCTTCTTGACCCCCGCTACAAAGGCAACTTCTGATATCTCATTCCTGTGGTGGAGAGGACAAGTAACATGTTGCAATACCAGAAGGCCCTTGTCGAAAAAATTGCTCCAAAAATTTCCAGCTGACAACACTGGCGGCAGAGTGCATAGTTCCTTGGCCACCCCGAGGAGGGAGACTAGGGGAACACACAGCAGTTCCAACAAAGGAAGGCCTGGGACAGTTTCATACGTAAAGAAAAATTAGTACAGCACCTGCAGAGTGGCTGACGATCCACATGGATCATGACACCCCGTCAGTTTTATGACACGTCGCCAGCACCCTCACCCTGAAGAGCGGCCTAGTGTCACAAGGAGGGAAAAGTTTTGTAAGATGGTGAAGGAGTACCTAGCTGACCGTGTCAACGTCCTCAGCGATCCCTCTGTGCCTTATAATTATTGGGTGTCTAAGCTGGACACGTGGCACGAACTGGCGCTCTACGCCTTGGAGGTTCTGGCCTGCCCTGCCGCCAGCGTTTTGTCTGGGCGGGTATTTAGTGCCGCTGGGGGCATAATTACTGAAAGCGGCTTAACATGAAGGAACCTTAAATGTGGCTTTTAGGATATATTGAATACACTGTATTCCCATGTACCCCTTCCTCTTCTCGTCCTCTTCCTCCTCATCCTCCATCATATGAAACTGCTTATTAGGCTGCCCTCGACGTTCACCATCAGGCCTGGAACCATAATGTTTTATACAGTCAGCTCCACCAGCAAGCCCGGAACCATAATGTTTTACATGGTCAGCTCACCAGCAGGCCCTCAGCCATAATGTTTTAGAGACTGTCAGCTCACCAGCAGGCCCTGAATCATAATGTTTTAGACGGTCAGCTCATCAGCAGGCCCTCAACCATGATGTTTTAGATAGCTCACCAGCAGGCCCTCAACCATAATGTTTTAGACGGTCCGCTCAGCAGCATGTCACCCATAATGTTTTAGACGGTTGGCTCAGCAGCAGCACGTCACC
>ONZH01007832.1:0-94288 GCA_900303285.1 Rhinella marina
CAATCTTATTGAAAGACAGACAATCAGGGGTTCACCACCAGGTTGTCAGGCAGCATTTTTAAGTGGGTCACCATTACCGTGTCCCTGAAAATTGGCGGTGATGGACCTTCGTTGCACCTAGTTGGGTGCTTCCCTAACATGTGATGGGCATGTGCCTCGCCTTTCTTTGTCTGGGTGAGCACAATTGCCATGAGGGTAACCACCAGGCTGTTGCCTGAGAATTTGGGGTAATGGTGGGATTAGGCGGCCTCAGAGGCATCCATGCATGCTGCCCCTGCTGTTTCCTGTCCATTTCCGTGGTGTTTCCATCATTTTCTGAGGTTTCCAGGTTTTCACCCAGCCTTCCCTAGGCAGAGCCTTGGTCCCCTGCAAAAAATGCTCGAGTCTCCCATTGACTTCAATGTGGTTCGTTATTCTAAACGAGCACCCGAGCATCGGGAAAAGTTCGACTCGAATAACGAGCACCCGAGCATTTTAGTGCTCGCTCATCTCTAATCATATGTGACCGATATCAGCCGCTCCTCTTATATTGCTCCAGTACTGATATAACCTCCAGACATTTACATCATATGTGACTGATATCAGCCGCTCCTCTTATAACCTCCAGAGACATTACATCATATGTAATTGATATCAGCTGCTACTCTTATAATTCTCCAGTACTGATATAACCTCAAGAGATATTACATCATATGTGACTGATATTAGCCGCTCTTCTTATAATGCCCCAGCACTGATATAACCTTCAGATATTAACATCATATGTGACTGATATCAGCCGCTCCTCTTATAACGCTCCAGTACTGATCTAAATTCCAGACATTTATATCATATGTGACTGATATCAGCCGCTCCTCTTATAATGCTCCAGTACTGATATAACCTCCACAGACATGACATCACATGTGGGGGATGAGGGGCTGGAGAATTTTGGAATACCACTTATGAGAGGGAATGGGTGGGTGGGGGGGTTGAGGGGGTCACTGGGGGATATAACTTCTTAGAAGCTCTGTGTAAAGTATAGGTGAGATAGAGGTCAGAGGTCTGTGAGGGGCTGGAACACCAGGAGGACACAAGATGTGCAGGGGCAGCAGCTTCAGGACTCCTAGCTTCCCTCCCATAATAACTTACCCCATTGCTGCTGTGTGGCGTAGGAGGATCAGTGAGGGACTGAATATTATACTTTAGGTAGTCTTGAGGCACTGTAACACAGGAGAGCAGGAGAGAGAAGGAGCAGCTTCTCTATTATCGTCTGCTGCTGCTGCAGCCTCGTCTGGTCTAGCTCCGCCCCCTCCTCACACAGAATGGAATATCACACTGCACAGAGGAGGGGGATCTGTCTGCTCACGTGGGCTCCTTGAAGTTTACTTTAGAGAAAGGAACAAGCCCTGCAAGGTACTGTGCTGTCCCTTCCCCAAAGTAAAATGATGTGTGCCAGTGTTGCAGTCCAGCACCTGTTAACAGCCATGATGGTAGCTGTGAGCTGGCCCACTCCACCCTAGAAGACTGGCAGGCAGTACATTCGGGGCCTGGGGCATAACATCCGGGGCCCAGGCCCCGAATGTTTTAGCCTAACGACGCCCCTGCCGGAAGAGGCCTGTGTCCTGCACCTCATTGCTGAGAGCGGCATGGAGGTAAGTAACTGAGTTTATTATTGTTATTTGCAGCATTCTGCTTGGCCACTATGGGGAGTGGGGTGGTGTTATAACTGGGGGAGAAGTGTGGGGGCATTGTTTCTACTGGGAGCAGTAAATAGGAGCATTTTGTACTGGCACATATTATATGGGGACACTATGGGGACATTGGCTGTACTGTGGGCACTAAAAAGGGGGTGTTTTTGTAGTGGCCGACATTATAAAGGGGGCACTATGGGGACATTGGTTCTACTGGGGGCACTAAGAGGGTGTTTTTTGGACTGTAACACATTGGAAGAGGATAAATCCAGAAGAAAACCGCAGCATTCCCAGGTCTTCAAAACAATTTCTGTTTATTCACCTCTCTAGTGCGACGTTTCGACCCTATTTGGTCTTTTTCAAGCATAAAGTGAGGTTGCTTTACCAAAGTATAAATACCCTCCCCCTGTGTCACATGATCACCCTTCAATATAATGCAATTCCTTACTTCAATAGTCCAAGTTATAAGGTATATCCATAATTAATACAGCATATACTTGCAACCAATAATATGTCATTCAAAACATATGCCTATATTCACTTCATATAGTGCATAATATTGTGTAAAATTCATACCATGGGTTTCTTGTGGGTTCCACATGTAGACACTAGTTCATAGTAAAAAGGGCGCGCTGCCTGTCCTGTAGTTCTTCCGGTAGTGTGATATGCCGTCCACGTGTGCCTTTCCTTAGGCCCAGCGTGTTCCCAGCACCACCGTGCATGCGTCGGCTTGTCTATCGGCGCGCCGTGTACAGCTGCGTTCTTAGCCAGTCATCTGCGCATGCGTTAAGGTCCGTGGCACTGACACTGAATCATTAGGTGAAGCCAGTGAGGATCTACATGTTTTAGGACAAGCCGTATCCAAGAACAAAGAAGGAGAAGCGAAAGGACAACAAAATAGAGGAGAGGAGGACGTCAACATAATAGGGGAAACAGATAGGACTAGGATTACCCGGTCGAAAAAAACCCCATTGGACAACAGGACATCACAGTCGATACAGAAAGGAACGGAGAAATACACCCAACAGAAATAAAAATAATAGAATCATCATTAGTGGTAAATATATCTTCTGTTGAACTGACAAAAAATGAACTATCATTAGAAATGAGCGAACCTGCTCGTAACGAGCGGTTCAATGCTCGGATCCCCTGCACTCAATAGGGACGGATCCGTTTGGTGTCACACACTAGTGTAATCGCCATTCTCGCGATAACCTTCTTCTTTGTGTGGTGCCAAATCATTAGAAGTATGAGTACGTGCACATACCACTTTCACAATGATACCAAACAAATACAAGTTGGTTTCATGGAAAATACTTCACATCCCCCAAGCAAGAGAGAGCGTTTATTAAAGAGACAGTCACTTAAATAGTAGGTATGACATAGACAAAAAGGGGTGTTACTTAAGCAGAATGATTGGTTCTTTGACACAAGGGTGTAGTTCAGCAACTTCAACACAAAGTTCATTGGTTAATTTGAAAGAGGCAAATTAACATTCCAACCTCCCGCCCTACAGCTATCTTGAAACCTTAAAACAAAGAAAGTGTTCACGTGACTCACATAGCTAATTAGCTATCTAGTGGTCAAAGACTAGTAGTACAGGTTTTACACAATATATATAAAAACCTATCTCTCACAAATCCCTCCTTTTTGCGGGAAATAGACCCAGGGTGAACAGGCAAAGTGAGGTACTCTCCCAACGCCCTAAACAGCGAAGAGCTGGACTTTCCTTATTGCTTCACCAGGTCCCCCCAACTCCCTTTTGGGTTTGCCTTCACCTTGTCCTATTTACTCCGCAACCATCAACAAGGTTTTTATTTACTTCAGGATGGAATTGCATTATTCATACAGTTGTAATCATTCTTATCTTTGACACAGCACATATGCATGGTGTGGGCATAGACATATTAAACATTAAAAAAAAACAATTTTAATTTTCAGCCAGTTCATTCGATAGTCGCCAGTCCCTTCAGGTCCTTGATGATACTTCCATCAGGTGTTATTCAGAATGTAGGTGCATCTGGAACTTCAAAAGATCTTGTAGACCCCTCCTTTTTCTGCTGTCGAGGACCAGTTGGTTCTGCAGAGTCATCACCGAAGTAGAGATCATTTGTTCCCTTCACAGCGTCACCAGTGTAATTCACAAATCTCTATTGATGATAATAGAAATGTTATTTCAATCCACATTTCATTATTAATACTAATCATTGGAATGAATGACTCAACTCCTACAGCTACCTGACTTCTAGCTTTAAACATTCATCAGAAACTGTTCTAGGGACTCCTATGGCATTTATGTGTACTTGAGAGTCAAAGGATGTATGACAAAACCCTCTTAATCATGACCAGACATTGTGTTGCTTACTGACTTTATTTCACTCAGAAGGTGAAAATAGAACAAATGGCATCAGTACTTTATCAGGGTACATTGGCCATTACCTTCTATTTCCTGGGTCGGAGTTTCTAATCTCCACACAACCACCAGATATCTGCATGTTGATTGTCTTGGCTGATAAACCATCTATCAGAGTCACTATCTGTCTCATTTAGATGGATTATGTAAGAATCATATCCTGGAGGGAAAACACCAATGAGCTTTCCTGTATAAAATCCTGTTTCTAAGGCCAGGTTGTCTTCATATATCTAAATTGGCCAAATATTTAACGTCAATTATAGGTAAGGATGTAGGAGCCACAGATGCAATTGGGCTTCCCTTACCATTCTAAATTTGCCTAGGGGATCTTTTCCACTTATATTCCCCAAATCATGTTGGATTCCTAATGGACTGGAACAAAGGATTACACTCATTATGTTTTAAATCGTTTGGTGATGTTCCCTTCAGGATAGTCATCTTCTGCAACAAATTTTCATCCTTACTGACTCTACAGCTTCCACTGGTTTATATTTCCAATATTTAGGACTAGTGTTCTGTCCTGCTTATCTCCAATGTCCACAGTTGGTATGATCATCTCTAAACACTGCACAATTACCATAGACTGGGTCAGTTCCTGTCACACAGATGTACTTATCTGACAAAAGCCAAGTGTCCTATCTGTCATCTGTCCACTACACTGCAAAAGTCAATCTTGGCAGTTCCTGACTCATCTTGATAAAATACCATTGGAATTTGCTCTAAGTTTTTTTTCCCTCTTGTACCATATAAACCAAACAATAAGACATATAAAAGCATTATGGCCCCTGTAGTCCTGGCACTTGGTTGCTATGTTACGCGTGGATCCATTCCAATTGAACAGCTGTCTCTGTGGTTTATAGGACTTGATGTAGATCCTCAAACCGTGACTCTAGGACTTTCCATACACCTCTCCTTTCACCACTACCCAATCTCCTGGTTGTAAAGATTGAGTTGTCTCTTATGCAGTCTGGATCTGGAAAACAAACTAAAACTTGGACATACATGTTAGACAGTCTGTTTGTGAGACAGATAACATACTTTGAAACACTACTATGCTGCTTCTGGAGCTATTGGGGAAATAGAGATCTAACCTAGGGACATTCTCAAAGAGTACTTCCCAAGGACTCAGGCCTATCTTCCAGTTAGATGAAGAAGAGCCCAGGAGTGGGTATTCTTTCATCAGTCAGTATCTTTTGCTATAGCCTTTGCTACAGGCCAGGTCTCCAAATATCCTGGAAAGAGATCAATACAAAGGACATATTCACATTGTTCTACCTTTGTTAACTGAATGTAGTCAATCCGCAGTCTCTGAAATATGTAAGATGACCTGAGCATATGCCTCCCTGGAACTCCCATAGTTCTCCCATCATTATTACAGCAGTCACCTAGTGGCAGCATTGTTAAACCCAGGAGCCATCCACCACAGAACCCAGTCACACCTTCTCTCTCTTGATTTGCCCATGTTCTAAATCCATCCTCTTTAGGTAGAGTGCCCTCTGAAGGAACAATTTCTTACCAACCCTTCAGAGTCCATTCTTAATCATCACTTCTACCTTTTTCCTTTTGATGTTTTTCTCTTCAGCCTCTTTAGCCTATATCTGAAAAGACTCAAACCTTTTTGGAAGTCTACTGGCCCAAAACCATCCTGTATCACATAGACTTCCACTTACTATAGGCTTCAGGTAATAGTTTAGCCTTTACCTCCTCAGTTGGCATCAGGGCATCAAACATCTTTCATACACTCAGCATTCATTATTGATGGGCTTACCCATGGATCAAACAAAATCTCTGCACCACCAGATTAGACCATAATAATGAGTGATACTGAAGGCATACCTGAATGTTAGCAGTCTTACCCTCAGCCATCTTACAAACCTCAGCGAGCGCCTTCAGCTCTGCCTCCTGCACTGACATTGCTGGAGGGAGTGGTTCTGACTTGACAACATTTGGGTAGGTACAGCCTATCCTGTCCAAACTGATCCATCTGCAAGAAACTCAACATTTGATTATTAATTGGAAACAATCATGTGAATTTTAAAAAAAAAATCAGGAAGGACTCATACTACTACTCCCCCCTCCAGAAGAAGCAGAGTAGTCAGATTCAAAGTTTACACCTTGATGACGGAATAGGAACTACATTACCATCTACTCCTACACATGTAATACTACCCTTAGCCACAAGAGTTTATGAAACATTTTTGCTGTGAGGCAATGGGGGCAGTCGCTAAGGATTATATAGATAATAGGACACAGCATTTGACTCAGGATATCCTATTTCTTATGGGCGTTGCACTTGAGGGGCTGAACATTCGTCTCCTCCCATGGGCGAGGAAATGGGCAGGTAACTACAAAATCTTCCTTCCCCCTTTTTGTGGGGAGTACTGATGAGAAGCCACACCCGCTTTAGGCCTTTTGTTCAATTCAACTTTTTGCACCCTCCTTTATGGAACTTGCAACAACATGGAGGGGCATAATGATCTTCACTTAGGCCTAGCCAGTACCCAGCTTTCCCAGATGATCCTCTCAAGACCATCCACAAAGGCAGCAGTTAAGATTTTCTTTTCTCATGCATGTCTGAGGTCTATTCAAAACTCAAATCTACTCATCTTTGCTGGAGTCTATTGGAAACTTTCTTCAAACTCTCTGCTCTGTCCTGATGCATATCAGACAATGTGACTGACTAATCACCTAGATGCTTCCTCTCAGACTAAGTGAGATCCCCCTGTTGAAGCTATAACTTGAGAGAGAATCCACCAGCTTTACCTTGGACTAAACCTTCCAAATCTCAGAAAGCTTTCCATATTTTAGCTAACTCCCTACAGAACAGCATAGGTAAGTCCTCTGATTGGGAATTCTACTGATCACAACAAACATTTCACTAGGGGACCAAGGACACTTCTAATTGGCATCATAGGTGCAATCACTGTAATCAAATTTTTCCAAATTTTTAACTAGTGGGATATTCAATTTAGAAAAGTTATTAGCAGTTTACAGATAATACATGTGTTACTAAATTTTTGTGTCTGCAGATGCATTACCAGCCCCCACCCCATATGGAAGGGATTGAATTCCTGAGGGGGGTTTATCTCCATGAGCACTAGAGGGGGATGAGAGGAAGGAGCAGAAGACACTATGAGCTGCACATTCCAAAGGAGGGGGGTTGAAGACACAGGATGTTCTTATAGAACTACAAGGTACAGAAGACACAAAGGGGGTTGTAACTGAAACTGAGGAAGATGTAGGGGGATGGGTGCCGCATGTTTTTTTTTTTTCTTTCTTTGTTCTCTCAGGATTCAAAATCCTCCATCTTGAAATAGAAATATTGTCCATTTTTCTCAACCTACTTCACTTTCTATCAGTCACTTCCATAAACCATATTTCAACGTGCACCAGCCTATATTTCTCCTTCCAACCAACTTCTCTTTTCCTTCAATTCACTTTCCACAATCCTTCATTTATTTCTACCTCCTGATGGCATCGCTAATGAACACATGTCTTCAATTTCCTTACTGAAACTTTTTCCTCTCTTTCTAACATTAACTGAGCCGCTGTTAAAATCTCCTCTTTATATCCAGCGACATTTGAATTACCCATTTCTTACTTAATATTAATATCTTATTAATATTCTTCCAAATCGGGAAACCGCAAAACTAACTAACCTAGACTCTTCTCAACCAGGGATACACAAAATAAAATAAGCGAAAATAAAAATAAAAATTCATCCAGTTGAGGGAACCTCAAAACTACATAATCTAGGCTCTTCCGATAAGGGGATACGATCTCTCTAACTCTTCGTAGGGACACACAGTCTTAATAACTTCTAATTTCTTCTTAAATATGAAATTAGTATTAATCCTACTTCTATGGGGACACGGAGTCTTAATAACTTCCATTTACGCCAGATATTAATGCAAATGGTGTTAATCCCATATTCCTATCATGAGGACCCCTGGTCACAACTCATGACAAACCTCCAACACCCTCGTCAGGGCGTTGGCTGGATTCCAACTCTACGTCACAGAATACAACCACCAGCTGACTAAAGCTTCCGCTCTGCCCAGTACGTCAGAAATGAAAGGGATAGCCACACAAAGAAGGAATTCATAGGGTTCTTTCGTTCCAAAGGACAGATCAGCTGTAATTTGAACCCAGCGAATACCACCTAATCCAACACTGAGAATATACTTGTGCAAAAACTCAGAGGAGCTGTATGTAAGAAATAAAACTTTCTTACCTTGCTGCAGCGTGTGACCTCGTCTGATGGTTTTGCTCAAGTCCTTCTTTAACGGTTGAATTGATGATATTCAAGCTGATCTGCCCCACGTGCTTGGGCGCCATTTGTAATCGCCATTCTCGCGATAACCTTCTTCTTTGTGTGGTGCCAAATCATTAGAAGTATGAGTACGTGCACATACCACTTTCACAATGATACCAAACAAATACAAGTTGGTTTCATGGAAAATACTTCACATCCCCCAAGCAAGAGAGCGTTTATTAAAGAGACAGTCACTTAAATAGTAGGTATGACATAGACAAAAAGGGGTGTTACTTAAGCAGAATGATTGGTTCTTTGACACAAGGGTGTAGTTCAGCAACTTCAACACAAAGTTCATTGGTTAATTTGAAAGAGGCAAATTAACATTCCAACCTCCCCCCCTACAGCTACCTTGAAACCTTAAAACAAAGAAAGTGTTCACGTGACTCACATAGCTAATTAGCTGCCATCTAGTGGTCAAAGACTAGTAGTACAGGTTTTACACAATATATATAAAAACCTATCTCTCACAAATGTCACATATCAGTGTGTGACACCAAACGGATCCGTCCCCATTGACTTACAGTCGGGTGAGAATGGATCCAGATGGCTGCGGGTAGGGGAGTGCAGGGGATCCAAGCATTGAACCGCTCGTTACGAGCATGTTCGCTCATCTCTAACTATCATTGTTAGATAAAGGACTATCTTTTTGCCCTGTAGCTGATATGTACTGGTTTGAATGTGAAATGGATTTGCATAAGTTTTTCAGACGTATCAAACTGAGGGTGTTTTATGGTAATACTGTTCCTACAGATGTAGATACCTCCCATAGTGAAGCCACTGACACCAATAGTGGAGCAACTGATACTATGAGTATGGACGATTTGAGTGGTAGAAACATGATTAGGCTAAAGGATATGTACCTACATATATCAAGTGACTTCCAACCACCAGTATTTAATGATGCTATTAATACATACACCCATTCTTTATATTCTGCCAAAAATAAGAGTTTAGATAACCCTCCAGGCCGTCCAATAGTGTCAGGAATTGACTCAGTGTTCTCCACGGCAGCCAAATTCCTAGATAAATTCCTGAGGCAATATTTAATAACAGCTAAATCGTACGTAAAAGATACCACTGACTTTCTGATAAAAATTCAAAAGTTACAATTCCAAGATGGCTACCTATTGGTGTCTTTTGATGTCACTAGCCTATACACTAGTATAGATCACAACAAAGGTATAGAGGTAGTGAATTGGACCCTATATAAGGGCAATGTAGATAGGAAACAGATGGAATTCATTCTTGAGCACCAGGAAATAGTACTTACATGCAACTATTTCCTATTTGAGGATACCTATAATGTGCAGCAGCGGGGACCGCGATGGGGTCAAACGTGGCCCCGACTTATGCAAATATCTTTATGACCAAATTTGAGGAAACATCTGTATACACATCCAGCCACTTTACACATGTGAGGGGCTGGATGAGGTACATAGATGATATTTTCCTTATCTGGACAGGCACATTGGATGAGTTGGAAGTTCTATACGTATATTAACTCGATACATAGGGAATTACAGTTTACCTGAGTCTCTTCAGACCTAACTTTACAATTTCTTGATACCACGGTTTACCCAGATAATGGGATTTTGAAAACAGATTTGCATGTTAAACTAACGGATAAGAATAACATGTTATATTTTGACAGTGCCCACCCCCAAAACATGAAGGAGGCATTACCTTTTAGTCAACTACAAAGAGCTAAACGCATAGTGACAGACACTATACGACTGAAGGGGAGACTTGATGAGATGTCGGCGAGGCTATCCCAGGGCACTGATAAACGACATAGACAGAGGGTAGAGGGGTTGGAATGTATAGAACTCCTTAATATGGACAGGAAACGGAAGGAGGAGAAAAGAATACCCTTTGTCTCTACCTATTGTACACAAAGTAATCGGGTGACGGGGGTCTTGAGGTCTTATTGGCACATACTCACAGCCTCTTTTACTGACATAGAGGAATTTAAACGCCCTCCACTAATGTCCTACAGAACAGCTGGAAACTTGGGTGATAGACTGATACAGGAAGATGTCAAACCAAAAGGTGACACACATATAATTAGGAAGGGCTGTTATCCATGTTTAGGGTGCTGTAATTGTAATAACATGCTGAAAGGGAATTCTTTTGTGCATCCAAGGACCAGAAAAAGATATTTCATTAAAGGGAGTCTGTCACCTCATTTTCACCTATATAGCTAACAGCAATGCCCCACAGACAATTGCACACACATCCCAGACATACCTATGTGCACTTTGTGCCTGTATTCCTTGTTCAGAAAAAGCACTTTTATTCTGCAGGAAAACAGCTCCCAAGTGCCCGGCTCTGCTGCTGCTGCAAACCAGACTGAAGAGGGGAGGGCTGCTTTAGCTGCTCATATCTTGGGATTGGTAGCAGATAGAAAAATGGTTCTGACCTTCTTTGAAAGCTGACATTCCAAGCTGTAAAATGATACTAAAACAGCATTATATCCAGTACCTCAGAAGATATAGCTGTTAGAAATCGAGTTGGGAGAGAAAGCTGTTTTTAGTTTCACTTTCAGCCGGGCACTTGGGAGCTTTTTTCCTGCAGAATAAAAGTGCTTTTTCTGGACATGTAATACAGATACACAGTGCACACAGGTATGTCTGGGATGTGTATGCAATCTTCTGTGGGGCACTGCTATTAGTTATATAGGTGAAAATTAGGTGACAGACTCCCTTTAAGGGATATTTTACATGCAAATCTGAATATGTGATATATACACTACAATGCCCATGTGGACTAATGTATGTGGGTGAAACCACACAGGAGTTCAGAAATCGACTGAACCAACATAGATATCAGATTCGGAAACTATTCTCGGAGTAGGAACGACATGGAACGCAAAAGACTGAACAACCTGTGCCAGAACATTTCTTCAAATTTAGGCACAATGTGTCTCAATTGAGATTTCGTATAATTGATGGGGGAACCCCCACAGAGGAGGAGGGGGGGATAGAGAACGCCTTCTAAAAAGACTGGAATTAAGATGGATCTATGAATTAGATACTCTAAAACCAAAGGGTTTAAATTGAGAGTTCAAAATAGGAACACTCTATTGATACGGACATGATTCTAATTCACCACTTCAAAGTATATTTATACTACTTGTATGAATATCAGGTGTCAACAGACATGATTTTAATAAGATAGGTACCCAACCAAGATGGTTGTGATTAATTGCTATTTTTTTCTTCACGTTTAGGAATTTCATACATGAGGAATCTTGTGGGTTCATCTATACTTTCATCTGGACTGTATATTTGCAGAAATGACATTTTGGAGTGGACCAGAGGTAAGGTATATGTTTATTATTTAGTGGAGAAACACCAAGTTTCGGTATTAAAGTAGTTTAATTATTTCTTTCTTTTTGGGGACAATAAATGACCTGACTTAAGAAGGAATGGCTGTTGTAGGGTAACGCTTCCAGTTTTAACTATGTATTGTGCTCATGTTGAGATTATTCGTTCTAACTTTAATTGGGCCTTGTAAGACCAGGATGTCTCCACAATAGGGGCAATGGTTTTTACTGAAGCCATCAATCCTAGGGAGGACATCCGGATTGGCTGTATTTTGGGCAGAGGACATGTCCCTTACAAATGAGGGGCACACCCCCAGTCCGCTGGTGTGAGTGGCTACGCACCTGTATCTGTGGCTACATTCCCCGGGAGAATTGTCTTTGGGGTAATGCACCCGGAAAGGTACGGGTTGACGTTAATTAAAGATAATGTAGGAGAGGTTCCCCCCATTGACAGTGAGGGGCACACCCCCACATATGGATAGAGGTGTGAATGGAGCCCATACTAAGATATTGGAATCAATATCCCAAAATGAGACCCATTTAATAGCGATTATGCACACTGTATTTTGGACATTTTTGTCATTGTATAGTATTTCTTTAGTTTAGACATGGAAGTTCCCAGTATATTTAGCTAAGCGATTTGCTTTAATTGGTGATCTCTCTTGATAATAATCTAAATTACCCCCTCTGAAGTCCTGTAATTAATTCAGACTTTACAGTCCATAGAACATATTGTATAATATACATTAATTATGGGCAAAGCTGTTTGAGCAACCAGATAAATTCTGAATGCTCGTTGGCAGCCACGGACGTTAGCGCATGTGCAGATGACTGGCTGAGAACGCAGCTGTACACGGCGCTCCGATAGACAAGCCAACGCATGCGCGGTTGTGCTGGGAACACGCTGGGCCTAAGGAAAGGCACACGTGGACGGCATATCGCACTACCGGAAGAACTACAGGACAGGCAGCGCGCCCTTTTTACTATGAACTAGCGTCTACATGTGGAACCCACAAGAAACCCATGGTATGAATTTTACACAATATTATGCACTATATGAAGTGAATATAGGTGTATGTTTTGAATGACATATTATTGGTTGCAAGTATATGCTGTATTAATCATGGATATACCTTATAACTTGGACTATTGAAGTAAGGAATTGCATTATATTGAAGGGTGATCATGTGACACAGGGGGAGGGTATTTATACTTTGGTATAGCAACCTCACTTTATGCTTAAAAAAGACCAAATAGGGTCGAAACGTCGCACTAGAGAGGTGAATAAACTGAATTGTTTTGAAGACCTGGGAGTGCTACGGTTTTCTTCTGGATTTATGTTGTTCTAGGGTACAACGGACTGGTACCTAACACTGACGGTACCACCACAGAATGGACTTTAATTACCCGTAAGTGCTGCTACAACTATAAATTATTACATGGAGGGGATATTGTACTGGCACAATAAGGAGAGTTTTTTGTACTTTTTTTGTACTGCGACATATTATAAGGCACTTTTTTGTATTGGTGCACATTATAAGGGTTTTTTTTTGTACTGGCACACATTAGGGGGCATTTTTATTATTGCCACACATTAAAAGTGGAACTCTTACTGCTGGTGGACATTGTAGTGGGGTTTATTAATACTGCAGGACTATGGGGAACAAGATAACTAGTATGGGCACCATGGGACATTATTACTTCTGGGGCACAATGGGATCATTCTTACTTTGTAAGTACACTCTGGCAGAGAATTATTACTATTTGTTGGACTTTTGGGAGCAGTGTTACTTTGAAGGGCACCCTGGCACAGTATCAGCTTAGCACAATTATTTAGGAGGGACACTATGTTTAGGACACGGTTAGTGTAAGGGGCACAATTTGCTGAGTGTAGTCATTTTTAAGGGTGCTTTGTGCCAATTACAATTGAAGAGGGCACTATCTGTGCAGTACTAGTATTTTCTGGGGGATTATCTGTTTACAATTTATAGTATTGGGAGTAATGGAGGTGGCAAGATGGGGTGTTCAAAAGGTGGGAGGTTGATGGAAAGTGGGAAACTAAGATGTCTTTTTGTCAGACTCTGCAAAGACAAGTGATGGCTGAAAGAAATCATCATGGCGGTCTGATCTGAAAGGAGAAGATGAAGACAAATAATGTCTATATCAGAGGAAACATTACTGGATATAAGAGGTATGTGGCACTGTATTACCCTGCATGTTTTGTAGCACTGTCCATAATGTTTTCCAAGTATGTCTTTAATACAACGGCTGGAGGGCAAGGGTTAGGTTGAAAATGTGGCATGGGAGCACCATTTCAATTTTAGTCTCAAGCAACAGAAAGGCTAGTTGCACCCCTGCACATAGTGAAACACCTGTGTAGATAGTTGGGTACCTGACTGAGCATTGTATGCATGTATGTGTACTACATGGTGAAGATCCACAGCCTGTGATCATGCCTATAAAGAATGAATACCATATGACGATTAGCTACAGCCTATATTAAACAGCAAAGAGTTATCTTCATCACTGCCACCAGAGAGAGACTCCAGAGTTGCCATCTATGTTGAGTGCAACACAAAAGGAACAAGTAATCCTGTTGCCACTACTAGAGGATTTCAGAAACCAAACTTATTGCCTAGAAAGAGACTTTTTAACGATTAAACCAGTTTCCTATCCTATTGTTTACAAGAATCTTATAAGGTCACATCACCGTTATGCATTTCGCTATTGCTTTCTGTTTTCTGACAGGACTTTTTTTTTCCGTTCTGCATAACAGAAAGGCTTACCCATAGTCTTATATCATGATGGATCAAAACGGAATGCCTCTTAAAGGCTTCCGTTTTAATTTCCATCTTATGGATTCTGTTATTTTCCATTATAACCATGTTATAACGGAGAGCAATTGCGGAAAGCATATCAGTGATGTGTACCTGGCCTAACAACCAAGCTAGCTTGTTATTCAATATGATTTCAGTAAAACCGTTATTAGAAAGTGGGAAAAGTAGTGAGGTTTTCAAATGAGGATCATGCTGCTCACCTGAATGATAGACTACAGAATTTCTACTGTAATAGTCTACCAAACTAATAAATCTATGTACACTTCAGAAACAGGTTTCCATTTTGTCTAAAATAGAAAAATGTTCTTGATTAAATAATACAGTTTTGGGTATACAGCACCTCTGCAGAGCTACTGTATGTGTGTGCATGGTTACAGACTAAAAAGTCTTTGTGTAATCTGATTCTGGAGTCATGGATTTATCCTCTCCTTACAGTATATCTCTATTGTATGTCATATAGCAAGAAAAAGGAGCAGAAGAATAATAGCTGGACAAGGGCTCTACTTTTAGGCAATGCTAGTAGTAAACTTGAGCAACCCTAATGTACATAATGGGGAAAGGCACAGATTACAACTGTAAAAATTCCACCAAGAATTATTGTTAGACATTTTTTCCTATAAGGAAACAGACCAACCCCTCCAGCCAATCTTGGAAAAAGAGGACCCCAATGAAGAATGCTTGAGTACCAAGTTTATATGAGATACTGATTTTGAAGATGAATTTCCAGCACTTTGAGGATTGACCTTGAAAAACAGTTAAACGGGCTGTGCAATGCTTAGATATTGATGACCTATCTTCAGAATAGGTCATCAATGTCAGATCAGATAGGGTCAACCTGGCAAACCCACTGATCAGCTATTTGAAGAGGCCATACTGCTTGTGTGAGCTTCACATCCTCTTCACTGTTAACCTGCCCGACATTTTAATGATAGTAGTGGTGCAGTGTAAATATGCCTTTCCATTATGTTCGCTTAAATTTTAGAGGCAGGTGTAATTACACAGTGTGGCTACAATCTAGGCAGCGAGAAGGTTGACAGTGAAAAGAACGCTACGTTATGGTCTCTTGAAACAGCTGATCGGCAGCAGTGCTGAGTTTCAGACCCTCGTTAATTTGATAGTGATGAACTATCCTGAGGATAAGTATTCAATATCTAAGCACAACACAACCCTTATAAACCTAAGAATGCTAAAAGATTCCTTGTACTGTACAATTTGTCACTGCATATAAGCCACTACACAAACAAGATATTGTTACATTTATTACCATTAGCTTTACACCTCACAGTCTTCACCACTCAGCGACTGCAGATAGAATTATTCTTGTATTAATCATAGTATACTCTTTTTTTTTTTTAAGAGTAATGTTTCCTGTAATGAATAGCACCTAATACAGTTAGCATTTGTAAGAAGGGGGCGGTGATCACACATGCTCATAAACAATCTGTCACTAATGTTTTTTCTCTTTTTCTTATGGGACAAAAAAGCAAAACAAACTAATATCTTTAGATTTTAGATTTCAGCTTCAATTGCAATTATTTTTAGCTTTCTATTTCCTAAAACTAGAAAATTATATCTTGAGGATAGCAATATATGTTTCTTTACTGTTCTGTTTAAACTAAAAGAAATGAATGCTTGACCATTCTATTGGTCAGGGAGCCCTAAGCCCGGTGCCAGTATTGGATCTTTATCACAGCACTGGCATAAGTGCAAGAACCAGGAAGCTCCTGGACCTACAACATCAGCATTGACCTCAAAGGATATATTGGGCCTATGTGTTCTCTGACATTTCCCAGTATGGCACACTCATCTACAAATGGTCCCTATCGTCTTCTCAGAACGCCCCTGAGGAAGAAGGTGGTACACCTTACTCTGATTGTACTGATTTTAAAATGCTATTAATTTTTTTTCCAGTAAATGTTTTTATGATTTATCTGACCACTTTTGGATGTCCCTAGCAGCACTCTTTTTTATCTCTGTTTTTACTTTACTCATGTGTCTTTCTTCATTTCAGAACCACACTGCAGCAGAGCCACAGTCACTAGTGAAAAAAAACACTGCACATAAATGCCAAAACCTTATCAACTGTGAAGCATGATGAAGAAAGCATCATGATTTGAGAATCATTTTTGTGGTATAGTTCCCTTTGACTTTCTTTTGGCATTAGCATATTGGCCTCCTTTTGATGCTGTTCCTTTTGGTAGCAACTACGTTTTATAACAATTTTCTTTTTTCTTTCTTATGTTAACTTATGAGCTTCAATTTGGCCCTCTTCCTTTTGGTAGTAGCTTTCTTTTGACCTTCTTTCTTTTGGTAGCAGCTTCCTTCTGACCTTCTAACTGTTCTCCAACCCTTGATGTTTTCACACTAAACATAGTAGCAATTTTTATCTTGACACTTGACAAGTTAAATAAACACTCGCAAAAAACTTTTTCTTGACTTCTTTGGCTTTCTATGGCTTTTTTGATGTGATATCAAAGACAAGAGAGACACTGCTCCATCTGAATTTAAAGTTCTGTACTTCCATCATTGCTTATGCCTGATGAAGACATCAGTCTGGTGCTAAAACGCATGGTAAAAAGTAAAGGATTCAGCCTTACTACCCTGGTCCACCCATCTATATCCATCAGCACTAGAGATGACTTAGATGACTAGAGATTTCCTGATTACACTTTTACACTTTACGCTGCCTCAGGATATGGACACCTTGGGATCATTAAGGGACAAATGAACTTTGACTTTCTGTGCTAAATATAGTTTTTGTTTTTGTTATTCATTTGGTTAGATTGTGTTTGTCTATAATTGTGACCACGTACTATTAGTAGAGATGAGCGAGTAGTGTTCGATCGAGCCGGTATTCAATCGAATACTACGCTATTCGGCATACTCGATTTCGATCGAGTATAACGGCGATGGCGCACTTAGAATTCGTTTCCCCTCCCACCTTCCCTGGAGCTCTTTTTCCACCAATCACCATGCAGGGGGGGTATGACAGGCCCGCGAAAGCACGCTGGAAGCGCGAAAACGGCGTCTACATGGATTGGCTGGAAAAACCACGTGACCTCGAATATTAATAACTCAGGTCTTCCTGCTCGTTCGCATATGCTGCGTGAACTTAGTCAGGGACAGAGGCTGGAGAAGGGAGAGATAGGTTTTAGCTGTTGGACAGGCAGGAGCGTGATTAAAAGCCCTTATCAGGGCTACTATAGTGCAGTACAGTGATAGCTTTACTACTATATACACTCTGCAGAGAACGGCTGCTGTATTCAGGGATAGCTGCTGGAGTAGGGACAGAGAGAGGCATTAGTGGTGCATTAGGTGCTCTGCTACATACCAAACTATATTTGGCACTACTGTTCTGCGTTCTTTTTGGCTGCAAAACCCTGTTATATACCTAGTGTGTATATGCACCATCTGATCTTCTGGCAGTATACGGCTGTGTACATTTTTTTTTTTTAAATACAGTTTCTTTGGCTCTAGTATTCTGGGTTCTGTGTGCCTGCAATACCCTTTTTGTATACCAGGTGTAAATACCCACCGTCTGACCTGTTAGTACACGGTTGTGTACTCAGACATATTAAAAAAAAAGTCCTGTTATTTGGCACCTGTATTGTGCATTCTGCGTGCCTGCAAACTCTTTATATACGTGCTGTTAATACCCACCGTCTGACCTGTTAGTACACGGCTGTGTAATCGGACATATTTAAAAAAAAGTCCTTTTATTTGGCACCTGTACTGTGCGTTCTGCGTGCCTGAAAAACTCTTTTATATACGTGCTGTTAATACCCACTGTCTGACCTGTTAGTACACGGCTGTGTAATCAGACATATTTAAAAAAAGTCCTGTTATTTGGCACCTGTACTGTGCGTTCTGCGTGCCTGCAAAACTCTTTTATATACGTGCTGTTAATACCCACCGTCTGACCTGTTAGTACACGGCTGTGTAATCAGACATATTTAAAAAAAAGTCCTTTTATTTGGCACCTGTACTGTGCGTTCTGCGTGCCTGCAAAACTCTTTTATATACGTGGTGTTAATACACACCGTCTGACCTTGTAGTACACGGCTGTGTACCTAGAAATATTTAAAAAAAGGCCGTTTATTTGGCACCTGTATTGTGCGTTCTGCATGCCTGCAAACTCTTTATATACGTGGTGTTAATACACACCGTCTGACCTTGTAGTACACGGCTGTGTACCTAGAAATATTAAAAAAAAAGTCCTTTTATTTGGCACCTGTACTGTGCGTTCTGCGTGCCTGCAAAACTCTTTTATATACATGCTGTTAATACCCACCGTCTGACCTGTTAGTACACGGCTGTGTAATCAGACATATTTAAAAAAAAGTCCTTTTATTTGGCACCTGTACTGTGCGTTCTGCGTGCCTGCAAAACTCTTTTATATACGTGGTGTTAATACACACCGTCTGACCTGGTAGTATACGGCTGTGTACGCCAAATATTGTAACAAAAAAAAAAATGCGGAGGGCTAGCGGAATCGGACGTGGACGAGGACGGGGCGCGGAAATGCTGTTGGGGGCCTTGTTGAAGCCAGTGGGGATACAATGCGTGCTGGTGAGGGGCAGCCAGGATTCCGCTCATCCAGAATCCCTGCCTTTATGGGACAGTTAAGCAGGGGGCGGGTTACACCGCTGTTGAGGCCTGAGCAGTGTGAACAGGTGGTGCAATGGATAGCCGATAGCGCTTCCACACAGTTGTCCACCAGCCAGTCATCCACACAGTCTCACTCTGACCCTCCTTCCTCCACACCTGGCCAACAGAGTCATCCCACCCTTGACCCCTCCCAGGAGCTCTTTTCGGGTCCTTTTTCAGATGTGCCGGAAGAATCCCTGGAGCTACCAGAGGAATTTGTTTGTAGTGATGCCCAACCACTTGAGTATTCGCCATCTCCTGCTGATGTGGACCCTGAACCAGCATCTGTTATCATGAGCGATGATGATGATGAGACGCAGTTGCCATCAAGGGAGGCTGTTGGAATGTCCAGTGGGCAGGAGGAGGAGCAGAGTGAGGAAGTGGAAGAGGAGGTGGTGGATGACGAAATGACCGACCCCACTTGGCCAGGGGTGATGTCCAGCGGGGAAAGCAGTGGAGAGGTGGTGGTCTGCGCAGCACCGAAAAAGGCAGCAAGAGGCAGAGGGATGTCCAGAGGCAGAGGGATGTCCAGAGGCAGAGGGATGTCCAGAGGCAGAGGACAGTCCAGACAGAGAAGTGAGGCCACAGCCAGCAGGGCCGAAGCTGTTCCCGGCAGCAGGCAGTCGCGCGAAGCTCCCCCATCGAGGCCTCGTACTTCTGTGGTGTGGAGATTTTTTAATGTTTGTGCGGATGACAAACTGAGCCGGTTTGCACACTCTGCCACTCAAACTGAGTAGGGCTCTGAGAAGAGCAATATGACCACCTCAGGCATGCGGCGTCACTTGGAAGTCAAGCACTGGGCTGAGTGGGAGAGAGCAAACGCAATACAACCTGCGCCAGGTCTTCCTGCCACTGCCTCTTCCCCTTTGTTGTGTGCTGCCACTGCGGTCCAGACCTCCAGCCAGGACACCTCCACATCTGCCTCTGCCTCGGCTACTTTGGGGCCTTCTCCTTCAGCCTCCCCTTCCCCCGCATCTTCGCCTGCACCTTCACACTCCTCGTCCCATCAACTGTCCATCTCGCAGGCGTTCGACCGCAGGCGGAAGTACGCCTCGAGTCACCCCCAAGCCCAAGCCTTAAACTGCCACATCTCCAAACTGCTGGCCCTGGAGATGTTGCCGTTTAGGCTTGTGGAGACGCAGGCCTTCCGCGACCTGATGGCGGCTGCCGCACCTCGCTATTCCGTCCCCAGCCGCCACTACTTTTCCCGGAGTGCCGTCCCCGCCCTGCACCAGCACGTGTCGCGTAACATCAGGCGGGCCCTGAGGTACGCAGTCAGCGCAAAGGTCCACTTGACCACCGACTCGTGGACAAGCGCTTGCGGCCAGGGACGATACATCTCTTTGACGGCACACTGGGTGAATGTTGTGGAAGCGGGGACGGGGTCGCAAACAGAGACGGCCTACCTACCACCCCCGCCCAAGATTGCCAGCAGGGGTTCTGATAAACCCCCTCCTCTCCTCCTCCTCCTCCTCCTCCTCCTCTGCCTTAACATCGCCCTCAGCCGCTAGCTGGAAGCGTTGCAGCACTGGCGCGGGGAGACGTCAGCAGGCGGTGCTTAAGCTCATCAGCTTGGGCGACAGGAAGCACAGCGCCCCAGAGGTGAGGGACGCCATATTGCAGCAGACGGAGATGTGGCTGTCGCCGCTGCAGCTAGGACCAGGCATGGTCGTGTGCGATAACGGCCGTAACCTGGTGGCGGCTCTGGAGCTTGCCGAACTCAATCACGTACCATGCCTGGCCCACGTTTTTAATCTGGTAGTCCAAAAATTTCTAAAGACTTACCCCAACCTGGCAGAGCTACTGGTGAAAGTGCGGCGCTTCTGCGCTCACTTTGGAAGTCAACTGTAGCTGCTGCTAGCTTAAAAAAACTCCAGCAACGCCTCCATTTGCCTCAACATCGGCTGTTGTGCGACCTGCCGACTCGCTGGAATTCCACCTATTCCATGTTGGCCAGGGTGTGTGAGCAGCAGAGAGCATTGATGGAGTACCAGATTATGAATCCACGCGTGCCTCCAACTCAGCTCCCTCAGTTTGCCAACCACGAGTGGCCATGGATGGCAGACATATGCGATGTACTGCGTATCTTTGAGGAGTCCACCAAGAAGGTCAGCAGCGAGGACGCTATAGTGAGCGTAACCATCCCGCTCCTATGCGTCCTTAAAGAATCGCTCATCGCAATAAGGGAGAACGCATTGCACGCAGAGGAGACGGGGGTAGGAGGAGACGCAACGGAGCTACACAGTAGGACCACACTTTTGTCTGCTTCTCGGTGGCAGTTGCAGGAGGAGGAGGAGGATGAGGACGACGTGGAGGTGGCTGTGGAAGAGGAGGAGGATGCTGGCGGCGAGGGTAGCAGTCAGGCTGTGTGCGTCCCATTGGTTCAGCGCGGATGGGGCGGAGAGGAGGCGGAAGAGGAAGAGGAGGAAATGGCAAGTGATCCTTCTGGTGGGGGCAGTGACGTCATGCCTATTCAGAGTCTGGCACACATGGCTGACTTCATGCTGGGCTGCTTTTCCCGGGACACACGTGTTGTCCGGATAGTGGAGAACAAACTGTACTGGGTCTTCGCACTCCTGGACCCCCGGTATAAAGATAACGTCTCCTCTTTTATTCCGGTAGAGGAGAGGACGAATCGATTGCTGGAATACCAGAGGGAACTCGTGCAGAACATGATGGAGATTTTCCCACCCACCATCGCTGGCGGCAGAGAGGAGAGGGTCTCCCAGAGTCCCACAACATCGATCAGGCCCACAGCCACCAGGGGAACACTCTCCAAGGTGTGGGACACGTTCATGGCACCCCCTCGTGCAACTTCCATCACTGCGGGGCCCGCTATCAGCAGGAGGGACAAGTATCGGCGGATGTTGCGGGAGTACCTGGCAGACCGTACCCCTGTCCTCCCCGATCCCTCGGCGTCCTACACTTACTGGTCTCCAAGTTGGACACGTGGCTGGAACTGTCCCTGTACGCCTTGGAGGTGCTTGCCTGCCCTGCCGCCAGCGTGCTATCAGAAAGGGTGTTCAGCGCAGCCGGGGGCATTATAACCGATAAGCGCAGCCGCCTGTCAACCGACAGTGCCGACAGGCTGACGCTAATCAAAATGAACAGCAAGTGGATTGACCCGGACTTTGCTTCTCCAACAGTGGAAAGCAGCCAAAAGTGAAGTGCCATCTGTATGAAGTGCCATTTCCTCCTCCACCTCCTCCTCCTTAACCGCCGTAGAATTGCTCCGTAAAAAAATAAAAATATATATTTATGGCTCACCTCTTGGGCCTACAAGCAATTTTTATCATGGCTCACCTCTTGGGCCTACAAGCAATTTTTATCATGGCTCACCTCTTGGGCCTACAAGCAATTTTTATCATGGCTCACCTCTTGGGCCTACAAGCAATTTTTATCATGGCTCACCTCTTGGGCCTACAAGCAATTTTTATCATGGCTCACCTCTTGGGCCTACAAGCAATTTTTATCATGGCTCACCTCTTGGGCCTACAAGCAATTTTTATCATGGCTCACCTCTTGGGCCTACAAACAATTTTTAAGAGGTCTCACCTCTTGGGCCTACAAACAATTTTTATTATGGCTCACCTCTTGGGCCTTAATACAATTTTTAAGAGTCTCACCTCTTTGGCCTCCACTTAATTTTTTCGAGGGCTCACCTCTTGGGCCTCCATATAATTTTTTCGAGGGCTCACCTCAAGCTAACTTTGCGCACTCATTAAAATATTTTCACAACAAGGACCTAAGAGCCCTCGATGGGAGAGCTTTGTGTGGGGGCCTGTTATAGGGAAGAGATGCGGCCCTGCGGGCTCTAGCCTGCCTTCTCCATGAGCCTCTGGCCAGCCCACGGCCTCTTCCTGCCTTTTGCGGTCCTACGCATCCCTCAACATCCCCACTGCTTTACCTGCTAGACATGACACTGGGCCAGGTCGGGTCACTGACTTCGTCATACTCAACCACCTCCTCTTACACTGCCTCACTTTGCTCCAACAGCCTCCCTTGCTGGCAACTGTGTCTCATCATCGTCCCTAATCATTTTACACTTTAGTGCCCGTTCCACCCCACCATCAGCTAGAGATGGAGCTTGCTCCAGTGTTTGGGCATCAGAACAAACAAAATCCTCAGATAGCTCCTGCGATTCTTGCATGGGTGGGAACACTGGGTTGATAACATTGGGCAGGGTGGGAGGAAGGAGGGTCAGAGTGAGGTCCCTGCAGTTTCTGCAGGCTATCGACGAGACTGGACTTTGTGGACTTGACTGGGTGGTGGACAGATTTAACAAATCTAGAAGGAGAAGGAGGGGTTTGCCGAGCTGTCTGTAAGGGTTGCGGAAATCCAGACAGAACCAAGGCCCAAAACTTGGGTGGGGGTAGCAGGTTTGCCCGTCCCCGCCTCCACAACATTCACCCAGTGTGCCGTCAGGGAGATGTAGCATCCCCGGCCTCAAACCAAAGTGTTGGTGGTCAAATGGCCTTTTGCAGTAACCGTGTTACTCGGGCGTGGATGATGTTTTGGGACATGTGCCTGGGCAAGGCAGGGATGGCACAGAGGGAAAAATAGTGATGGCTTGATTGCTTTCCCCCTTGCCTATGCCATCTGTGGTTGTCATAGGCAACGTGATTTTAAGGGGTGCAGAATTTTATCTTCTTTTTTGTCTAGTTTGGCTTGGGGTCCATGGCAATGTAGAGGAAAGAAGGTTTCCTTGTATGGTCTCACTTTACAGAGAGGTTATATTGTCTTTGGAGTGTATTGTTGAGAGGCTGTGATAGTGGCGTAATAGTGCGACTTGGGCGCGTTATATGCACCCATACATGCTTCCCCTGCTGTCCCAGTTGCATTCCAGCAGTGTTGGCATCCTTTTCTGAGGTTTCAGGGTGGACTTGGTGACCTCCAAGTGGTCGAATTGAGATTTCCAAGTGGCGAGCATTTTTTTCCCATAGACTTTAATGGGATTCGATATTCGGTCGAATATCGCGGTCTATTTGAATCGAATTTCGAACTTTCGAATATTTCACTACTCGCTCATCTCTAACTATTAGTAATCAATGCAGAAATCCAGGTAATTCCATAGGGTTCACTTACTTTTTCTGGCAACTCTACCCATCGATGTTATCATATTAATTTGTTTACAACTGGTGTCTATATCTACAATGTACTGTATTTTAAATGAATTTCCCTTACTTGTAAGACCTTCCAACATACAATACCTTTTGTGGCTATGTGATTTAAAGCAAGCATTTAAAGCAATTACAACTACAGAACATGCATTCATTTTTCTGTTTAACAGATGTGAAATGCAATTAATTGGATGCAACAAGTCACTGCCAGATCTGGCCAATCTAACGTTATACTTTGCATAATGAACAAATTCACGGATTTGAAAAGGAAGAAATTCATGCACACTCATGTTCAATGGCTCAAAGCCTATCCTCTGTTTGGTCATTCACTTAACCCCTCAGTTTTGTACTAAGTGAAAATACATGGTCTCCTCTCTAGCTAATATGTTGTCCTCTTAATGCAAATATTGGGCTTATACATACTCTATCAGTGACTACATCAATGCACAATATCTAGGAATCCTCTTGTTACAATTAGAACGACTTTTAAAATATACAGCAAATAGAATGCACAAAAGTTTAATGTAGTGATAATAATGAAGGTGACATTTATTTTTTTATATTTCATGTGTGTAGATTTAGGATTACCTCATTCTCTCTCAAAGTGTGACGCAGACTTGTATAAAGCTTAGAAATTCTCACCTACGAGGGATGAGAAGGGAAGCAAAGGACCAAAATACATCACAACTATGATCCCATAATGGGAGTAGCCTTAATGAGCATCAGTATATCAGAATATTTTTTTCCCACTTTATATGATCTCCTGTTTATTAATATTATTTGTGTCAAATCGATTTTTTTGTGGGTTCAATGGGTGCACACCCATATGAAAGCATTATATCATTACTCAATTCTAGGCATCAGCTGAAGTGGTGTAAAGACACCACCAATGGATTGTTGGAGCGCTTGAAATATGTTCTCCGCTGTGATAAATCACACTTCCCCATCTGTCATTCTGATGGAGAAATCAAGGTTTGGCAGAAACAATAAGCGAGCTTCCTATCCAAATATGCAATGTTAACTATAAAGTTTAGAGGAAGAAAAATGGGACTGTTTGTCATGGTTTAGGCTATGTAATTTATGCCATGTAGTATTTCAAATAATAAGTAAAAGACAATTATGCAAGAAACAAAATGAGAGGAAAAGATGAAAAATTTCACAAAATATAAGATTATAATATAATAACATTGCTACTGATAATAAACCTGAAGAAACCAGGAACTCAGAAATTTCTGGTGAAGCCTATGGTAGAAAGGAGTCTGAACTAATTTAAATTATATATATATATATATATATATATATATATATATATATATAAATAAATATTTAAACACAGTGATCACATCAACACGGTGGCTCAGCGGTTAGCAGTGGTGCCTTGCAGAGCTCGGGTCCAAGAGTCAAATCTGACCAAGGACTACACCCGCATGGAGTTTGTATGTTCTCTCTATGTTTGTGCGGGTTTCCTCCCTTACTTAAAAGACTGATAAGGACTGACCCACAGGGGTACAGTTGGGCCCCTGAGCAAAGTGGGCACATAGTCCTCCACCCCCTGCACAAGTGACACATGGCACAATAGAGTGACTGCATTACATATACGTAGATGGGCAACATAGAGCATCTCAACCAGCCTATGTTCATATAAAAAACTGAGTAGATTATGTAACAGTTTAATATTATAGATGAATCGGGTGGCTGAGATGACTTCTAGACACTGAGGCAGGCCAGTCAGTATCCTTGTTTCCTAGGCACCTGCTTTCTTGAAATCGTTGCAGGGACCCCTATAATCAATCACCTTGTAATGTCTAGTTGCTGTTTGAATGGGTACTATTTACAGGTATCTGTGTAGTGGGCCACCACAATGTATATTACTGTTTTTTTTTTCCTGCTTCCCACTACATCATGTAAAATATTAAATTGTGCCATTAGAAAATGCAACTTGTCCTACATAAAACAAGCCCCCATATGGCTATGTGAATGGGAAAAAAAGTATGGCTCTGGGAAGGTAGGGAGTAAAAAAATGTAAATGCAAAAACAGAAAATCGCCATGTCAGGAAGAGGTTAATAGATATGGCTTATTATGCCATAAAGGATGTATTTCTGAAAGGTAAGCCATTATATGAAACATAGGTGAAAAATAATTGTCTTTGTATCATCAATCATTTGGTTGTAATTATTACACTTGATAATCATGATGAATATAAAAAAATTGTTCAGAAGGAAGCATTTACATGCGGAGAACTCCTCCACAGTAAGGGAAGGAGTGATCGCTAATGCCATCGCTCGTCCCCATACAGAATGATTGTTTGCAGGCAGCAGAGTAATGTTTAGTCGACACAATATGATGCTGGCAAACAAGGATTTAGGTGACCACATGAAAGATCCCATTACCTGATGAACAAGTGTTTCACTCATTCATCAGGTAATCAGCGTCCTCTTTACACCGGCAGATTATCGCTAAGGAGCTTGCTAGAGGTGATCTGCCCAATGCTCTGGTAGTGTAAATCATCATACCACTAGGCATGTAGACCTCTTTATGATAAGATGTGTATGTATGCCCACAAAATCACATGTAGGGTACATTCAGATATGTCAGATATGACAAGTAGTGATGAGCAATTTACAGAATCTGTCCTAATCATTTTTGCACAACATCAATTTGCCTGGTTCCCGAGAAAGCTCTGACAAGCTCTACCAGAAGACCTCTTGCTAAAGGGAAGTTTCGTTAACATCTCAAAGAAGGGCTACGAGTGACTGCTGCATTCTGTGGATATCACTGGCTTGTCAGAAAGAAGATAATTAGGGAATGGTCGCATGTAAGATTAATCAATACCATTTATGGAATGATAAGGACTTCATACTGTTCAGCACTACATGACACAGGCAGATATTATGGTAAGAGCAAAGGTCAAAGAATACTGTGAAAGAAATGGATAAAAATTGGATTGACATCTCAAAGTAGAGAGACATAACAGATGTCTAATGAGCGTGAAAAAAATGGAAACAGCTCACTGGCACTTACTTCTTTACAAGTGTCTGTAGAAATGGGTGGGAATTATATTTAATATAATAAAGCATTAAAGTTTTCCAATATAATGGTGTCTTAGTAGACCTTAATTTAAAAGAGTTGTCCCATCTGGCAACCCCCTATTAGAATGAGCTATTCTGATGATGAACTGGTGAAGCTTCTCTAACCTTTGATAATCAGATACTGTCACTGGTGGAAGTTTTGTGTACCCATTTATTTTCCCTGAAGCTCTTTGTACTATGACCTCATAGAGGGGTACCCCATCTATGATATTTATATGCCACAATAGGTCACATAAACAGGTGCCGTCCTACCTTTACACATTTTTACACTACCTTTTACTTTACATGTTTGCATAGCTA
Organism: Rhinella marina; assembly: GCA_900303285.1. Lineage (NCBI taxonomy): Eukaryota > Metazoa > Chordata > Amphibia > Anura > Bufonidae > Rhinella > Rhinella marina. The sequence goes on from ONZH01007832.1 coordinate 27,724, forward strand.
AGGTCAGAGGATGGTCCCAATTTTTAGTTAGGCAGACTAGAGAATACCAACTACAGTGAAAACATGTAAACCGCTTTACATTGTTCATTGAAATCCTTGAAAAGAAATATGATATTTATATGTGGAAGGGAGGATGACTTATTTTGACGGACACTGTAACTTTTGTACTGCCATGAGACATTGTGGCTGGTAGGAACTGTATCTTGGACAATTTGGCTTGTGATGTTATGATATTAGCACTGTGACCATTGTTCTTCATTTACGTAGTTGTCACCCCTTTCCCTCTCCAAATGTTGGCAGGAATACATGAGTATCATGTATAGGACTAAAATTTTGAGTTTTAGGTTTTGTTTACATTGCCTCATCTGAGGCCCACAGCCCAGCTGACATGGTATCAGGCCATTGGCGAATCACTAGTACATACTGTATGATAGAGTGAATAAAACACTTTAAACAAAAGTCATAGATACAGGCATATGATGTTGTGAATACTATTGCATTATGGCATGAAGATCCTTCTACTCAATTGTATATCAGGTTAAAATTCATTTTATATTTTCCCTCTGCAAAATATATGGGGTCATTTATTAAGACCAGTGTTTTAGACGCTGGTCTTAATACCCCTTACACTGGCACATGATGCAAATAAGTTATGTAGAGGCACTGGCTTCTAAATAACATAGGTGCATCCAACGCCAGCCTAAATGTACGCCAGCTACCTATCTGGCGTAGATTTAGGCAATTTTCTATACCTAAAACATGCATAGAAAATGATAAATGAGACGGATCGGCCAGCCCGCTCTCTTCCCCTCCCATGCCACATACCCTTTTTTAGAAAAGTCACAGATTCGGCGGCAAATCCCCTTTTGCGACTGAATCTGCGACATACAGTATGTACTCCAAAAATTGGAGTATATCTAATAATAAATGACCCCTGTAGTCTTTAAAATATTTATTCATCATCTATGGACCATTCTTTACTCCTCAGTTACATGACCAATGTATAGAGGTCATTAACATCGCTATAAAATATATTATTTTTTTACTATTTTCTTTCATATTTTATCACTTTCTTTTTTATATATATATATCTTTTTATTTTATGGTTCTGAATGTTTATTAGCTTATAAACAAGATCCACAGGGCAAAAAAACTGTGGGAACACAAATATGGATGCTCTTACCGCACATGGCTTGATCACTTAGCATATTGTATGCACTGAAATGCACTTAATTTCCATACACGCACAGATACCGGTTGAGTGACTGGCTCATGTAACACCTTGTTTTAGAAAAGATGGCAAGAACATTGTACAAAACAATCAGCTTTTACCTTTAGAGTCACCCAGATTTCCTCATAACTTTTAAGGGGCCCATTTATATACTAATATACGCCTCTTTTGTATACGTATACTTTTGTGGCATATATCAATCACAGATATTGTCGCAAGCCATTTTATGACAAAATCTGCAACTTTTCCACGCCCATAACACTTTCATATGAAGAAAAGGGGGGTGGCACGGGTGGGGAAGAGCAGGCCCATCTCATTCATTATTTTGTATGACAGTTTTTGGCATAGCAAGGGAGCTGGCATAGATTTTAGTATGCTGTATGTTCTGCTGGAGGAAGTGACAAAGTTATGTAAAGGCCTATGCCTCCAGCAGCACAGACATAAGACATTGACATTGGTGTCTAAATTGTCGGCCTTAATAGATGTGCTTGTGAGCAGAGCCCTCACTCCTACTGTTTGAGTTGTTAGTTTTATTACTATGTAATATCTGATTTTGTTTAAACATGTACTGTCTAGAGATTAGCAAATAGATTCTAACTGAATCAGAATTAACATGAATTTTATAAAAGTTCCATTTGAATGTGAATCCAAATTGATTCAGCTGACTTGAACTCAAATCGAACTTTGAGTGATTCACTAATCTTTTTTTTTTTTTTTTTTTTTTTAAATAAATTTTTATTAAGTTATCCAAGAAATAAGACATACAAAACAAGTCAATATCAACACAATATTTACATTGCATCCAAATAATAATAAACCCACCCACCACCCCCGTGTCAGGTCGGGACTAAAAAAAAAAAAAAAAAAAAAAAACAGCTTCTAAATATCATCAAGATTATTACATTCCACCCTCTTATCCCATACTCCCCAGACTGCCATCCATTTATGAAGAATACTCTTTTGGACAAAATAGATCTTTTCATATTCTTTAACCTTATCAACCAATCTCTGCCATTCCAGCACTGATAGCAAAGTATTACTACCCCAGTGCCTGGTCAAATTAACTCTCGCAAGCATCGTCACTCGACAAATACATGTTTGTGTATATCTAGAGGCTTTTGTTAATACTTCAGCTGAGAAACTATTAAAGATCATATTTGCGACGGAACATTCCATCTCTACTTTAAGCGTATCTACAATTATTTTGTGCACTTTTCCCCAATATTCCTGCAACTGTGAGCAAGACCACGTGACGTGTAAAAAACCTGCTTCCAACATCCCACACCTCCAACACTCAGATGTTTCTTTTAACTTCATTATATACAAAATTCTCGGTGTGTAATAAAGTCTGTGTAACCAGTTAAACTGGATAAGTCTATGTCCAGAGTTTAATGACATCCTAGGGATGTTCCGACAGGACTTCTGCCACATTGAGTCAGAAATTTCTGTCTCGTGTAGCCAATGTAGTCTTCCCGGAGAAACATCCCCACCCGTCATCTCCCTCAACACTAATTTATAATAAGTGGAAATTTTATTTTTTACTTTTTTATCACCTGCAACCCAACCAATACACGAAAAAAAAACACTCGAAAATCGACTTATCCTTAGTGCAATTATAAGCATTCACTATCTGAATATACCTAAAATAGTATTTATCCTGTAAATTAAAGTGCTCTTTCAATTCAGAAAAAGACCTAAGACTCCCCTCGTGAAATAAGTGTACTAATTCACTTATACCAACTTCAATCCATAGCTTAAAGTCTGTGATTTTAAAAAATTCCTTCAAGTGCATATTGCCCCATATTGGGGCGAAATTAAGTAAACCTTTTACCCCGTAAATCTCTTCATAGCATTCCAGCTTTTCAGTAATTTAACCGCAAGACAATCCCTACTTAATATACCCCTTTCTATTTGACCAGATTCTAGTAGTTGGAAAACATTTAGTGGGCCTCTTACTATTTGGACTAATCTCCTTAGGTAGGGAGAGGTATCCCACTGGGACAAAAGGACAAACTGAGCAGCTAAAAAATATCCTCTTAAGGCCCCTTTCACAAGAGCGGGAGACTCGCATGTCTCCCGCAACGGATCTACAGGGCTGGACTCCGCACTGACAGGGATCGCATAGCATTATATGCGATCCCTGTCCGTGCGGAGTCCAGCCCTGTAGATGCGTTGCGGGAGACATGCGAGTCTCCCGCTCGTGTGAAAGGGGCCTAAGTTTGGTATTGACAAACCTCCCTCCGAGACTGGCTTCCATAGAAATTTTTGTCTAATTCTTACACGCTTTCTACCCCATATCAATTTGTTAAATAGTCTTTCAATAACTTTGTAAAAGCGTTCTTCAATCCAGACTGGAGAGACAGAGATGACATATAATAATTGGGGAAGAACCACCATTTTAATAACCGCCACACGATCCACCCTAGCAACCAGAATTTTTTGCCAGACTCCAGCTTTGGCCTTTATCCTAGTCAGCAGTGGCAAGAGATTGAGAGACAGAAACTCCCTCGGTTCTCGACTAATTTGGAGTCCCAGATATTCCAAGGTGCCCCCCCTCTCAATCAATTGCAACCGCCGGCACGGTAGCTCTACCTCAGCATCAATCCACATCAAGGCGGATTTAACCCAATTTATCTCCAGTCCGGAGGAAGAGCCAAATCCAGACAATAATTCCATAAGAGCTGGAATCGATTTCCCCGAATTAGAGAGACATAAAAGAATATCATCAGCATACAACAGTAATTTATCGTCCTCCCCACAACATCCAAATCCTGTAATCTTCTTCTCTGACCTAATGGCTATTGCCAGAGGCTCCAAGTACAAGTCAAATAGCATAGGGGACAGAGGACACCCTTGAAGAGTGCCTCTTCCCAAAGGAAAAGATTTCGTCAATATCCCGTTAATCAGTACCTTTGCAACTGGCTTAGAGTATAAAACGCTTATCCATTTCATAAAGTTGGTACCAAAACCAAACTTCCTTAGAGTCCCTAAGAGGAATGGCCACTCAACCCTGTCGAAGGCCTTGGTGGCATCCAACGACAGGATCGAGCGGCCAGTCCCCCCACCAATCTGAATATTAGCGTGAAGACGATCTATATTATCTTTAATATGTCTTCCAGGAATAAATCCTGTTTGATCAGGATGGACTATGGAGCCGACAACCCTACTTAATCTTAAGGCTAGGGCCTTAGCCAATATCTTAACATCCGTGTTCAAGAGGGAAATCGGTCTATATGACTCCTTCTCTTCTGCATTCTTTCCCTTCTTTAAAATAAGTGTAACTATAGTTTCTCTCATTGAACCTGGTAACAAACCCCTTTCGAACGAATACTCAAAAACCGCCAATAATTTAGGGAGTAGAATCTTTCCAAACCTCCTGTACAAGTCAAACGGTAAACCGTCCGAACCTGGACAGGTATTCCCTGAAAAAGAACTCACTGCCTCTTCCAAGTCCCTCCCTACCAGGGGTGCTTCCAAGATGTTAAAATCTGCATCTGATATCACAGGGGCAGCAATCCCCTCCAACCACTCTCCAGAGCTCACACTGTCTGCATAAGGATACTCGCTGTATAAAGTTCGGCATAGTACTCCCTAAATTCCTCTCCCATCCTATGCACTTCAGTTAAAATTTCCCCATCCGTAGACATCAAGCGGTCCACTCTATTTCGATCGGTCTGATTCCGTATAACATCAGCCAAAAGTTTACCGGGTTTACCACTTCCACAAAAAAACTTTTGACTGGAAAAGAATAACCGTTGCTCCGCTTTAATTTGAAGGAAATCATGATAACTATTGTCTGCCTCCAAAAAATCTTTATATCTAACAGGGGATTTATCTACTATATATTTCCTTTCCAGTTGATTCCTTTTTTCCAACAAAGCCACCTCCTGTGCCTTAAAAGATCACTTAGCAACACAAATATTCCTAACGAACATCCCTCTGAGATACGCCTTAAGAGCGTCCCATACATAATCAACCGAGGTGGAATTAACATTAGTGTCCCAAAACCCTTGGATTTCTCTTTGAATACTATCCCCGTCCAAGACAGACAACCAGTGCGGGTTTAATCTAAAAGACCGCCCCTCACGGGGAACCTGTTTCTCAACACACAGATCGACCACCAGAATGGAGTGGTCCGAAAGGCTCCCAGCTTTGTATTTTACTTCACCAACCAGGTCCAAAAACTTTTCACTAACCAGCACCATGTCTATCCTGGACAGGGATCCATGAGTCTTAGAATGACATGAGAAGCATCTACGACATGGGTTCCTCTTCCGCCAAACATCAACTAATCCAACTTCCCGTACAAACTTTCCCAAAGGGGTAGGGGTGGAAGTAACAGGTTTACCCTGCCTAAGTCTATCAAGAGCTGGATCCAAAACACAATTGAAATCCCCCATTATCAAAATGGGGATAGGACTATACTGCTCACTAAAGGCCAAAGCTGCCATCAAAATCTCAGTCGAAAAAGGAGGAGGGATATAAATAAAGGCTAAAATGCAGAGAAAGTTCTGTAACTTACCATACAAAAAAATGTATCTTCCTGCTGGATCTATTTTTACAGCACTAACAATAAAATCAATACTCTTATGCACATAGACCGATATCCCTCTCGAGTAAGAGGAGAACGTGGCATGATATTCTAAAGCGGCCCATTTCCTCCTGCCCCATAGTACATTCCGATCTACTAAATGGGTCTCCGCTAAGCATACAATTCCCGGTAAAAATCTTGATATAATATCGAAAACGGCACATCGCTTAACTCTATCATTCAACCCTCTTACATTCCAATTAATTATCTTAATAGTCATTTACAAGAGAGTGGGAAAAAAAAAAAAAAGACCCACGCCCCGACCTGACACACCCAACCCCTACCCTCCCCACATCCTATATTGCAGAATCCCACAATATCCATTCACATGTAGCATAAAGCAAAGGGTCCTCCCCCCACCCACCCCCCAACCAAAACCCCCAACAAATCCAAATTCTACTATTCTCAGAGGGGAACCCTGCTCCAAATCCAAAGTCACCCAAGACCTTCATCATCCAACCATTTTGCAGCCTCTTCTGCAGTAGGGAAAAAGAAAGTTTTCCCCTTATACACCACACGCAGAGTAGAGGGAAACATCATCGAATATAAAATCTGTTTTTGACTAAGACTATATGACCTTCTTTTTTGTCTAGTCTCCCATGAAAAATCTGGGTACACTGCAATCTTCACGGAGTTGTACACAAATAGGTCATTATTCCGAGAGATTTTCAAAATCGTATCACGGTCTTGGGAACATAAAACCTTAGCTATAATAGCCCATGGCCTGTCACCTGGGGCCGGAGCACGAGCCGGCACCCTATGGGCCCTTCCAATTAAGAAAAATGCTGACAGCTTCTCCTTCTCTACCGCTTCTAAGAGCCAACTTTGTAAAAAAGGTCCTAAGTTATCTGGAAGGCCGGCCTCTGGAAAGCCTACCAAACGTAAATTACATCGCCTGGAACAATCCTCAAAATCTACCAACTTGCCCAATAAATCTTTGTGCTGTGAAGCCATCAAGTTGCATGCTTTTTTATTACTTTCCACATCTTTGGCAACCTTAGACATCCTATCCCCCTGATTTTTAACCTGGTCTCGCAGCTTATTAAGTTCATCCCTAATTTTAGTAACGTCATTTTGAGTGACTTTCATCTGTTGCTGGAGATCTTCCAGAACCTCACTGCTTTTTTTGACTGTAGACAATATCTCCTGTAAAATCTCAGCGGATTCTGGCGAATGTACATCTGACGCTCCGCTTTCCAAAGTTTCGCTTTCTAATACTCTATACCGAGATCCATCTGTGGCCCCATTAGCGCCCTCTACATTAGACTTTTTTGGAGCGGATCTAGTCTTAGTTTGCGGAGATTTCCAAAATAAGTCTAGTTTTGCGGATGCATCTGATTTATTGTTTACCTTATCGGAGGGGAGGGAACCCCACCCCCCGACCTTCTGGCTATTACTTTGGGGGGCATTTTCTTCTTACCAATTACTCCGAAACCTCAAAAAAACAGTGTGTAAAATTATATATAGAGGATAAGTAACAGTTCGGAGAGATAAAAGATGTAAAAGTAGTAATGCAGTCAATAATAATAGAGACAACGGCTCCAAGTGGCAAAGCAAAGCCCGTGTTGTGCAGATCAATCCTCTCTATCAACGTCCAAGAATGTGCAACAAAGCATTACAAACGATGCATCCAGCCCAATAGTAACCTCATTATCACAGTATATATGAACACCATAGTCCAAGAGCAGATGATGATATCCAGCTAGAACTCCCAAAATGTTAACGGATAATAATAAAATTCAGGATGAAGACACATCACGTTCAAAATTGATTGAAAATGTAAGTAGTAGGTGATATCCAAAAGAGAGTTAGTAATGTTAGTTACCAATGTCGACTTGCATAATTAAGGGAGAAACAAAAATAAGGATGGATTAGTTCACTTCTATGTTAGGCAGGGCACGAGCCCAAGGACAGATCTCACCGCTCCAGGAAGTGTCCTTTAGACCGCCACAGGGTTCTTCTGAAATACAACGCTGGGACTCCAGGACAGGCAGGACACCGACCTTCAGTCCCACCGCTAGTAAGGACACCGGACTGGGTCCTCCAGGCCAGCCACACCTGAGCCCGACTGCTCAGCCTCCAACGTCCTCCACCAGCTCCCCGATCAGCCACTCAGTAGTCTCCACGCAGATGTCGAAGAGCTCGGCGTCCGGGCGCCAGAGCGTTCAACACACCAGCTGCACCAGCAACCACGTGACGGCACCCGGAAGTAAGAGGGACACGAGGATGAACCACCGCAGCCGCCGACACCGTGGACCCGGCGCAGACAGCCGGGAGGAAACAGACGCCTCCAAACCAGCGAAGCGGAAGGCAGGAGCAAGTAAGCCACAATAAAGGCACAGCAGGGAAGCCAACAACCGGGCGTCTCCGCATCCGCGAGTCCAAAATATTGAGCAGGCTTCCACCACTAACTCGGGGAGGAGGAGGAGAGTGGGGGGAGGATCCCAAGCACGTCCTCTTACGTCATGCTACCCCAATCTGGTGATTCGCTAATCTCTAGTGTCTTTTGATAGTAAAGTATTTGTGCAATATAAATAAAGATTATCACTAGAGATGAGCAAAGTTTTGCCCAGGGCAAGCTCGGACAGTTATAGCCATTTTGGGAGGAAAAGGGAGTTCTATTAGGGAAGTTCTGCAGGGAGGGGCAGCACTGAACACCTGCACCTGTATGAATGCTGCAGGTGAACAAAATAAACGTGGCAATATATTAGACCGCCTGTTAAGACTGAGTCTGACGCAAAGTATAAATGCAGCAGGTGAAAAAGATGCACAAGGTAATTACACTGAGCCTGCATTGTCCCTGCAGTCTCCCTATGTTCTCCCTATGATCTCCCTATGCTCTCCCTACAGTCTCAAAAAACTCTTCCTACAATCTCCCTGCATTGTCCCTTTACTCTCCCTCTTTTTTGGATTGGCTTGCTGCAAGGCATTATGGGTGATCTTGCATCTATCTGACGTTTTAAGAAAAAAAAAAGATTTGTTATCAAGAAGCGAGGCAAAATTCAAATTTGTTGCTAATCAAATTTTTCCTAAAGTTCGGATCAAATTCAACTTTGAATGCTTTGATTCACTAAACACTAATTATCATTATCTATTATTTCAGGAATACATTTTGTTTCTCGTGTCTTTACACTTTTGACATATATTTCCTAAAAGTTTTATACATTTACTACTCATTTTATACCATGGTTCTTGGTTATCTACTGAAGGTGTGTCAATAAAAATCACAGACAATATAATGCAGCAGACAGCTATGGTGCCTGCTCTGCTCCTAAGCTGGGGCCACATTTAAAACCTGGACTTCCATCATTTGTGTACGGTGGATGTTATAAATGGGTTAAGATCAATAACAATTTCTTTATATGCTGCACTTGTAGTACCTCAGTACAAATGTTTGGTTTGTCATGTTATTTAACATTTGCACTGTACACCAGCAGTTCAGGTATGGTTGGCATCTGGAATGGGACTAATCACCCTATTTCTTCCATCTTGGTAAAAGTGGGCTTTTCCTATTTACTACCATGAGAGGGGAGCTAGGATTATGAGGAGTGAGGAAGCTTGTTCTATTTCTCCTGCTTCAAGGGCCTGAGGGACCAGAGAACCAACTCATCTGTGAGACTACTACAACAGAGAGGCGTCAAAAACAAAAATACTTATATTCTGCAAAGCTGCAGTACAGTCTGTGTTACAGTCAGCAGAGTAACCAGCAACTATAACTCTCCAGACTTTGCTGCAGGTAAGGGACTACGGCTTAGATACCCATCACCTTAGAACACTTCAAGGCCAGACCAACTCAAAAAAGACTGCATTACACAATGGACACCTACAACCACAAGTGCCAGCTTCCAGTTGTTAGCCAGAAGTTCAGGATAAAGACGTCAGCAAGCTATCCTACCAGAGGTACCACTACCAGCTCCTCAGTGGCTCACTTCACTCTATGCATGAGAATAACTCCCCGTGTAATATATACAACCCATATAAAGTACATACTATATTTTCTAGCGCAAAATATGTATATGGAATAATACTTTGATCCATTTAATTAGTTCTTTAGCGTTATTCTTTACCAGCCCCATATTACTGACCTATTACCTCTTCTCTCCTTTTTACAATGTTCTTATTAATAAAGTGTTCCCAAATACAGAAGTAGAATTACATTTTCTTAAATCACAGTCATTAAAATGCCTTTAAATCTACTACAATTTGATGAGTATACGCCCATGTTGAACTCATCTAAAATAAATCAGGAACAATTAGGGATAATCTAACACCTACATTCTCTACTCCTATCACACAGAAAATATAATTAGTATTTTTCTTTGTGCAAAAATAATAACCTGGGGCTTCCCTTCTAATGGTCATTAGCCTGCCATTTGTGCCCACACATAGGGCTTCTACAAGACCTACAGCTCAATTAATGGTTAAATCCTCTAAATTGACAAATTGCTGCAATAAAAATACTTGGAATTCTGTATGAGAAAAAAAAATCTTGTTGTTTTATTTCTCACCTAATATATAAAAGTGAAAACATACTACTTCATCTGCCATATAATTAACTGTTGTGGCTTTTTACTTAAAGAGGCTCTGTCACTAGTTTCTAACCTATGTATTAAAATACATAGGTATATAGGAGCATTACACACAATCCCAGACATACCTTTATAGCAGAGATCATAGCAGCGGTTGTTGAGGAAAGTGAACTTTTAAAAATATGCTAATTAGCCTTCAGAGCACCGGGAGGAGTGCTCTTCCCTTCTGAGCACTGCACCTTCACCGCCCTCCCGGGTCCGAGGCACGCCCTCCTGCCTGTAATCAAGCCCCTGGAGTAAATGATAGACAGCGCTAGACCGTTCGGTCTAGCGCTGAAATCCCGCGCCTGCGCATTAGAACTGTCCCCGGCGCATGCGCAATAGCGCTTGCAGTGCCGAACACACTGCAAGAAAGCGCTTGCAGTGTTCGGCACTGCAAGCGATATTGCGCATGCGCCGGGGACAGTTCTAATGCGCAGGCGCGGGATTTCAGCGCTAGACCAAACAGTCTAGCGCTGTCTGTCATTTACTCCAGGGGCTTGATTACAGGCAGGAGGGCGTGCCTTGGACCCGGGAGGGCGGTGAAGGTGCAGTGCTCAGAAGGGAAGAGCACGCCTCCCAGTGCTCCGAAGGCTAATTAGCATATTTTTAAAAGTTCACTTTCCTCAACAACTGCTGCAATGATCTCTGCTATAAAGGTATGTCTGGGATTGTGTGTAATGCACCTATATACCTATGTATTTTAATACATAGGTTAGAAACTAGTGACAGAGCCTCTTTAAAGGGGTTATCCAATCCTAAAAAAGTTCCCCCATATGCTGGGTCCCCCCACGCTGAATATACTTACCCAGGTCCCTGCTCCCTGCGCCACTCCTGGCACCCGTACCGCCGCTGCTGCTTCTCCCCATGCACGATGAAAACATCCAGAGTGTGCGTGTGTGGGTGGGGGGGTTAGGGCAGCCAATTGCTAGGCAGGGACGGGGATCAGCCTCCCTAGCATCACCCATGGGGATAGTCTAATTTTTTCATTCAGTCTAATTTTGTCATTCCCTCAACTCCATTTGAAGACATATATCCCCCCCCCCTCCACACACACACACACACACGCACACAAATAAACAAACACACACAAAAATGCTACCGGCTTTTGAAAAAGATGGTCAATGATCGTTTGTCTGCTCTGCAAGTTTGCTAACATGGACACTATTTCCTTTATTCAGACTACGTCTGTCTTCAGTGTGCCATGTACAACAACTCATTTACAAAATACTACAGTATGTCGAGCATGCACCACCCAAGAAGCTTGTATAAAATTTGTCACAGCATGACAGAGCTGATGTGACATTCTGAGGCCCAATTATTTAATGAATTCAGTCATGATATTTGATGTATTGAAAACCACATTCCTTTAGGGCTGCTCGATGTAGGCAATGCTCTGTGGTTATCAATACTCCCTATCTTGATTTGTAACAAGTATCACAAGCTACAGCACTGCTGTGGGCTATACATCTAGATGGGTAGTCTGGCAAGGTCCTTGGGTTGTAAATGTAGCTTCATAACACTATGGCCTAGTTTCCTCAAATATGTTTCTTTGTACGTTGATTTGATTACTAAGGGAGAGGAGACAGCTTGAGGGCTTGCTTGGTCCATATATAATCTAGATGCATAAAGTATGCATGAAACATCAGGAAAAATGGCACCATCTACTAAATGGTGCCTTCTGAATCTGTATAAGTAGCTTGTTCAACAAACACAAAGCAATCTCTGATAGGTGAGGACAAAATGAAAAATGTTCTCATTCTCCCCCTATAAGACGCAATGACGAAGCCCAAGGGTTTCAGCTCTTTGCGGTCTTGGCTTAAGTTTCCTTAATGAGGTTTGCCTTCTATTACTTGTCAATGAACATTTTTCATTGCTGAAGTTGCTTTTAGTGCGAACCTTTAAAAATGAGCTTCTGTTCCATACTTGACAATTCAGCTGCTACTGTATGAAAAAAAAGAGACTTAAAACACCAGGATGCTGAGGAGCTATGAATCCATATACATATAGTTCTACATGTAATAGACCATTGTATCCTACAATTAGCCTTCAAAATATAACAATTTAAACTGGCATGCTTATGTTTCTACAGGCAGTATGAAAACTCATTACTTTAGAACCAAGCATTGCAAGTAGGTAGAAAGGTAGAGAGAAGTATCTGTGATTTGCACAAGGACTGCTGGAAACCGCTAATGGTGCCTGCCTACGGCTGAATGCGTGAATCTGTAATTACTCACAAAGGAATTATTGTCAGAAAGGTGCCAAAGAGCAGGATTCGCTATAATGACGGAGATTGCATAGTTCCTATGCTAGGTGCCTATATCCCCAGGGCATGTGTTTTAGGTCTTACTTTAAAATAATAATTGTATCTTACGTGCCCTAGAAGGTAATTATTCTGTATATCAGGGATGGTAAAAATGTAAATATTCCCAGTTTTTGTGATAGATTTTTACCTCATTGCCTTCTTTTTCCCATCAGCAAAGTTTGAAACATATAAAATTGATTCTCGAGTCTTTTTAAACATGATTCAAAATGTGTTTACCTTAAAGGGAATTACAGCTCTGCAGTTTCATGTGGAAAAGAGTTTGTTTTAGCATTATTTGCAGTCTTAATGTAGTTTTAGTTTACTCTATTTGCATTGTTTGCACATTTGGTTTTTGAAACAAACCTCACCAATCTCATGGTTGTCATGAAGACAACTTTCTTGCTAAAGACAGCTGCTCCAAAGATCTACTATGGGTCCAGCTACTAGAATCTTATCAGTTGTTGATGATCAGCTGTTATAGCTGAGGGAAGCTGGGACTAGCCATAGAGTGGCCACTGAAGGGGAGAGTAGAGTAAGCTTCTGCTAGACACCACTGGTGGCGAATTATCTCCCCTATGGAAATTGGATAATACATTGAAATTCAACATTCCCAATCCTTCTTTCTGCCAACATAATGTATTAGGGGAAAATTGGGAGGACCCAATACTGAGAATTGGCCTGTCCTGGCAGAATCTGTGGTTTAGACAACCTTTCTCTGGCTGTGTGAGCATCTTTAGTGGCTTTTTGATCTTTATCATAGAGGGTGGTCCCAAGCACTAAGGAAGAAATTTGCTTGCTAGGCTGCTACTAGTGTTTCTTATCTGGATTTTGAACTGGCTTAGTTGCCCATAGTAACCAATCAGATCCCAGCTTTCATTTTGCAGAGCTCCTTTGGAAAATGAAAGGTGGAATCTGATTGTTTGCTATGGGCAACCTAGCCAGTTCTACTTTACACAGTTTGATAAATGGTCCCATGACTGATCATTGTGGGTCCTGGATTTTGAACTGGCTTAGTTGCCCATAGTAACCAATCAGATCCCAGCTTTCATTTTGCAGAGCTCCTTTGGAAAATGAAAGGTGGAATCTGATTGTTTGCTATGGGCAACCTAGCCAGTTCTACTTTACACAGTTTGATAAATGGTCCCATGACTGATCATTGTGGGTCCTGCCACTGGGACCCCCAGTTATCTCAAAAATAGAGGTCCTGGAGTCTCCTATGATAACAAAGTAGTGGTGTGCACGTCTTACTACTTCCCCATTCATTTTTTGTTTGACTAGTAACCACAGCTTTTCACAGTACCATAGCAGTAAATGGAACATTTTCCATGCATGCACACCACCACTTCATTCTCATAGGGGACTCCTGTACCTCAGTTTTTGTGATAGCAGGAAGTCCCAGCAGCAGAGACATCAGCAATCAGACACTTTTCTCTTATAGTGTGGATATGGGATAAATGTTGTTAGTGGAAAACACCTGGACCCACCAGTCCAAACCAAAAATTTCACTTTACATGACACATATATAATCAACATGCCTGCCTCCTCAATTCCTGCTATGCTGCCTTCATTCTTCTGTTCTTGTCCTCGATTAGATTTCTTTGAAAATGGCCACTTCTACTACCTTCTACTGCATGTCTAAAACATGCCCTTCCTCCTCTGCCCTTGGATGGACCAGCAATGATGAAATGTGCTATAGTCAAGACAACTTGCAAATACCACAGTGCCATTTAGAAGGTATACAAATCATTGCACCACCCCCGCCCTCACCCCTCAGACTGTATGCTATAGAAACAAAAGTGTCAAAACATCCAAATTAAAATCAACAACCCCAATAACAACTATGTACCTGAAGACTATATACCTCCAGAGCACACAGCTTAGGTATACAGTGCAAAGTTTTGGTGGAGAAAGCTTGATTCTTATTATCTATGACTTTTCTGGAGCTAAATCCTTTCTTCTGATCAGGTAAATACAGTGCTCGTAGACCTTATTTTTCCACCTAATGGTCTTGATGCCAAGATCATTTATGGTGTCAAGCACTAATAAAATCACTAAATATATACTATAAAAAGGGGACTTTGGGCAACTCTTTTTGAAATTATCTTAAGACTCTATTGTGCATGTCATCTTTTTACAGAGAAAGGGCACAAATCTAATCAGCACTGTAGCATTTTATATATGAGCATTGCCCATATGGAAGTAATAAGTATGCTAATGGGCCTCTCCAATATTGGTGGAAAATATGTTTACTTATGCACGACAATGCTCATTAACCTTTATGTTACTAATGAGCTCTAGTAAAAATGCATAGGAAGCAAAAAGTTGCGTGTTCAATGCAATCATTTTATTTCGCTGATATTATGCTGATTTTCATATGCTTTAGATTTTTACTAAAGGACTGATTTAATGTAGCAGACAGAAAATATAAACTACAAGTTTTGCTTTTTGAATTGAATTACTGAATTGAATGAACTTTTAGATGATTTTCTAATTTATTGATATGCAGTTTATGCACCTTTAATAGTACCGTCTGCAGTACCCCCAATAGTGATAATGCACCCCAAGAGTATTCTCATTAGTAGTAAGATCCCCTATACTATGCCCATTAATAATGCACCACAGTGCCCCCATTAGAAATAAGTACCCCCAGCAGTAACAAGGCCCCCATTAAAGCCCAAGTAACCAGGCACCCCTCTAAAGCCCACAGTAGTAATAAGGCCACCTATAGTGTCCACAGTAGTTATATCCCCTATAGTGGCCCCGAATTTTAGATTGCCCATTGTAGTAGCTTGAAGTAGTTATAATGCCCCCAGTAGTGGCCACAATATTTATAAAACTCCTCTGTAGTACCACAGTATTTATGATGTAGTAACCAAGTATTTATAAAGCCCCCTGCAGTCCCCCTGTAGTTATAATAATCCCTTGTAGTACCAGTACATACTGTATAATGTCCTCCCTGTAGAGCCTGTATGTATAATGCCCCTGTATTATATTGTTCCCCCTGTAGTTCTCTCTATATTAATATGTTTCCCTGTATTATAATTCCCCCATAATGCTCCAATCTGTATTATAATGCCCCCTGTAGAGCTCTGGCTTGAATTAAAATGCCCCACCCTGTAGTGCTTCCTGTATTGTAATACTTCCTGTAGTGCTCCAGTCTGAACTAAAATGTCCCTTGTATTTTCCCCTGTATTATAATGCCCCCATAATGCCCCCCATAGTGCCCCTGTGTTTTAATGCCCCCTGTAGTGCTTTGACCTGTATAATAATGCCCCATTTAGTATTTGAATGCCTCCCTGTAATGTTCTGGTCTGTATTTTAATGCCCTTGTAGTGCTCCAGCCTGCATTATATTGCCCCTTGTAGTGCCTCCTGTATTATAATGCACCCTCTATTTCTCTGGCCTGCATTTTAATGCCCCCTGTAGTGCCTCAGCCTGCATTATTATGCCCCTCTGTAGTGCTTTGCCTTGTATTAAAATATGCCCCATGTAGTGCTATGGCCAATCTTGCTGCATACATTTCACCTTTGACCAAGAAAATAATGTGGTCATGCATTTTATTTTCACAGTTGCCATATAAGAAACCTAATACAAACTTTGAGAATGCCTCCAACTGAAAGGAGAAAGTCCCCTGCGCCCAGATACAGCAACATTTCCAAAAGAGCAGGCATTTATCACAGTGGAAAATGTTACATATTTCTGCATCATTGTAACAAATCTTTATTATTCTGTTATGCCAGGCAACATTAAAAAAAATCTTGAGACTGCCTGAAAACCATCAACAAGTAGATTATTTGCTATTTATAGAACCTATTATGGCTTGTGTGAATATCCAGAGCAATATATATACTGTTAGTAATATAAAGGCACCAAACCCCTCCTGGCTGCCCAATGGCCCTATCAGGCTTAAATGATCACATCATTTATTAAGAATTTAAAGTGAATATTCCCCCTTTAAAATAATTTCTTAATTTTAATCTAAGGGGTTAAATAGGGAGTATAATGTGGCTCATTTATCGCTTAACTGAAATTTCTATCATTACCATTATATTTCCAGGTTGCTACTCTGACATCGTTGTTGATGTTGTATGGAATGTATATCCATTGTTAGTGTAAAACAATATTCTGTTCACTAATGTTCTTTCATTTCTTTATTTATTTTAAATGGGACACAAATGATTTATATTTTGATACAATGTCCTTTTTTCCCGGGTTTCTTTTGTTTCCTCGGGTTACCCTGACTACGGCGTCTGACGTCAGAGGTGTCGTAACTTCCTTTTGTTGTAATTTCCTTTTGTATATATAAAGCATGTGATGCTATGTTAGTATCATGTTTGACAAAGGCTCAGATAGAGCCGAAACGCGTCCCTGTACGGTAATGTGAAAATGAAGACTTATTATTAAACTGAGTCAGCGAGGTGCCGGGATCTATCTCTTTCACTGTTTGAGCTTCGGCTTACCACGCAGACATATTCGGAGATGCCGACCACATCCAGCTTACTTGTTCCTATTACAGCTGACTAGAGGGATGTTTGCTGCATAGTATTTACCCATTGAACTCAATAATAATACTGTATTCACTAAACTCCCTCTAGTAGTGTCTGCAGGTAGCACAATTATTATTATTATTATTATTATTATTATTATTATTATTATTACTGTTATTAGTATTATGAATAATAATATTATTATTATTCTTTATGTATAAAAAAATAATCAAAATGTAATTTAGTACCTAAAATAATCTGGTATGGATTAGAAAACCCAAGTGGACTTCACAGAATGATCAAATTAATGTTAATTGATGGTGCTTTAAATTATTTAGAATGCTCTCTAGATGTTCCAAATCATGTTCGGGAACTTGTGTTTGTGTGTGCCCAGTTCAGAGAAGGATAAGTATCTTCCTTTTAGATTACAGCAACATTTAAAGGTGTTTCCTTGATGGGCATTTTAAAGAGGACCTGTCAGCAAGATAATTTCTATTAATGACAATAGCATCACCACAACCTTTTTCCCCTTGACACAGGCATTCGTGATCATGTGATCACAGCACCTGAGAACCGTCACAGGAGGTTGCGATGATGTGCACTGTTCTACTGCCTCATAGGCTTCAGCCTTAGTGGATACAGCCTATGAGGCTGAACAGTGGGAATAGGAGCCATGGGCTTCTCTGCCCCGCCACAAACTGCCGTCTCTCAGAGGATGGTTGGCCGCCACCTGTGGTCAGATTCTCGTCTCGCCTTATGGCAGATGAAGCCCTGGGCCCACAATTTATTCATAAAATACATGTGTATGTCCACTTTTATATTGCATCATTGTTATCATATAATTATTAATTAATCAGTTCATAATGGTTCCAAAATCATTCCCAAATTTAGTTATCATTTGGGTCAGCCTGACCAAAGGTTACTGTATCCCATAACCTAGACCTTGCATTTAGCACTATAAAGTAGATCACACAGCAGAAAGAGGACAGTGGTGTGTCTCCACAACATGGGCTCTGATCAGGTAATTACAGTGACTGCTAGCGTAGAGCGAATCAAAGCCAAATGAAATTGACTTAATGTAGATCTGAATTTCAGGAAAAATTAGATTTGCTGCAAAACCGAGTTTCCTTGCTCTTTGTTGTAACAAATCTATTGCGATATCGATTATAGAAACCATGTAAAATATCGCGGGTGGTGACATATGACATCATATTTCAGGTGGTGTCTTCAATCAAGGTGGCTGCGAGGGCCTCTTTGTATGCAAATGGATGAGGTGAGTATTTTCTTTATCCTGATTAACTCATGAAAGGCCAAAATTGTAGCCTCAGATGCCATGATCAGTGAGGAACGCAACATCTGAGGACAGGGGTGCACCACCAATGAGGCCAGGTGAGGCGATCACTTCAGGCAGCACCAGGTAGGGGCAAGAGGGGGGCAGCAGAAGGGCCATGAGCAATGAGCACTTTCATTGTGGCAAAGGGGTTAGGTTAAGAAATTGGCATTGGGGGATAGGGCGCCATTTCAGTTTTTACCTCAGGCAGCAAAAAGGCTAGGTGCACCCCTGTCTGAGGGGTTGAATGACTGGGACGTTGTGATTATCGTCAATCATCATTGCGTCCGCTACATGCAAAGGAATGTGCTTTGTGGCAAAGTAATTCTTCAAATTCTAATTTCTTTGTGAAATTCGTCAAAGCAGCCAAATCAAATTTCTCTAGTGACTGCACAAAACTATGTTTTGTGTTTTGTCCAAAAATAGTGCATCCTAGTCATTCACATATAGACTTGATTTTTTTCTTACAGATAGATATTATTGTTATTCCGTGTTTTCTGTAATGTTTGATTTGTGGTTCTTTCAACAGCAGCTGAGATCCTCAAGTCTCAAAACACCTAAAGTTCCAGAAAAAACATCATTACAGCACATGTCTTGACATTTTGACCCTTTTACAAAAATCTTTTATGCTATTTGTATGGGATCATCTCCATATCTCACTTCCTTTGCGCTCCTCTATTTGTGTACAATGTTGGCAAATGTTGTCCCCTTTTGGTTTAAAATGTCACATTTTGTGCATTAAACAGTTTCTTCGCCACACTCAATGAGGGCTTACAGTGAAAGAAGTAGTGGCCTGAAATTCAACTTTGTGCTCCAAAATGCACAAAAATTTCTAGTATAAAATATGAAAGAATGCAGGACCACTAAACATTGACTGTCTATAGATGTGCCAGGTTTATCATACAAGCTGAGCCACTGTGATAATCCAGCACATTCCAAGACTTTACTTCCTATCTAGATGCCTACCCTTTTTCGCTCATGGTAAATCTGGGCCATTGTGTGTACAGGAGAAAGGAGGGTATATTGTCATTAAAGGCACCATAATTACTTTTCTATTTTTGTGTGACACTTTAACAAAGCACATTTCAATTAAATATTTAAGTATTTTTATTTAACTATGACATATGCTTTAAGCAAGTGCTTTGTGGTATTAGTTGTGTCTATGATACTTGCAGCTAGTGCTTCCACTGCCCAGCTCCTTCAGCTCTCACCAGGTTTTGCTATGAAGTTGGCCTGGATCTGCTTCTCCTTCATTTGCTGTTCGCAGTGGGCTTATAAGCTGGTGTTCCATGCATTCTGCCTGCAGGTTGTGGTCTCTTCCAGTCAAGCCTTTGACTTTAGGTATTTTAGTCTAGCTGGTTCTAGTGACGATATGCTTATTTCTGTCTGACTGCCCTTGTACCAAACTTTGCCTATTTAGCATCTGTGATCCTCTACTGTCTGTCCTGACCACTGGCTGTTTATTGTACTGACCCTCAGCTGCCAGCCCCAACCTCTGACTTGTTTCATGGATACGCAGATAACACGAGCATTGCCTGATCCTGTGGTGCTTCACACAGGTGTCTCTTGCCCCTCTGGGTCAGCTACCAACGACAATCGGACTATATAGGGTTATAGGTGGTTAAATGGAGAATACCAGTTTGGCACAATAGATTTGTTTAACCACAAAGTGGCTTTTACATTTTGGATATTGATTACCTATTTTCCAGATAGGTCATCAATATCTGATCGCTGGGTCCAACACCCGACACCAACATCGATCAGCTGTTTGCAGCAACATAACAGTCGATGAAGCCAGAAGCAAAAGCTTGGTAAAACATTTTCAAAGTCACTCTTTATTGGCAAGTTCTTCAAAATCCATAATGTATAAAACCAATAAGGGCTTTAATCAGTAGGCAGTACTGTTAGTTTGAATAGTAGCACTCATTTGGTGGCTGAACAAATTAATATTAACGAAATAGACAGATCCTTCATGGCAATAGTTTTCCTAAAAGTCATCCATGTAGCTAGGGATATATTATACAGTGTACCAATGACAATCCACATAAATATATTTTTATAAGAATCTGATTACTAATGCATGCTGATGTGGTACATGACATGGCATGATTAGTTTAAAGGGTTTCTGTCACCAGATTTGGGCATACTAAACAGGATGGCATTTGCAATGTGCAAATGCCACCTGATGCCCAATCTGGTTTTCTTACAGTAATCAGATCAGCCGTTTTCTTAAAAAAAGCACTTTTATAATATGTAAATTAGGCGTACTAGGTGCAAGAGGCGTTTACCTTGCACCTAGTAATCGCCGTGTTCCTACCTCTAGTGCCGCCTCCTTCTTCCTGATTGACAGGGCCAGGCAGCTTGCTCGATGAGCTGCCGGCCCTGACCTCGATCGAAATCCCGCGCCTGCGCCGTGTAGGCTAAATTCTGCGCAGGCTTTTACTCCGCACGGCGCAGGCGCAGTGAGAGAGGCAGGAGCCGGGCGGCCGGGTGAACTATCTGCGCCTGCGCAGAATTTAGCCTACACGGCGCAGGTGCGGGATTTCGATCGAGGTCAGGGCCGGCAGCTCATCGAGCAAGCTGCCTGACCCTGTCAATCAGGAAGAAGGAGGCGGCACTAGAGGTAGGAACACGGCGATTACTAGGTGCAAGGTAAACGCCTCTTGCACCTAGTACGCCTAATTTACATATTATAAAAGTGCTTTTTTTAAGAAAACGGCTGATCTGATTACTGTAAGAAAACCAGATTGGGCATCAGATGGCATTTGCACATTGCAAATGCCATCCTGTTTAGTATGCGCAAATCTGGTGACAGAAACCCTTTAAATTAAAAAGGAGTGAATCTGACAAATCTGTATTTCAGCCCCATTGTCTTCTGAAGAAAAAATACAGCTCTTAATAGAAACTGTGCTTATTGACAAAGTGGCAAAGAGGGGAATTCTCAAGAATTTGCTAATTTCCTCTATCAATCTGAATTTCTCTACTGTCGGCAGCAGCATAGCTAAAGTAGGCATTGAGGTTACAGTCACATCTGGCCCTTGTTGCCTGAGTGGGCCATTAAAAGAGGATACCAGTGTTATAAATAGCAGGTGTATAGACCTGTTAGAGATTCTACAGTGGAAGTCAAGAGCTTTAACCTTAGTATGCATGAC
Organism: Rhinella marina; assembly: GCA_900303285.1. Lineage (NCBI taxonomy): Eukaryota > Metazoa > Chordata > Amphibia > Anura > Bufonidae > Rhinella > Rhinella marina. The sequence continues at coordinate 49,388 of ONZH01007832.1, forward strand.
CCGGGCCTTTTAGGCCCGCTAGCTTACTTGTTTGCTATTTTCTGCAAGATTACTTTAGTTAGAATTTTGAAACTCCAGGTATTCCTCAAGTTTGTAGTTGAGTGTAATTTTCAGTTGTTTATAAAGTTTTATGTGATAGGCATTTTTGTATAACAATGCTTTTTTGGAAAACCACATATTTACATAACATGGGCCTTTTAGGCCTGTATTATGTTTATCATACACTCATCAGTTTATGTGTCACAAGTTAGTGTGTTGTAATCAGGGTTGCTGGGGAGGGGGGGTGGATCATGCCTGTGTGTAGAAAGACCTGTGATAATGTCAAGGCCATGTGATCTTGGGAGGGAGACTGATTCCTCCTTCCCAACGTCACATAGCCATGGCATCATCGCAGGTCTTTCTGAACACAGTAATGAGCATCAGGAAGACAGCATACACTGTGTTTTTCCTTTGAGTTTACTGACATCTAAGGGCCCGTTCACAAGACCTTGTGAATGGGTCCCCATCTATTACGAGATTTTGCGGAATAGATGCGGCCCTATTCATTTCAATGGGCAGCATTAGATCGCGGACAGCCGCGGCTCCTTGAAAAAAGCTAGAACATGTCCTATTCTTGTCCACAATTGCGGACAAGAATAGGCATTTTGTATGGGGTGCTGGCCATGTGTGTTCCGCAAATTGCGGAACACACACTGGCCGGCATCCTTTTTTTTCTGAACGGCCCCTAAGTAAACAGTGGCACATTCTTCAACTGATGAAGAGATTGAAGCAATAATTTTTTAAAGTGATGATGAAGGTGAACTTTCTTTGTCTTATGAAGACTACCTGCCACCAGCTAATCACTCTGCTTCCTCGTCCAGTGATTCTTCTGATGCTGAAGAAATGGATCCAGTAGAATTGATAAATATACCATCAAAAACTAATGTATTTTGGGACAGTACTCCTTCAGTACTTGGACGTACCCCAATACATAATATTCTGAGAAAAGCTCAAGGAGCTGAAGGAAGTCCCCAATGCTTGTCCACACTTTTTGTACTTTTTTGCTAATGATATTGCAGATGAGGTGGTTTTTTGTACAAACTTAGACGGACGACACATTGCTTATGTAAAAAAAAAACATGGAAAAATATCTCAAAAGAGGAACTTTATGCTTATATTGGACTTACACTTCTGGCAGGGTGTCAAAAATCTTGTGATGTTCCTATCAGAGAATTATTTCTGGACCCACATTCTAATCCATACTACAAAGCAACAATGTCAGTGAATAGATATGAGGATATTTGGAGAAGCCTTCGATCTGATAAGCGAACTCATCCTTCGAGGTTGGAAACGGATCACCTAGCACCTATTAGTTACATTTGGAATATTTTTTATCAAGAATTGTACCATGCTCTACAATCCTAGTGATAATGTAAACTTGTAAAATGTATTTATTTGAGTTCCTCCATATGATTTGCATACCGGCCTAAAAGTTCCGCGTTATGTGAAAGTGTAGATTTCTAATGTCATGCATACTAGGGTTAACTATTTCCTGCTGCAGCGATTTTTCATTTTTTAAAATTTTTTTCCTCCCTGCCTTACTGATGCAATCACTTTTATATTTTTCTGTTTACATCGCCATATGAGGGTTTATTTTTTGTGGGCTAAGTTGTACTTTCTAATGGCAGAATTTATTATTGCATATGATGTAGTGAAAAGCTGGAAAAAAGTTCCAAATGGGGTGGAAGTGGAAAAAAATTGCAATTCATTTAGTTACAAATTAATTTGTCATGAAGCACATTAAATCAGGTCTATCCCGGCCTGCAGTTAAACTTTAGGTAGACTATATCTCAGTGTACATCACTATGCATTGCTGCATATATGGATGTACAGGCCACCAACAGTCCTAGCTAAACCAAATGAAAAGCATACAGAAGCTTTCAGTAAAGCAAAATACAAATAAAAATAAAAATAAAAATAAAGCACTGTGTCCCGATGACTCATTAATGGAACACAATAAAGATATGAAGGCAGTGCCAATAAAGTAGTGGAGGACAAAAAAGTTATTTTAATCCACGTTGTGGCAGTAATAACATTTTATGTTTGAATCCCTTCCGTTAGCTATAGAATGACTGTGCATCACTATTAGGCTTAGTTCACACTTCACTTATTTTTTCACTTATTTTTATTGTCAGCCCAAAGCAGGTGAGGGTCAAAAATCACAAAACAGATGTAGATCTATTCATGATACCTAATCTGAGAGTTGGCTTGGCTCCTGAATTTGGCTCACAATACGTAATGGCAATAACTGACCAAAAAACAGAAGTGTGAACTCAGCCTTACAGGTCAATATTCACACAATATTTACAGGTACAATTAATCAGGGTGGACTTAACCGCCCAGTTGCTCAATTTCAAGTAGTGGTGCTATGACAGTGGGAAGGGTGTCAGCTGTAAGGCCGTGCACACATCACTGTTTATTTTTCCGTTCTTCTGATCTGTCAGAAGAACAGCCCAAATAAAGTGAATCCTGTATTTTGAGCATCCGCCTTCGAACCGGTCAATATTTGGTTAGCATTTGATCAGTTATTGAAAGGCAAAAACAGGAGTGTGTCCAAAACAGAGATAAAATGTTCTGGAAATATTTGCATCTGTGTTTTGGTCTCACTCCTACTTATGGCTTCCAAACCATGATCAAATCGTAATGCTAAATGCTAACTGTGTGATAGAGGCCTCGTGCTCAGTTTGCAAGTGTTTTGGCCATTTGCACCTGAAATTAGTTTTATTAAGATGAAAAAGAAGTCCTGCATGTAATACTTTGATGACCTCTATCACATGATCTGCATTTGGTCAGTTTTTTGCATCACTATTTGATTAGTATTGGTAGGATCTAAACAGGATTGGGTTCAAAACAGAGATAACATATGATTTTGGACCCACTCCTGCTTTTGACTTCCAAATCATGATCAAATCCTGATGCAAAATACTGACCGTGTGATAGAGGCCTTATGGACATTCAAAGAACAAGACCCCTTTTTTCTGTTATTCTGACGGATCAGAAGAATGGAAAAATAATCGGGGATGTCAAGGCCAAACAGGGACACTAGTGTCCGCATAACAGACTGGTTGCCCCACAATTCTAGTTTGGATGCCCAATAGTCCAGGGGATCTTGGATGTCCTGCTGCTATGTGGTTTCTTCAGTAGGCGACTGAAGAAAACTGTTCACCAGAGACTCAAGACTTAAGTTGCTGGCAATGGAGCTGGTGCTGCTCCAGCCTCCCACCCCTTAAAACCCTTCAAGCAGTCATGGCAGTGTAGCATGCATTCAGAGTGTCCTCTTGGTTAGACCTTTGCCATTGCCCTCTAGCTCTTCATGCTCCTTATGCCCCTCCTGCTCCTCTCCTGTCGCTTGGGAAGATAAACCACCTAGTTCTGTATAGAATTACAAGGCATGTATGTCCTCCTCCTCATCTTCCTCCTCTTCCCATTCAGCTTCCATAGGGCTCAGGTGGCCATGAGATATAGGTGTCATGTCTTCTGTCCCCTCGCCTGTCAGATTTATCAGCATCCCCTCCAGGATGTGAAGTAGTGGAATAGCATTATTCATCCCATAGTCCTGGCGAATGACAAATAAAGTGGCCTCCTCAAAGGGCTGAGCAAATGGGAGATGTCATGCATGAGCTGAGGCTACTGCCACTGCCTAATGTTCAAGTTACATCAGGAAGTATTCCTGTCCGTCTGCATCATCAAGAATACGGTCATGGGTTTCCTCTGCTCATCGATTCAGTCCAACATGTAGAGCATAGAGTTCCAATGTGTGGAAATGTCGCATGTTAGGCACTGTATGGGAACACCATCCTGCCTTTTCAGGTCAAGGAGGGCGTGTTTTGCACAGTAAGAGTTGCTGAAGCACATGCACATTCATGCATGTTTTCTTGAAATTTTCAAGACGTCTTGCAGTTGGGTTTAACACTTCAGGAACTGTGTTTTTCCTATAATCAGATGTCCAAGGTTCCTATCTCCAGTTGGTGTGGAAACAGACAGGATTCAACTTCTAGGTTGATGATGCAGAACAGTTCCTCCCTGGTGTGATTCTATTTGCCCAGGATGACTAGGTGCAGAACCCTGTGACAACATTGTGCTTTGCATAAGTGGTGTGTTGGACGAACATTCTGAACTATGCCTATAGTGGAGGTTGAGGACAAGGTGGAGGGTGAGGAGGCAGATGAGTACATTGGCACAGAAATCCCACAATTACAACAAGGAGGAAGAATTGCTATAACCTGGCCAAGTTGCTGGTGTACCTTGGAAGGGACCACATTTACCCAGTAGGCTGTAAACGACATAAACTGTCCTTGACCATAGCTATAGCTCCACAAGTCAGCCCTGGCATGAACTGTACAGACGCTGACAGTCTTAAGGAATGGTCCATCTTCTGCTCAACATATGTGTGCATAGCAGTTGCAGCTTTTTTAGAGAAGTAATGACGGGATGGAACTCTCCACCTTAGGTGGGCAAAAGCCATTAGTTCTCTGAAATGTTTAGAGTTCACAATATGGAAAGGCAGGAACTGTAGTACCAGCAAATTGGCCAGGTGCCTATTCAGCTTGTGTGCCGTTGGATGAGTGCACACATACAGTGGGGAAAAAAAGTATTTAGTCAGCCACCAATTGTGCAAGTTCTCCAACTTAAAAAGATGAGACCTGTAATTGACATTATAGGTAGACCTCAATTATGAGAGACAAAATGAGAAAACAAATCCAGAAAATCACATTGTCTGATTTTTAAAGAATTTATTTGCAAATTATGGTGGAAAATAAGTATTTGGTCAATAACAAAAGTTCATCTCCATACTTTGTTATATATTCTTTGTTGGCAATGACAGAGGTCAAACGTTTTCTGTAAGTCTTCAGAAGGTTGGCACACACTGTTGCTGGTATGTTGGCCCATTCCTCTGTGTAGATCTCCTCTAGAGCAGTGATGTTTTGGGGCTGTCACTGGGCAACATGGACTTTCAACTCCCTCCAAAGGTTTTCTATGGGGTTGAGATCTGGAGACTGGCTAGGCCACTCCAGGACCTTGAAATGCTTCTTACGAAGCCACTCCTTCGTTGCCATGGCAGTATGCTTTGGATCATTGTCATGCTGAAAGACCCAGCTACGTTTCATCTTCAATGCCCTTGCTGATGGAAGGAGGTTGGCACTCAAAATCTCACGATACATGGCCCTATTCATTATTTCATGTACCCCCACCCCCATGCTTCAAAGTAGGTATGGTGTTCTTTGAATGCAACTCAGCATTCACTCTCCTCCAAACACGACGACTTGTGTTTCTACCAAACAGTTGTACTTTGGTTTTATCTGACCATATGACATTCTCCCAGTACTCTTCTGGAACATCCAAATGCTCTCTAGAAAACTTCAGACGGGTCCAGATATGCACTGGCTTAAGCAGAGGGACACATCTGGCACTGTAGGATCTGAGTCCCAGCCGGTGTAGTGTGTTACTGACGGTAGCCTTTGTTAAGTTGGTCCCGGCTTTCTGCAGGTCATTCACTAGGTCCCCCCGTGTGGTTCTGGGATTTTTGCTCACAGTTCTTTTGATTATTTTGACCCCATGGGGTGAGATCTTGCGTGGAGCCCCTGATCAAGGGAGATTATTAGTGGTCTTGTATGTCTTCCATTTTTTTATTATTGCTCCCACAGTTGATTTCTTCACCCCAAGCTGCTTGCCTATTGCAAATTCAGTCTTTCCAGCCTGGTGCAGGTCTACAATTTTGTTTCTGGTGTCCTCCAACAGCTCTTTGGTCTTCACCATAGTGGAGTTTGGAGTGTGACTGTTTGAGGTTGTGGACAGGTGTCTTTTATACTGATAACAAGTTCAAACCGGTGCCATTACTACAGGTAATGAGTGAAGGACAGAGGAGCCTCTTAAAGAAGAAGTTACAAGTCTGTGAGAGCCAGAAATCTTGCTTGTTTGTAGGTGACCAAATACTTATTTTCCACCATAATTTTCAAATAAATTCTTTAAAAATCAGACAATGTGATTTTCTGGATTTGTTTTCTCATTTTGTCTCTCATAGTTGAGGTCTACCTATGATGTCAATTACAGGCCTCTCTCATCTTTTTAAGTGGGAGAGCTTGCACAATTGGTGGCTGGCTAAATACTTTTTTCCCCACTGTAATGTTGTCTCTTTGCCTTCGCCTTGGTGATCGATTGCTGGTGAAACACGTGACGAGGAGAAGGAGGAACATTGGGCGCAATAGACGTTAGGAAGAAATGATAGATTCTTTCTGATGAGGGTGAGGAGCCATAATTGCTGGAGAAGCTGTGTGTCAGTAGCAGACAGTCTACCTTGGGCACATTTGGCTCCAGATATCTCACTGCTTCCGCCCTGCTGGCTCATCAGCATGCTGCCACCATGCTGTTGTCTCACAGGCCTGCCGTCACCCTCATCCTCTGATGATGATGATGTCCCCTCTTCACCTGGCTCCCACGTGCAATCGGCTACATCATTATCCACTATTGTCTGTTCACCACTTATGTCACCCTCACTAGTCTCATCACCACGTCTCCGACCGTTTGCAACACAAGCTCCAACCCAACCGTCATCATCTCTAGTTGTATACCTAAGGGAGGACGCAGCAGACCTCTCCTCCAAGTGTGTGTTGACCTGTAGTGGCATGTAACCATGCTCCCATGTTAACAGACACCAAAGCTGGTACCTATCATATTTCTAACTGATTAGGTTTCACATGTGCATTGGACACAGACCTGGTGATGGCACTGAAGATAAAAACACCCTCTGTTTATAACTGAGGGTAAGCTCTAAGCAAAACTTCTTTGAACATGCTACCCTGGCTCTTGGTTATTCATAATTTTGGGCATTGCCACAGTCCATCAATAGCTTGCCAACAATTGCTAAGTGATTGTTTTCTACTTTATATGCTTTCATATGATATAGCGGCGATGTATATGCATGTTTTTTGTATCACTGTTATTATTCAGTAAATCATTTATTCACTGAACCATTGTTTAAGCCTATGTATTTCAATATCCTAGAATCCACAATAAAACAAGGATACATTTGTAGTCCAACATTTTTGTGATTAGTGGTGGTCTCAGCACTCAGGTCCCCCAGTAATCAGAACATAATATTGTAGCCTAATGTAATACGTGTTGGTTATGGGACAACCCCTTTAAAGTGTAACTGCCATTTCACTACCAAAAAAAGAAATTCCTAACATATGTGATGCTGAAGGGCAGATATTCATGAAGCTGTATTTTTCAGTTAATTTTACCTTTCTGATGTCTGTATTCAGCTCTTAGCAACCCTATTTCTCTGTGCCTCTATTTCAGCATTTTCCTAAAATGGGATTAAGAATAAAAGAGGTATGGATGGCACTGCACCTTTTCTCCTTAGTCCCACTCACAGTCAAAACTGGGCTCCATAAACATCGGGTATTAATGAAGCAGTGGTGCTCTGCACAGCATACAGAAAGTCCACACTGATAGATCCAACAGATGAGATAAGAAAGTGCGGCACTCACCGTATCTTCATTACTTTATTGCTTCATGAATTCGGCAATCATGTGCATGTCACAGGGAGCGGACTAGTGTTCATCCACTGCAAGCAGACGACGGCCGTTTCGCGTGTTCTTTCGCTTCCTCAGGTCTCCTGGGACGTAATGACGTCCCTTTCTATGTACTGAACAAGCCGCTCCCCGCGCATGCGCACACCAACAGAGCAGCAAATTCAAACATAAAAAAACATGAAAGTATACATTACCATAAATCACCATCACAGTTAATACAATACCGTTATAACTAGTGCAATAACATTATAAAAAGACACTTAAATCATTCTTATTGTTCAGTCCTAATGGACCCATTGCCTCAGTTTTTAAGATCCTGCCCCCCCCCCCGAGATGGGTAAGGAACCAATTCCAAACCAGAAAATCTCAACACTCTAGGGTCCCCAGTGACAGAGTTAAAGTGTTCACTGAACCTTTCATTCAAGCATCTGATGGTTTTACCAATATAAAATCGGCCGCAATCACAACTGATTACATATACTGCGTAGCAGCTTTTACAAGTTATCAGATCCCTGACTCTGTGCTTGACCCTTCCCATCTGTATTATCTTCTTCTCAGCATTGTACCTGCAATAAGAACAACCACCACATTTGCGGTTTCCTTTTGGTACAAAGTCTTTAAGCCATGTTTGTTTTACCTCTTCTTTACATCGACTATGTACCAATTTATTTCTCAATGTACAGGTACGCCTAAAAGAGACTAGAGGTTGATCGCTTATTAAGTCCTTCAATGCACCGTCCCTTAATAGGATTTCCCAATTTTGCTTTATAACTTTCCTAATCCTTATGGCCATGGGGCTATATTTAAAAGAGAAGGGACAGCAGGTAGATTTCTCTCTCTTTCTATTACTACTCTTTTCCTCTTTAAGTATACTATCCCTAGATATATCTGAGGCCCTTTTCATGAATTTGTCAAGCATAGCTATAGGGTACCCCCTCGCTAGCAATCTCTCTCTCAAGTCCTAAGCTTGTTTCTCATAACTCTCCTTGATAGTATTCACTCTTTTTAATCTGATAAATTGTCCAATATGGACCGCTCTTTTTACATGTTCTGGATGGTAGCTCGAGTGGTGCAATAGAGAGTTGGTCGCCGTGGCCTTGCGAAACCCCTTCAAGAGCAACTCTCCACCCACCACCGACAAAGAGACATCCATAAACTCCAACCTGGAGCCCCCAAATACATGGGTAAATCTCATGTTCATATTATTGCTATCATTCAAAAATTCTACAATGCCTGAAAACTGTTCTGCTGTACCTGACCATACTATAAGTATGTCATCAATAAATCTGAGATAAAGGCATATGTGTGATAGAAAAGGATTCCTGGTATTATATATACAGTGCCTTGCGAAAGTATTCGGCCTCCTGGAACTTTTCAACCTTTTGCCACATTTCAGGCTTCAAACAAAAAGATATAACATTATAATTTTTTGGTGAAGAATCAACAACAAGTGGGTCGCAATTGTGAAGTGGAAGGAAATTTATTGGATCATTTAAACTTTTTTTGTAATAATAAAACTGAAAAGTGGGGCGTGCAAAATTATTCGGCCCCCTTGCATTAATACTTTGTTGCGCCACCTTTTGCTGCGAATACAGCTGCAAGTCGCTTGGGGTATGTCTCTATCAGTTTTGCACATCTAGAGACTGAAACTCTTGCCCATTCTTCCTTGTAAAACAACTCGAGCTCTTTGAGGTTTTATGGAGAGCGTTTGTGAACAGCAATTTTCAGCTCTTTCCACATATTCTCAATTGGATTCAGGTCTGGACTTTGACTTGGCTATTCTAAGACCTGGATACGTTTATTTTTGAATGATTCCATTGTAGATTTTGCTTTATGTTTGGGATCATTGTCTTGTTGGAAGATAAATCTCTGTCCTTGTCTCAGGTCTTTTGCAGACTCCAACAGGTCTTCATCCAGAATGGTCCTGTATTTGGCTCCATCCATCTTCCCATCAATTTTAACCATCTTACCTGTCCCTGCTGATGAAAAGCAGGCCCAAACCATGATGCTGACACCACCATGTTTGACAGTGGGGATGGTGTGTTCAGGGTGATGAGCTGTGTTGCTTTTATGCCAAACATATCGTTTAGCATTGTTTCCAAAAAGTTTGATTTTGGTTTCATCTGACCAGAGCACCTTCTTCCACATGTTTGGTGTGTCTCCCAGGTGGCTTGTGGCAAACTGTAAACAAGACTTTTTATGGATATCTTTGAGAAATGGCTTTCTTCTTGACACTCTTCCATAAAGGGCAGATTTGTGAAGTTTTCGACTGATTGTTGTCCTATGGACAGACTCTCCCACCTCAGCTGTAGATCTCTGCAGTTTATCGAGAGTGATCATGGGCCTCTTGGCTGCATCTCTGATCAGTCTTCTCCTTGTTTAAGATGAAAGGTTAGAGGGACGGCCGGGTTTTGGTAGATTTGCAGTGGTCTGATACCCCCATTTCAATATGATCGCTTACACTGTTCTTCTTGGGATTTTTAAAGCTTGGGAAATCTTTTGGTATCCAAATCCGGCTTTAAACTTCTCCACAACAGTATCACGGACCTGCCTGGTCTGTTCCTTGGACAGCAAGATGATCTTTGTTTTTTAAACAGAACCCTGAGACTATCACAGAGCAGATGCATTTATACGGAGACTTGATTACACACCGGTGGATTCTATTTATCTTCATCATTCATTTAAGACAACATTGGATCATTCAGAGATCCTCAATGAACTTCTGGAGTGAGTTTTCAGAACTGAAAGTAAATGGGCCGAATAATTTTGCACGCCCAACTTTTCAGTTTTATTATTACAAAAAAAGTTTAAATGATCCAATAAATTTCCTTCCACTTCACAATTGTGACCCACTTGTTGATTCTTCACCAAAAATTTAAAATGTTACATCTTTTTGTTTGAAGCCTGAAATGTGGCAAAAGGTTGAAAAGTTCCAGGGGGCCGAATACTTTCGCAAGGCACTGTATATTTATCTTCTAACCTAGCTATCTATATATTTGCGAAGGTAGAAGCCACTGGTGTCCCATGGCCGTACCAAACCTCTGTATGCCAAGTATTACCAAATCTGAACGTGTTATTTTTCAAAATACATGTGAGTGCTTCTTTTACAAAATCAATGAACATTCCACTTTTATTGGTACCCTGTAAAATCTCACAAATGGCCTCCACTCCTGCCTCCTGTGGGATACGGGTACAGAGGCTTTCAACATCCAGGGACACGACTTGATAATCCTCCTGCCACTGGAAAGATTCCAGTGAGAGGAGGAGATCATTCGTGTCCCTGAGATAAGCTGGTATGCTTTTCAGTAACGGCCTCAAAAGCCAGTCCACATATTTAGACAGAGGTTCAGTTGCTGACCCAATCCAGGCCACAATAGGGCGGCCTGGGGGGTCCACCAGTGACTTATGCACCTTCGGTAGAAAATACCAGTACGGTTTTGCTGGGTATAATGGTAATAGCTTCTCTGCCCTTTTCTTGGACAGGAAACCAAGTTCCATATACTTACGCAGCAAGCTTCTTACAGCATTTTGTACCTTCAAAATGGGGTCACTCCCCGACACTTCGTACACTTCTACATTACCCAACTGTCTATTGGCTTCCGCTACGTAGTACTCCTTACGCCTCAGGACCACATTGCCCCCCTTGTCCGCTGGCTTCACTATAAGATTATCACAAGACTGTAACCATTTAATAGCCTTTTCCTCATTTTTAGTGATGTTACTCCCACAAGTAGGATACATCAAGGCTTTTACTTCTCCTAACACCTTCCTATAAAAGGTGTCAATACTTCCACCAGCGGGCAAGGGGGGACAAAAAGTGGAACCGACGCCTCCCTTAAACAATGTTTTATCTCCATCACACATCTCCCCCTCCTCCCTCAAATCAATATCTGTTAATGCTTCAAGGCAGTCCCGTTCACTCTGGTCAAAGTCAGCAGATAGACTGAACCCCAATAGTCCAATCGATGATGGTTTTTAACTCTTTTTCACATCTGAACCAGAGGCAGTCCCCCCTGAAAACATTCTGCACAGATTAAGTTTTCTCACTGCTTTAAATAGGTCTACTTCAAAAAGAACAGGATCGAATTGTTCAACCAAGCTGAAATTGAGTCCCCTCTCCAATACCCTCACACAATCGGCGGGTATAGATTCCCCCGTCAAGTTCACTACAGTGTTATTAGTTGATCCATTTTTGGACTGAGAAACTTTCAGTTTCTCCATGAAGCTTGTTTCCTCTTGTGGGAAATCTTTCTGTATTCTCTCCTGCCCTTTTCTCCTTTTTCTCCTACCCCTTCTTGTACCGGACCTAAAGGGGGACTTGCATTTTCCAATTCCATTTTATTTGGACATCCAGATGCAGAAGGGTCGTCAGAAACACTTGAGTCAGAGTCTGTGGTCCAGTAATCACTCTTGGTGCGGCGTGTAAAGCGTCTCCTTTTCTTTTTACTGTTGATATTCCAGTCAAACATTCTGCCCGTATCATAATCTTGTTTGTCTCTTATGAACTTATCCCTTTTTCTCTTTTTTATATCCACCTGTACTACTTTATTGCCGCATTCATGAAGCAATAAAGTAATGAAGATACAGCGAGTGCCGCACTTTCTTATCTCATCTGTTGGATCTTCCTAAGATGGCTTCTGCTGCACTTCCTGTGGTGATCTTTGCCCTGTCCTTGAGGCCATCCTGTATTTCCCTCACTTCCCTTTGCTCTCCTCACATGAACTAGCAGAACCAATCAGAATGCAGATAACCTCTCCCACTACCCCCTGTGTATCTTCTCACATACAAATAACCAGGGACAAACCCTGCATTACATGAAATCAGTAAGCATTTGTTTTAGCTTCTTAATAGTCACCTGTCCCTCATTCTCTTCCACATTGACAGGGGAGGGGGCTGCTTTAGCTGCTCATATCTCTGGTTTGGTACCAGCTAGAAATATTGTCTGAAAGCTGACATTCCAAGCTTTCAGACAATACCAAAATGACATAAATCTGTTAAGTACAGGGTAAGATATCACTCATAGAAATTGGGATGCTGTGAATTAAGAAAGTAAAAGTAGATTTTACTCTTTCACACGTCCGTGCTCAAATCCATGAGCAGGTGGTCAGTGAGGCATCCGTGAAGCTGTCCGTGAAGGATCCGTGTTGGGTCCGTGTTTTGCCATCCGTGTTGCATCCGTGTTTCACTGACACTGAACAGCTGAAAAATAATTTTCAAAGCATCTCTTCTTAATGATCCGTGAAACACGCATGCAACACGGATGACATCCATGAGGGATCCGTGGTTTTCACGGACTCATTGACTATAATGGGCGTGAGGGATCCGGGAACACGGATCAAGATAGGACATGCATCCGTACTAAAAACACAGACCCACGGACCGTGCTCAAACACTGATGTCTGAATAGACACATTAAAATGAATGGGGATGTGTGCTGTCCGTGGAGGACACGTACAGGACACGTCCGTGAATCACTGACGTGTGAATGAGGCATTAGACTGTGTTCAGACTTTGCCTAATGCTTTGGTGCTTTGCACCAGTGCCTCTGCTCCCCATGGATTAGCTGCCAACCAGGATTACTCCAGGAGGTAGTGGCTTGCTTGGTTCTATGCAGTGAAGTCCATATCAGGGGTTTAAGGGACATCAGGGAACTGCCAGGACAATGCCCTTAGGTTTAGCAATATACAGTACTACAACATAATACTACAATATGCAATATAACCGTTAATACCTTTTATATTGCATTTTTAGGTGTTGCAATCAGTTGTCTCAGCTTATTTGGGACTTCAGCTCAAGTCCAACATAAGAGGCAAAGAATAGACATGCCACACTTTTTAGTGATAAAGAATCCCTTTGAACTTATATGAGGAGAATTAAAAATTGCTAAACATATACAAATATACATAGTGTAAATCTGACTTATGACTCAGAGACAGATGTATACTATGCACCATGCATGAGTATTGATGTTGGATGTTGTCATATATCAAGGTACACTTTATTCTATATACAAGTAGTGTTCATGTCATTCATTTTACAATAGTATAAAGGATCCTGAATTGTTCCATGCAGTCATTCACCAAGGATTTATACCTCCTAATTCTATCAATATGCCTGAGGATCAAACTCCAGTTCCTTTCATTTAATGAAATGGCTTGTCAGTATGTAAGGTGCTTCAGACACAAAATGAAAGGGTCCTATAGTGTCAACATCTCACATACTCATTACATCCATTAGAGATGGAGATCTAAAGGAAACTTGATATGGTGAATGACTCAGTCATTATTCTCTGCCTGTTCTCATCAACAATAGAAAATGACAACTAATGTTCATATAATGACTACATTGAGAGGATACAATGGATTTGTACACTGATGATGATGGTATAAAAAACTAACATGGAATATACATAGATTATATATTTTTTTCTTACAGAAATAACATATTGTGAGCAACTCATACATTTATATTGAGTAAACTAATGGTTTAGCCTCTCAAAAGTTAATTGTGTTTTGAGAGAAAAGTGTGCCAGAAACATAGTGACAACGTTACGGGCACCAAAAGATCTTAATTCAGGTAATTTGCCATAGTCTAAGCTCATGGACTTCACCAATGTGGTCTTCAAACAAATATCTATAAGATGTTAGATCATTATTGGCTACATGTCTCCTTTAAGTAAATAACAAAGTTTCCTACATTTTCTAAAAATATATTAAGCTGTCAATTAGACACATAATACAATTGATTGAATGGCAGATTCTGGTTATAGGAAGCGTGACAGGGAAATGAAGACCAAAACCAACCTTTACGGTGTCAGAACTTACTTTCAATAGTTATGATGAAGCCTCCTGTCAGGAAGAGGAAGTAGTGGACGATGAAATCACTGGCCCAACATGGGAAGGAGGCAAGCTGAGCGAGGACAGCAGTACAGAGAGGGATGCGCAGCACCGCAACAGGCTCTAAGAAGCGGTGGGGTGGCAAAAGGGAGAAGGCAGGCCACACCAAGTGTGGACGATAAAAGAATTGTCATTTGCAACCTGTGCCGTACCAAAATAAGCAGGGGCATGAACACTAGTAACCTGACCACCACCAGCATGATCCTCATGGCAGCAAAGCACCCTAAAAGGTGGACCAAACTGGCTGGATCCACAATCGGTGTCTGCGGGTCACACCACTGCCTCCTCTTCCCTGTGTTACGTGTTAGGCAAGACGCAGGCCCACCCTGCACCTGGACCCTCGCAAGCACCATCAGCAAGCACATCCACTTCTGTGTCCCAGTGCAGCGTACAGATGTCCATACCCCAAGCCTTTGAACAAAAGCACAAATACCCAGCCACCCACCCACAGGCCATAGCACTAAATGCACACATTTGCAAATTGCTGGCGCTGGAAATGTTGCCGTTTAGGCTTGTGGACACTGAGGCTTTTCATAGTCTGATGGTGGCCGTCCCTCGTTACTCAGTACCGAGCCGCCACTATTTTTGCCGGTGTGCCCTCACCGCCTTACACCAGCATGTTTCCCGTAACATAACCCCTGCCCTGACCAATGCAGTTACTGGGAAGGTCCACTTAACGACTGACACATGGACAAGTGCTTCTGGCCAGGGATGATACATTTCCCTGACGGCACACTGGGTGAACGTTGTGGAGGCTGGGTGTGAGTCATACCCTGGGATTGCACAGGTGCTACCGATGCCAAGGATTGCGGGCCCTACTTCCATCAGGATTTCCGCCACCACCTACATTAGCAGCTGCAACCCCTCCTTCTCTTTCATCACTTCCATCTAGGAATTCTTAACTTGCAGCACCAGTCAGACTTCAGTAAGTATCTGGAAGCAGTTTAGCACAGCGGTGGGGAAGCGTCAACAGGCTGTGCTGAAACTTATTTGCTTAGGTGACAAACAACACACCGCCACAGTGCTATGGCAGGGTATAAGGGACTGGGCTGAGCTGTGGCTCTCGCCACTCAACCTACAACCAGGCGTGGTTGTGTCTGATAATGGCCGCAACTTGGTGGTGGCTTTGGAGCTTGGCAAGCTCACACACATACTGTCACGCTCAGGTGTGGGGGTGGAACCACACAGAGCATAGGAGGGAAAGAAGATTAGGCCTGGAAACTAAGGAAGGTAGATGGACAGGAAACCATGACTCTAATCCTGATTGACTACCAGTATGAACAGGCCTCAAACGTAGGCGAGTTCATACGCAGGAACCTAAACCAAACTGACCCTATAGGACCCTGGAACTAATGACAGGAATTATTAATAATTATTGGGTGTCTAAGTTGGACACATGAAACGAACTGGCGCTCTACGCCTTGGAGGTGCTGGCCTGCCCTGCTGCCAGTGTTTTTTCGTAGCGGTTATTTAGTGCTGCTGGGGGCATAATAACTGCTAAGCGCATCCGCCTGTCAACTGAAAATGCTGACAGGTTGACGCTAATCAAAATGAACAAGGCCTTGATTGCCCCTGACTTCACTCTCCCACCAGAGGAAAGCCGCTGAACATAAAGGAAACTTAAATGTGGCTGTTAAGGTGTATTGAATACACTGTATTTCCATGAACCCCTTCCTCTTCTCGTCCTCTTCCTCCAGCATATCAAACTGCTTATTAGGCTGCCCTCACCTTTAAATATTTAAGAGGTTCACCAGCAGGCCCTCACCTCTAATTTTTTAACCTAAAAAAATTAACCTCACTCTGGTCCTCCTGACATGTTGACCTAACAAGAACCTGTCTTGCGCCGCCCTCCAAACTGAGACATGAAGCTAGGAGTTTTGGATGACTTTGTTTCTTTCTGCTCGCCTTGCGCATATTATATAGTATATATGCAACTTTGTCACAAGTACAGTAGTGCAGATTTTTATTAAGTGTATGATGAGTGTATGATGAATGAAAAATGTCACCAAATGTCAAATATTTAGAATGCACAAACGTTATAGAGCAGCCACAAATGAGGAACAACGGCCTAAATTAACGGTAGAAAAAATACCCACGGATGTCAGGTATATAGACTACAGAAACGTTATAATGCACACGCTGTGCACGTAGTGTTAGTGTCAGGGCACACTTGCGTTCTTTTTGCCACAAAAGAAAAAAAATCCAGCCAGATATAACAATGGACTTTTGTGTCTTTTGAACAGAAATACCACCCCTGCCTAGCCAAATCCTATCCCTACAGTATAGGTCCCTCCTTGCACAAGATATACTGAAGACGCAAATGAGGAACTGCGGCCTAAATTAACGGTATTAAATGTAACAACAGATGTCAGCTACATAGACTTTTGAACGGTTGTAATACGCTGTGCACCTAGCGTTACTGACAGGGCACACTTGGGGTATTTTTTGCCACCCCAAAATTTAAAAAAACAGACATATTTTGCAATGGACTTTGGTCTTTTTGGAACAGAAACAATCTTTCTACCTACCCAAATCCTATCCCTATAGTTTAATTCTCTCCTTGGGAAAATTAAACTGCAGATGCAAATGAGGAACTGCGGCCTAAATTATCGGTATTAAATGTAACAACGGATGTCATTACGGTTGTAATACGCTGTGCACCTAGTGTTACTGACAGGGCACACTTGGGTTCTTTTTGCCACCAAAAAAAAAAAATGCAGGATTTAACAATGGACTTTTGTGTCTTTTGAGCAATGATACTAGCCCTGCCTATAGAAATTCTATCCCTACACTAGTCCCTCCTTGCGCAAGTGTTATACCGCAAGACGCAAAAGAAGTACTGCGGGCTTAACAGAAATTATAGCAAAGTAAGTCAGGTATATAGTATACAGAGAGTATCCTACAGCATGCAGCAGCACACGTGGCATTAATGGCAGGCAACCTAGTGCTATTTTCACCACCTTTAAACAGCCCAAAAATAATAAAATATTGCTTTCTGCCAGATACAATAGCCCTTAAAAGGGCTTTTGGGTCTTTTTTGAGCGATTTCTATCCCTGCCTAGCATGCTTCTCTCCCTACAGTGTATGTCCCTCCTTGCTGCAGCAGTGCATGTGGCATTAATTGCAGGCCACCTAGCGCTATTTTCACCACCTTTAAAGTCCTCAAAATAAAATAAAAAATAGGTTTGTGACAGATGTAATAGGCCTTAAAAGCGCTTTTGGGTCTTTGGTTAGCGATTTCTATCCCTTCCTAGCGTGATTCTCTCCCTACACTGTCTGTCCCTGCATGCAGCAGCTCTCCCTGTCTAACACTGGCCGGGTCACTTGTCACCGGGTGCTTTATAGCACCCGGTGACATGTGATCCAGCCAGCCAATCAGTGTAATGCCAGTAGCTCAGATGGCTACTAGCATTACACTGAATGCCATCCCTCCCCGCACGCTAATTGGCTAATTAGCATGCAGGGAGGTGACTCGAGCATGGCGCTCGAGCACACGCGGTATGGTCCCGAGCACCGCCAAGTTCGGCCAAATAGTGTATTCGGCCGAACATGTTCGCTCAACACTAATAGATTTACACTAATAGCAATTATTACTTGTATGATTATAAGTACACTTTTGTATCACCTATACAGCGCTTAGTGTTTAGGGTCCCTTGTTATCACACTTTGACACTTTTCCTATGGTATGAAATAGACTTTGCATCTACAAAATGTGTGATTATGTTTTATTGACTAATTATGTCAATTTAATTTAATGGATTTCATATACAGTATGTACGGTACATATATCCTCACTATGGCACGTCACTTAGTTTGAAAAAGTCCTCATTGTATTAAGCTGATATGAAATAGATAGATATGAGATAGATAGATAGATAGATAGATAGATAGATAGATATGAGATGATAGATATGAGATGATAGATATGAGATGATAGATAGTCTAAATTTGCTTACTGAAATGTATCTTTCTGTGAGTCCAAAGGCAGCACAAGGGTTAACGTCTTGCTCCTCCTGTCTAGGACAGAAGATAAATCATTAGTAGCACCCGAGCATAATGTTAGTCAATGGGACTAAACCAGGCACCCCCGCTCGGAAGAGGGGAGGGTGTCTGGTTAATAGAAAAAGGTCAGAATCGCAACTTCTCCTCTTTTACTCCTTTCACTCGTAAAAGTATGCTAATTAACTGAATTTGTACGCATTAGCGCACAATGTGTACACATTAGCATACAAATGCGTACACATTAGCGTACAAATTACAGTGCGGGGAAAAGACTCGATCATTGCGCTCGAGTACACTCGGTGTTCGGCCGAACACCGAGCAGACCCGAGCGTAGGCATGCTTGAGCTTGCTCGCTGAACACTAATCATTAGTAAATCAGACTAATTAATCCCCCTAAAACGGAGAGCACACCCACAAGGTAGATGTGTTTTTTCCAAGCAATTTCTTTTCCAGGGAGGGATACTTGTGCTGCCTTTGGACTCAAGGAAAGATAAATTTCCCCTGAATTCAAAGAATGTGAAAGTGTACTTCTTAACCAGAGTTTTTGAAATGGCCAGAAAAATCTACCTTGTTCAGTATTTCTCGGACGGAGACCTCAAGATAGGTCTTCCCGAGTTTCTGGCTTGATCATCACAAGACGAACCAGACTTGATAAACATTGATCTCTTCCTGAAACAATGCTGGTTTGCAATGTACACTAATGCCCATGCTACGGCTTTTATCGAAGTGGTCAGGAAAGTATATGACAATAAGGAAAGATAGATAGATAGATAGATAGATAGATAGATAGATAGATAGATAGATAGATATAAATAGATGAAAATAGAGATATTCTTACAGAACTCCTTAGAATACTATGAATACATGGTATATTATGAATACATGACATTCACAGCCCAGAGTGCAATATTTACTACAGGTCCCAAACCGATGAAATTCCTTACTTTGCATTATTCCACGCTCTCATTTCTGCCCTTAAACTCCTTGATATATGACCAGAAAGTGCAGCATGCTGATTTCAACATATCTTCATTCGCCTCCCCCTCCTAACTCCAAATACTGCATTTAATCTCAATATTGTTATTTTAATTAGCATTTATATAAATGATGCTTATCTGGCTGTAAATACCTAAGGGGGGAAAAGTGTGCAATCATGCTTAAAATACATTAGTTACTTGATCTCTGCTTTCCTATAGAATATGCCTGGATCTCTTGAACAACCTGAATATATTGAAATTTAATGATGTTTTCCGTATTCTTACGGAGATACCTATAATAACAAATAGGAATATTTTAAATAAGTTCCTGAGGGAAAAATAATGCGACTGAATGACCCTGACATATTTGCCACATTGTGTATATGCCTAAATATGTGCATCTACAGTATGTTTATGCATAGAGGTCCCCATGGAGAGATTTCTAGACTCGCCTGCCTATTCACTTTGAAAGCAATAGGGCATTTTGCTAGGGGCACAACTGGCTAGAAGTATTCTAGTACTGGGTACTATATTTTATTCTGTTAGAAAGTCAGTAGCTCGGAAGATATAGACAAGTCTGCTTCTGAAAACTTATGTATGTGCCTGGGTAGAATGCGTGTCTTTGGCTGACTGTAAATAGCGGCTTGGAAATCTCGAGAAGCTTTTATTATGTAAAACACTGTATGTAGCATAAGACACTATCTCACATCGAGGCACCATGTTTTTGCTGTTTTGTTCTGCTTTTGGATTTGTTGGAATAAATTGATCCTTGACCACAAGCTTATGATTTACAATAAACCAGATAATAAACATGGTGTTTCAGCAAACACAGATTTTTACTGTAAATGAGAGTTTGACATGCAATAAAGAACAACCAAAATGATTAAAATATTAGACTTATCACTAAATTCAATAGTAGCATATTCACCCACCAGATGTTTGCTGTTTGCTTTGTTTGATGAGGGTGATTGGTGCTAAGTAAATCAGCCCATGTCTCCCCCGAGGTTAGACAGGGGAAACCAGTGTTTAGCATCCTCTACCAGCAATGGGATTGACTGGAACAACGCTACAGCGAATGGCTGCACTATAGCAGCAGAGGGAAATGGAAAAACCCCTCTGCAGGCAGCCATTCTAGCTGGTGACTGCTTGCATAGAGGTCCCATTTTTCTCTGTACTGCTGCTTCACTTACTGGGACTTTTGGTGCACATCCACAGCAAATCAGTGCTTCTCCACTCCAAAGAAGAAGAAAAGAAGAAAAAAATCTGGAACTGTGGCAGTGATTTTTTTTCCCTCATCTGCATCAGTTTCAGATCCCCAGATCCCCGGTCTTTCTCCCCCCTAAACCCCCCTCTGTCTAAGGATGCAAGTCTGCTCCTGTTTGTTTTTTTTTTTTGCTCTGTGCCAATTTTTCTGTATGCGCACTGTGTATGCGAGAAATCAATTAGTGCTATATATATATATATATATATATATATATATATATATATACACTAGAAGAGGATCAATGATCTAACACCAATATGGAGGGACATTGGAACCCCATCCTCATGATTAATGAGAGTCCCAAAGATCAGATGCTCAATAATTTAACACCATTAACGTTATGTTAATGGAATACTCATGTGAATACTAAATTTATGCTTCTTGCAGCCACCACCAGGAGGAGCTTACTTTTTATATGTTGTAATTTTTGGCACACTCTATGTTTAAACAAAAACGTTAGGACTTTT
Source organism: Rhinella marina (assembly GCA_900303285.1). Taxonomy (NCBI): domain Eukaryota; kingdom Metazoa; phylum Chordata; class Amphibia; order Anura; family Bufonidae; genus Rhinella; species Rhinella marina. The sequence continues at coordinate 70,568 of ONZH01007832.1, forward strand.
TTGCTTTCTTATGCCACTCTTGCTACTTACAATGCTTGCTTAGCTTATGCTACAGTGCTGACTCAAAGAAAAACTGACTTGAAATATTATCCTCATGATAAATTCCCCACCATTACCCTATGGTGGGAAGTGTATTGTAGTTTTCTGTACAATACAAGGCTCAGGCCACCAGTAAAATGGTTAATGCAGTATCTAGAACCACAAAAAAAAAATCTTCAATAACCTTCAAGAATAAGAAAAACAGACATTCAATGTCAAGGGGGGCTGCCCATGAGCACGAATTCCAAAGAAATGTCTAAACAACTGAGCACATTTCAGTAGTTTGCAAAGGCATGATTGGAAAATAATTTTCATTCACTATTACTGTCAAAATTACACCATTACTGTCAAAATTCCTCACTGGCCAACAAACACTCCAGACAGGGGCGTAGCTAAAGGCTCATGGGCCCTGATGCAAGAGTTCAGCTTGGGCCCCCCTTCCCTTAGTGCTCTGTGTGTCTTCTTATACGGCACAAGGGTCTTTGGGACCCCTCAGGCTCCTGGGCACGGTAGCGACTGCTACCTCTGCACCCCCTATAGTTACGCCCCTGGGATAGAGTTTATATAGATGGAGGAGGGGATATAGTGTATATGGAGGGAGGAGGGGATATAGTGTATATAGAGGGAGGAGTGGAGGAGGGGATATAGTGTATACAGAGGGAGGACTGGAGGGGAGGATATAGTGTATATAGAGGGAGGAGTGGAGGGGTGTATATAGTATATATAGAGGGAGGACTGAAGGAGAGTATATAGTGTATATAGAAGGAGGACTGGAGGAGAGTATATAGTGTACATAGAGGGAGGACTGGAGGGGGGATATATGGTGTATATAGAGGGAGGACTGGAGGGGGGATATATGGTGTATATAGAGGGAGGACTGGAGGGGGGGATATAGTGTATATAGAGGGAGGAGTAGAGGAGGGTATATAATGTATATAGAGGGAGGGAGGCTTTTTTCCTAAAGTGTACATCAAATGGCAGCATAAAACTTGACGTGAATTCACCCTAAGAGTAAATGCACACAATCCGCACTGAAACCTGCAGGTGTTCGATTGGTGCGGATTTGGTATGGATCTTCCTCGCCATTGAAGTGAATGGAGAAAATCTGGTCAGGAAAAATAAATTGACATACTGCAGATTTTAAAATCCGCACCATAAGTCAAAATCCGCACAGAATAAATCTGCATTGTATGCGTGAGAATTTCAAATTCTCATAGTATAAAATGTATATGACCTACGGTGCGGATTTTCCGCATGCAATCCTGATCACGTGAATTTACCCTAAGGGTCCATTCACATGTCCGTGTGAATGGGCCCACATCCATTCCGCAATTTCGAGGAATCGGTGCAGGCTAATTCAGTTAAATAGAGCCGCAAAAGATGCGGACAGCACAGCACACCATGTGCTGTCCGCATCCGCACTTCCGTTCCATGGCCCAGCAAAAAAGATAGAGCATGTCCTATTCTTATTCGCAGCCACGGAAAAGAATAGGCATTTCTATCATAGTGACGGCCATGTGAGGTCTGTAAAATGCAGTACGCACATGGCTGGTTTTCGTGTTTTCCAGATCCGCATTTGCAGACCTGAAAACAATTGCAGATGTGTGAACGGACCCTAAGGCACATCACTCTTGTAGATGACAATAAGTGGACATTCTTATTGTTCTAGAACATAGAGGAGACTGGATAGGATTAGAGGCATCGCTTATTGCAAAAATCTGTGTGTGGACTATAGTGCACTCAGAAGGCAAAACCACAGTGTGGAGGGGGCACAGAAGAGGCAAAATGCATTGTGTGGAGGGGGCACAGAGGAGGCAAAACGCATCGTGTGGATGGGGCACGGAGGAGGCAAAAAGCATCGTGTGGACGGTGCACAGAGGAGGCAAAACCGCCCTGTAAAGGGGGGCACGGAGGAGACAAAACCCACTGTGTGGAGGGGGCACGGAGGAGACAAAACCCACTGTGTGGAGGGGGCACGGAGGAGACAAAACCCACCGCGTGGAGGGGGTGCAGAGGAGACAAAACCCACTTCATGGAGGGGGCGCGGATGAGGCAAAACCACAATATGGAGGGGGCACGGAGGAGGCAAAATCACAGTATGGAGGGGGCACAGAGGAGGCAAAATGCACCATGTGGAGAGGCCACAGAGGAAGCAAAATCCACAGTGCAGAGGGGGGCACTAAGGAGTTAAAAATACTTTGCAAGGTGACGTATGATGAGTAATGTAACTGTAGTTGACTTGATAAGAGCTTCCAGCAGCTCTTAGACCCCTTATATACTCCACTACAAACTAAATAAAAATACAGCCCCCCAGACCCCTCACCAGAAGTCACTGACACTGCAGACCTGCCTGCACTTTCTCTGCTCTGGACGAAGCAGGGTTGCTCTTGCTCTGCTTCTCCTTACAGCTCTTTTCCTGTATCTGGCGCATTCTGTAAGGGGCGGGAAGAAGAGGTCACATGATCCCATGATGTCACGACCTCAAAGAAGCCAATACATTCTAGGTTTTACCGAGTACAAGGGCTGGCTGCACTTTTCTCCTCCTCCTCCTGCAGGCTAGTGAGCGCTTCCAATATGGAAGCGCTCACTAGTGTTCGCTTTATAAGATGCACTGCATCTTAAAAAAACGAAAAATAGAGAATTAGCAGAGCACTTCTGGCAAGGGGGGCCCTGTGGGCTTAGGGGCCCGGTCGCAACTGTCACCTCTGTGACCCCTAGAGCTACGCCAGTGACTCCAGGGTGTTGACTAGGCTGGAATGATAATGTGTTATATTAGGTGGCAGCATCATCAATTTGCTGTATAATAGTTCTGTTTGTAGCATTGTCAAATTTTGAAGTATTCATTTCTAAAACAGAATAGTTATAATACTGTGATGCTTGCATGGCAAATATTCCCCATTACACTAACAATGACAATGCCTTTGCTCTCCATCTATTGCTCATTGTATTTTCATGATTCTCTCTGGTTCTGTTGTTCTATGTGTGCTGCCACTTGGGACCATTCTTGACCTTTCTCACTTCTCACCATGCATCATCTCTGTGTAACCTTAAAAGATCTTTTAAAATATCAGAACTACATAGGTAACATATTTATTTATTCTGCTACCTTAGATCATGAAGCAAAGTAAAGTGAGAAACGACAGTTATCAACAAGAGTATGTTTCAATCGCTTGCATACAGCTTCCCAATTTACAAGTCTATAAATTTCAAAAAAGGTATAGCAAGATGAAATATAAGCCAAAATCATTTTTATAGTCTATGGGAGAATATTATATGAATGACAAAATAGCTCTCTAGGAATAAATCAGGCCATAAAAGTCCTAATTTAATAGGAGAATCTGGGTCCCATGAACCTTTTTCCACCAGATCAGATGACTTTTGCTTGCCACATCCAGCCAGACATTCAATGACAAGGGGGCTACCCATGAGCACGAAGTCCAAAGAAATGTCTAAACAACTGAGCACATTTCAGTAGTTTGCAAAGGCATGATTGGAAAGTAATCTTCATTCAGTCTCTGCGTTGCAATGGCTGAAGGACAGTACTCAAGAAACTCTTGTTCTGTCACTATAGGTGGTAATCCCAGAAGTGGTTGCCCTAACATAATCAAATATCTATGGCATATGATATAATTAATGTCCACTGTGGGCAAACCTCTTTAGATGTGGGGGTTCTTGATTACATTTTAATTACAGGGTATTATTGTAGTAGTACCAACCTGAATGCATTCTAGAGGGAGCTCAGATATAGTCATTAACCTTTTTAAAAGGAGAATCAGAAAGGAGTCTATGGGCTGAAGATAGTTTAAATGTATATTATATTGTAATATATTATATTGCAGATAACACATTAGCTTCCTTTTGGCTCCAAACAGGTTAATAGAGATTTGTGGGTAAATTCAGTCATTTGTATATGGATATGATTTTTTTGGTGCAATCTAAGGGGTTATTTATGGTGATAAGGAGTAAGTAATATGATCAATCTGTCCATGGAGGGAATTCTTTTCACAGGTTCAGGTGCTGTCTGGTTTAGAAAACTCATTTTCCTATACCCCTTTAGGTAATTTCTAGATGAGTTAACATAAGGGATTTCCTTGTGTAGGAACCTCATCTATCAGACAGAGAACAGAGGGTAGTGATAATGAGAATTTCTCAGACTTCAAAATTTCATGAAAAAGTAGGCAACAGCGCAGTCCTGTACTCCACCCATACCTCCCTGCCTAGTTGCATGATCTGTCCTAAGTGACAGCCCACAACTGGAAGGCATTCCTTTTTAAACAAAGTAAAAGGGCCTAAACTACAATGTGAAAAGGGTAGTAAGATAGAAAGGAGTGAAAATCTGAAAGGCAAAACCAGGACCAGATCAGGATCCAAATCCAAAATCAAATGCAAATACCCATCAAAGTGAAACCATGGGATAATGTCAGAGACAAAGACAGCGGACAAAGGTGAGGTTATAAACTAGCAGAGTACACATTCCTGGCTGTCTAATAGATCAAGCAGTCCAACCGTCAGTGGGGCTAACTGCCATAGCAACAGAGTGACACAAACAGCTGTCAGTGTGTTTTTCCTAACCCACAGGACACAATACAATAGCTAATAATAGTAAAAATAAAAAAAAGTTCCTTTATTGTAGGTGTCTTAGAATGAATAAGCATTAGATAAAACGGAAAACATAATTGACCATGAAGGCTTAACATGCAACATACAAACCAACACTTCAGCTAGAGTCCTGACTACATCCAGTGTAAAAGGTACTATAAATCAATGCTTCAACTGGAGTCCTAACTATATCCAGAATAAAGGTACAAAGTAAATCAAGTAAAACAAAAATATATCACAGATTATGTAGTTTCAGTATACAACATCTAGGCCAACACTTTGGCTGGGAAGCCCCTTTTCAGCCAAGCCAGGAATCTCAGATAATTGGAAAATTCTGTATTGTATGCATGTCCACTCCACAGATGAGTCATCTGACATGGCATCAGGAAATTCCTGCTTTTATACTTTAGTAAAGCTTCTACCCATGTAACTATTTTACATGGGCCAATGCTTCAAACAGTGTTGACATGCTTAATATTTACTGTAAGGTTAAGGTCAGATCATATATGACCACCATATATGGCCAGGTGACCAGAATGACCTGAGTTAACTTCTTAAATATTAACCAGAAGGACTATTGTATCTACCTGGTAGAACGTGCTGAATTACCAGATGTATATCTTTTTAGGACTACCTTAATAATTATATGAAATAAACCTGGCACATAAGCAATAATTAACTTTATACATTTATACTAGCATTACAATGTGACAGTCAGGGATCCTGAGGAGAAAACAGAAAGGGTTTATTACAACTTCTTACCTTCTCTTTTCCTTAGTCCATACCACTCATACATATTATATGTCAAAACATCTGACTCAAAATAGGGAACCCATTTTAATAAGTTATTTTGTTGTATGTTTGCATATTTAAAGAATAAAGAGTTATAGTCTGAAAAACTTTGACCCTCTTTCAACAAAATATTTTTTTCATAAGTTGTGTTGCGGTGGTTTTCGTTGACTCTGTTGTGTTCACGATACCACCCTAATTGAACTATTGAACTGTCACATAACTGAGCAGTATTGAATATGTCAGTAATGAACCTCATAGCTTATTAGCACTTAAGTGTGCCATGTACTGTATGATAAGCCATTTCCTTATGCCATATCCAATGCCTTCTGCCTCTGTGAGATGCCAGTGAGGTTTTCAGTACTCTGTTTGCACCTCTGTGGGTAAAACATATTTTAAATTAGGTCATGTATATAGCTGTATACTGTAAAAGTTTCCTGTGATATGGGAGTAATGCACCATGTGAAGGAGCCACGTCTGCTTATAAAGACCATCCAGCTTGCACACAAGTAAGGTAATGCTTGTGTATTGGAGTGGTGTGTAATCTGTGTGTACCAATGTGGTATAAAGAGAGAGAGATACCACAAACTGTTATGTGCACATTAGGGGGCAGTGAGCCATCAGGAGTCGATCCAAAGAGTAAATCAATCAAAGCCATGTACATTGTTGTCAGCTAGAGGGAAACCTCTCAGACAGAGTGTTTTAGCCCACTAAATTTTTTATACTGGCATATTATGGGGGCACTATGGGGACATTAGCTCAATTGGGGGCATTAAAAGGTTTTTTTTTGCACTGGCACACATGAAGGGGCATTTTTGTACTGTCACATTATATGGAGAATTATTACTTCTAGGGTTCTCTGGGGAACATGATTACTAGTATGGGCACTATGGAAGCATTATTACTTCTGGGGCACAGTGGGGACATTAGTACTGTTGGGGGCACTATTACTAACAAGTGCACTAGTAAGAGGTAGTGACAGAGCCTCTTTAAGTCTTGTAATGTATTGAACCTAGAACACAGACCCTTAAGGAATAATTATCACTACAAAGTTTCTCTAATGTATAATTATCACATCTCATATACCTTATAGAATGTTATATCACTTATCAAAATGTCTTTAACTGCATACACATTTGTTATCATCACTCCCGAAGCAATTAATATGCATGGCAAAATCTCATATTGGGTGAAATTTTCTTAAAACCTGTTTTTACAGAACTGGATCCAAGGCCATGATTGAATTTGGCAGTAGCCCTGAATCTTCAGTCCAGCTAAGAGCTCCACTTGTACTGTTTATTCCTAAGGGTAAAAAGACTAGTGCCAAATCCTAAGTGGTCAAAATGTCCATCCATATGCCAGTTTGCCTAACCTGAATGTATCATCATTTTTTTTTACCAATCAAAAATATTTACTGAAACGCACTTTTTTCTAATATTTTTGGTATTATATTTCTATTATATTAAATATTTTTATACTATTTTTCTGTTTGGTTAGGTGAGCTGACATCTTACCTGAGCTACTTAAAAATAAAATACAAATAATTGCTTTATAGCAGGCACTTGGCTATGAGTAGTAATTAGATGATCACATATCCATACAAAATTTGACCTAATCTGAAATCCACAATATTTGATTACTGCTTATTTATTCAAAGTGATATAAAAGTTTGATTTTCATATGAATCTAACCTGTGGCATTGCTAGCACCAATTACCAGGCTTATAGGGAAGAATTTATTATTCATCCCATGCTAGTTTTACCATGTAAAAAAGTTGCAAACACTGTGTTTGCGACTTTTTAAACATTATTCTGAGAAAACTTTGTCGCAAGTGGTATCTCTGCAGCTCTGCGTCCTGGCCTCACGTACTAGGATATCAATATGAGGCGCTGCATTTCCCCAGAGGAACGACTGATTGTGATGATGAGGTAATTGTTTATTGGTTTATTTGGGACATGTTCATGTCTTCTTCTATAAAGTGAAATTACTTGATTGTATAATTTGTATGTTTCCTCTTTTAGGATATTTACATATTTAAATGTATAACTTTTACAGTAGAGTAACTTTTACTGTACAGTGATTGTGTTAATGTTTTAGTGTTTAAGTGTATAGTGTATGTTGTAATTTAGCATTTTTTGGGGGTTGACATCTATTTATCTAGTCTACTATATCATGTAATTTGTTCCCCCCTTTCTTACCTGTTCAGAGTCTTGGCAACCGTCAATTCATTTGCATCGTTGCATTTTGAGTTCCTGCTGGTCGTCTCAAAGATTTCTCAGATTGTTCGTCAAACATGTGAAGGGATTTGGCAGTGACTCCGGAAAGTGGTGATTCCAAAGCCCAAGGCTGAGGATTGGATGCAAATTGCTGAGGGCTTTTATTGTGGTGCACAGTTTTCTAACTGCATTGAAGCAATGGATGGTAAACACATACATGTTAAGAAGCTTCCTCACTCAGGGTCCCGGTTATACAATTATAATCTGCACTTTTTTCAGTGCTGTTAGCCTTGGCTGACAGTACTTACAAGTTTATAATTGTGTATATCAGGGTTTATGAGAGCACTCCAGATGCTAACATTTTTAGTGCCTATAGAATGGCTGATCAGCTTCCTACAGCATTAAATGTATGGGCTCCAGTGAGGTGAAATGAGTTATCATTAAAGTCTCGCAAAACTTGAATAACTTTGGCATTTCATCATTAAACTTAAAAACCATTTTAAAACAGGTATCCGAGGACGGCTTCCTCGGTACAGAAGCTGACTTCGGAGCCATGTTTCAAGAAGGTTTTCAAGTTCAAAAATCAAACCCCGAAGTTACTCACCGAAGTTCTGCAAGACTTTAGTAAAAATAAATCTGCCTCACCGGAGCCCATACATATTAATGGAGGAATCTCCATACATCATTACAGCATTAAAACAAAGTTTGGAGCAAAGTGACTTCGGATCTTGGTTCGCTCATCCCTAATTGCATGCTTTTTTGAACCTGAATTGTTTAAATCCATTAGTTTTGGAATTCAATGATGTGGTATAATTGCATCTTCAGTGCCAAGGGATTTTAGGACACACTAGAGTGTTACAGAAGGCCCCAGTGTGGGATTATCCTTTTCAGTTTGACAACATTCTCTTTAGGGAATTAGTAATAGGGCTGTAAGTTTTCAGTGTGAGTACCCACCAGTCCTGTTAATCCACTACCATTATAGGATATATGAAGTCTGTTGGTAGCCCCCTGGTTGTTTGTTCTTGGCTTTGGTGAAGAACCTGTTTAATGATGATGATGACTTGTATAAACTTAGCTTTTTTCATTGTGAAGAAGAGTTACATTCAGTACTGATCTTCAGAGATATGCTTCAGTTTCAGGGAACACAGTTTGCAATGCAAAGTAATTATCCAGGATGAATTCTAGATATCAGCAAGACTTTTTTTGCCTCCATATTTGATATAAAATATATCTTACCTCATAGATTTTCTTATTACCAAAACATATGTTATGCATAAATGAGTTGTTTCTTTAAAATTCTAATCTTTTTTTCTATGCAAAAACATAATTGCTAATTATGTCTGTTCCACTCAAGATGTAAAAAAATTGCTATCTAATTAGACTGTTCAAACATCAGAATGGATTTAACTAGTACCAAAGAAATTGTTTCATTTAAGAAACAAAGGCAGAAAATGTGAAACTTTCCTCTTTTACAATTTTTTTGAGAAAGAACAAATTCCAAAGAGATATTAAAACAAAATTTAGAAAATTTTTGAGATAGTTTACTTATGTGTGGACAGCAGAGCGAATCACTTCTGTGTTCACATCCGACTAAGGATACTGTAGGTTCACACAGAGGATTTTGTCGGTAATAAAATCCTCTGTGGTATCCCATGGCAGAAACCGTTGTGCTGTGCTGCAGGTTCTGCTGTGTGTTTTCATGTGGACCAGCTCCAGGTTAACTCCATTCAATGGAGCTAAACCATGAGCATGCTCCTGCTGCAGCTTTGCAAAGGGTCCGCACGGTAACCGAGTCAAGAATGAACCTGTACATTCTTGACAAAAACACTCAGATGCATGAATTGCAGAGTGAAGTGGCTTCAGTGCAGATTCAGCCTAATTTTCAGCACTCAATCTTCTCTGAAACTTGTGTTAAAAATCCTACTTCTGAACATACCCTAAGGATAACACCTGCATAGAGTTTATATGTATTCTAGGTGTTTGCATGAGCTTTGTCCAGGTCCAATTTCTTCTCAAACACCTCCTATTTCTTCTTTGGTGGTATCTGCTTTTAGCTCTAATTCATTAACTTCTTCAGGCCAGTTTTCACCTTCAGGACCAAGCCTACTTTTGCTGATTTGATGTGTTAATTTATTATGATAATAACTTTGGAATACTTTTACTTATCCAAACAATTATGAGACAGTTTTTTACCATGTTTTACCTTTATTTATTTTTTTAATTAATAATTCTTTATGTTGGTCAAAAAGTTGCATGAACAAATACAGTGACAAAAAGTATCATTCTGAGTTAGGCTACTTTCACACTAGCGTTAGCACGGATCCGGCACCTAAAGGGTGCCAACGGATCCATGCTAACGCTATACATGTGTGGAGCCGGAGCAGCGCTCCGGCCCCTCACATGACACACATTGAAACAAGACACAGACATACAGACATACATACAGACATACATACATACATACATACTCACATACTCCAGGGACGCCGGCAGAACGTCTTCACGCGCCTCCTGCGCGCAGTGATGACGATTCCCCACAGCGCCCTCTGCTGGGCGCAGTGGGGAAACGTCATAGCTGCGCGCAGGAGGCGCGTGAAGACATGCTGCCGGCGTCCCTGGAGTATGTGAGTATGTCTGTATGTATGTATGTCTGTATGTATGTTTGTATGTATGTATGTATGTCTGTATGTATGTATCTATGTATGTAAGACGGATCCGGAATGACCCCCCATTAGAAATCAATGGAGGACAGATACCAAAACCAAACCAGAAACCAAAAGATCCAATCAGCCGACGAACGAGCGTTTTGCTCGTTCGTCGGCTGATTAGGGCCACTTTTACACGGGCCGATTATTGGCACTAGGGTTCCTAGGAACGATTTTTCGGCCGATAATCGGCCCGTGTAAAAGGACCTTTACATAGAAAGCATCACATCTTATCTTCTTAAGACAAAGGGAAATTCTTTGCACATTTAAGGACTTTTACAACGTAAATATTTATGACTCAGATAAAGGAGGGTGTAAGGGGAGAGAGGGTGGGAGGTGTGGGGTTGGGAAGGATTAGGAGGGAATACAGGGGGGGGTTGGTATGTGGGGTTTGGGAGAGGGTGGGACATAGGTAAGATGATAGGTACACAAAATAACATATATGTCTATACAAATCCGCAGAGCAGTAAGTGCAAGTTCTACATATAACACATGAGTGTATAACTAAGGACTAATAGGGCACTTTCCTGGGCCCCTCTACATATGTAAAGTAAACGTCGAGTATACATCATATGATGTGCGAATGGATGGCATCAAGCGGAATTAGCATGTTTCCAACGGATCCAAGGATCCCATGTTGTAAGGAAGGAGGGGTGTTTCCATCTTTCCCAACCGAGAGTTCCTCAAATTGAAAGATTAAATTTGGGGGGGGGGCGGAGCTAGCCGAGCATGGTGCAGGACGCTTGAAGCTTGAGCTCCTCACCACTTCACCTGACCTAGCAGCTTTTCAGCGGTTGTTCTGCTTGCAGCATGGGCAAATTGAGCAAGGAGAGAGGCAGAGCCATGGAGCACACTCCTAGATCAAAGAAATCTCAAGGTGACTTGAATAAATACCTTAATAAGAAGATTTCTTCTCCGGCCGGCAGAAACAAGATGGCGACCGCTGAACTTCGCGCCGCGGCAGAGGAGGACTCAGATGATGGAAGCTCATATGTACCGTCGGACAACCCGGGAGAACAAGACCCGATGCCTATAACTAGGTCCTTTCTCAAGCACTCTCTCACTCAAGCGCTCTCCCCGGTCATGAGAGAGCTGGCCGACATTAAAATGGAGGTGAAGTAGATGGGTCACCGTGTGGAGGCCTTGGAAGACGCCCAGGCCTCTCTCACACACCACAGCCAGGCGGTTTGCAGCAACATCCTGTCTCTCCGCACGCAGATTATCAACACTTACCTTTATTTGGAGGACCAAGAGAATCAGGGGCGACGGAAAAATGTAAGAATCCGGGGTATCCCGGAGACATACCCTGCGGACTCGCTCACCAATACGGTACGCCAGATTTTTTCTGACCTTCTAGGCCCAGAACAGGCCGCCGCCATTACAATAGAGAGGGCCTATAGAGCCCTTAGGCCCAAGCCGTCTCCGGACGACCTTCCAAGGGACATCATTTGTGCTTTACCTACTTATCTCGACACTGCTGCAGTGCTTAAGGCAGCCAGAGAAAAAGAGGTTATTACGCTGGACAATCATAAAATTCAGCTGTTTCAAGACCTAGCAGCGAGTACGCTAGCTAAGCGGAAAGCACTGTGTCCACTTACAGATCTCTTGAGATCAAAGAAACATCCCATAAGGTGGCTCTTTCCATTTGGGCTCAACGCGGTCATCAATGGCAAGCAAATGGCTATTAAACACCCGGATGATTTGGCTAAAGTTTGGACTGCTCTGGAGGTTTCGCCTATTGAAATCCCGTTGTGGCTCCCAACAGCGAACATGGAGGACATCCCTGCATTAACATCACCCCAGCCATGGAAGTTGGCTTCCAGGTTCAAAGAAGAAATCTGCTCCTGTAGACTGAGTCCCTGCTTCACCATACCCCTCACAGGGGTTCAGGGTTTGCGTCTAATACATACATACTGGTCTTTCCAGTCTCTTCTCTCTGGTTTACTATGATGCTGCTAGTAACTTTTGCACATCTTTTACTTTTTTCTTTGTTTAATTTCAGCTGTTAGTATGACTTGACTGTAGGGACATGAGAGTTGGGCTTGATATCATACTACCTCACTCACCTTTTGTGGACCCTCTGGGCACAGGTTGAGCCCACTCTCTGTCCTCGCAGGCAAACTACCGTGTTACATAATGTAAGCTTGGTAACTAGGATGGGTGAGTGGAGTACCTGGTTCATCTAGGTCTACTCACTTTGTCTCTCCCCCTCATCAATGTTATTCCTTTCTCCCACTCTTAATGCTACCTATTACAGTTCTACACTGTTTGGGCCGTTTGGCCCATATTGCCTTGTATATTCACATTATGTTTTTGTTTGTACCCACCTGGTGATGCTGGCTCAGTGGCGACATATGCTGTCTCCACCCAAGGTACTTGATGGCTAGGATCCTTACATATTCCCTGAACGTCAATGGGCTGAATATACCACAGAAACATAGTCAATTATACCATATGCTGCGGAGGGAGGGAGCAGACTTGATTCTGTTGCAAGAAACACACTTTAGGCATAGGCATATCCCAAATGTGCATAGCAAACTTTTTCCGACATGGTTCCATTCTACCTACTCCTCGGCAGCTAGAGGAGTCTCTATTGGCTTAGGGAGAAATTTCCCTTTTTCTCTCTCAGCCCAACTCTCTGACATAGAGGGTCGTTATATTTTCCTTAAAGGTAAAGTTCTGAACTCCACAGTGACTATTGTTATTTGTATGCTCCTAATATCCAGCAGGTCCAGTGGCTCACTCGGACTTAGGATAAGCTGAAATCCTTTGCTGAAGGTGTCATTATCATGGGGTGAGACTTCAACCTCACCTTGGATCATGCGGTGGACTCTACCTCCTCTACACCTTTGATAGGAAAGAAGCTTCTCCGTAAAGTCCGGGTAGAACTTGCTGAATTGCATATCTCAGATGTTTGGCGTCTTTTCAATCCAGAAGGTAGGGACTTCACCTATCTCAGATCATGCCCCTGTATTAATGCAAATATCACTAGGCCTTCCATCTAAAAGCTGGTCCCGACGACTAAATGACACGCTACTTGAAGATGAAAGCAATAGGAAACACATTGAACAAAAAATTAAAGACTATTTTCATATCAATATCACCCCCCATATTCCTCCCCCTGTAGTGTGGGAAGCACATAAAGCCGTAATTAGAGGGGAACTTATTGCTCTTGGCACCAGGGTCAAATGCCAAAGGAAACAACAAATTGACTTCTTGCTTCTCCAAATCTCTACACAGGAGAAAATCCATAAAAAATCACAATCAGAGGAGTCACTTAAGATTTTGAAGACCTTACGCTCTCAACTGAAAGATGTGCTTAATATTAAATCTGCTAAAACCTTGCAGTCCTTGCGTTTTAAATACTATTCGCATGGAGACAAGGGGTCTAAGGTAATGTCAAATATGCTCCGAGCCCAAAGGGTTAAAACCTTTATACAGGCAATTAAAAACTCCACGGGTCAGAGACTAACCACTACTCCCTCTATAGCAAAAGAGTTCCACAAATTCTACACACCACAAATTCTACACATCACTGCAACACTCTGCAGACACTCCCTAATGATTTAGACTCCCAGATTGACTCATTTAGTTCAATTCAGATCCCTACTCTTTCTGAGGCAAACAAAACCTCCTTGTTGCAGCCATTCACCGCTGAAGAAGTCACTAAGGTTTTACATTCCATACCTTCTGGGAAGAGCCCTGGACCGGACGGATATTCTATCTCTTACTATAAAAAATATAGCGACCTATTGTCATCTCACTTTGTCAATGTCTGTAACTCCTTGTTGGGAGGCTCTACGCTTCCTCCGCAGGCCCTGGCAGCAAATATCACAATCTTACATAAAGAAGGTAAAGATCCAGAACAATGTGGAAGCTACAGACACATTTTGCTTCTAAACACCGATCTGAAATGGTGGGCTAAGCTGTTGAGCTCCCGTATGGCTTCCTTGCTGCCAGGCCTAGTGGGGGAGGAACAGGTGGGCTTTGTCCCTGGCAGAGAGGGCAGACACAATATTAGTAGAGTCCTGCACGCTATCTATCACGCCAGACAAAAAAAGGTTCCCTTGGTTCTCCTTGGAACAGATGCCGAAAAGGCGTTTGATAGAGTAAGTTGGCAGTATATGCGCAAAGCTTTGGAATATTTCGGTTTTCCTCCCCTATTTATCTCAGCCATATTCTCTTTATATACATCCCCATCCGCCCAGGTGTTGGTCAATGGAACCATGTCGGAACCCTTCCTGATCAGAAATGGGACTTGGCAGGGATGCCCCCTCTCTCCCACGCTTTTTGTTTTGACATTGGAGACACTCCTCTTAAAATTTAGACAGACTAGGTATATTAAAGGAGTCTCTTTAGGGACACATTTCCACAAATTATCCACTTTTGCGGATGATCTCTTACTTATGATCTCAAACCCACTTGAGGCTTTGCCAATAGTGATGGATATTTTTGAGAAATTTGGGGAGATCTCTAATTTCAACATTAATTTTGAAAAATCTGAAGCGTTAGGGATTTCTCTCTCAGATTCACAACAGAGACGTATAAAAGCACTAACCCCATTTAAATGGCCTCCACTAGCCATCAAGTACCTTGGGGTCATGGTCCCACATAATCCGAAATTGGTGTACCAATTGAATTATGCTCCTTTACTCAACAAAATCCAATCCCATCTTTCCACACTCTCTGTTCCTATGCTGTCTTGGCTAGGTAGGAAAATTTGCTGACTACATATGTTCTTCCACAGCTGCTTTACACTTTACGCTCACTTCCCATCTCCTTGCCAGGAATGTTCCTAAACAAGCTGAAAATGATCTTTAATAGGTTTTTGTGGGCAAACAAAAAATCTAGAATCCCGTACACCCTTCTTATTAAAAAAAGAAGACAAGGTGGTATTTCGCTACCTGATCTGACACAATATATTCAGGCTATTCATTTAGAGAGATGGCTGGCACTGACCAGCTTTAGACCTGCCCCAATGCATGTTGATATGGAAAAAGCGTTAATGGGAAGAGACAAGGAGTTTCTCCTTTGGACTAATCCCACTTCCTTTAACAAATATAAACCATCCAGCGACCTTACTAGTAGCACATTGGCCTCTTGTTATGGCTCTAGGGCCTTAAACATGTCAAAAAGATGCCTATCCCCGGTCACACCTCTACATTTACTCCCTCAGATACTATCAGGTAGCCCTCTTATAGTCTCTCCTATATGGCGTTCAGCTTCGGCTTATACATTACAAGATCTCGCCAACTCCACGGTCACATCTGATTTTTACCAACACATAGTGGGCAAATCGCCGCAAGACTTTGATATAATTCAGAGACATGACTTTGAACTCGCCTGCTCTAAGTTTAAACACTCTGATAAACTTCCCCTCCCAGACATCACCTGGCTGGAAGGTTACACCATTTTACCTAATATCCCCCCTAAATGTCTGTCTCGGATATATACACTACTATCATCTAATACTGAGGCTACCATACCAATTTACTTGAGAGAGTGGGAAAGGGAACTTGGCATCAAATTAGACACGGAAGACAGGACGTTCATTCTATCGAACTCGCATGGTTTCTCTCGCTGTGTGAGAGTACAGGAGAACTCATTTTAAATCCTGTCTAGATGGTACCGCACTCCAGAGTTTTTATATAAAATAAATAGAGATGAGCGAGCACTAAAATGCTCGGGTGCTCGTTATTCGAGTCGAACTTTTCCCGATGCTCGGGTGCTCGTTTCGAATAACGAACCCCATTGAAGTCAATGGGAGACTCGAGCATTTTTGCAGGGGACCAAGGCTCTGCCTAGGGAAGGCTGGGTGAAAACCTGGAAACCTCAGAAAATGATGGAAACACCACGGAAATGGACAGGAAACTGCAGGGGCAGCATGCATGGATGCCTCTGAGGCTGCCTAATCCCACCATTACCCCAAATTCTCAGGCAACAGCCTGGTGGTTACCCTCATGGCAATTGTGCTCACCCAGACCAAGAAAGGCGAGGCAAATACCCACCACATGTTAGGGAAGCACCCAACTAGGTGCAACAAAGGTCCATCACCGCCTGCAGGTGACACCACTGCTCATGCTGGCACTGCAGCTGACATCAAGTTTAGTATCTGTTCTTATCAGTTGCTGTGGCTGTTGGTGGTAAAGTGGTGAGCATAACTGCTTCCCAAGCAGTTGACCCGGGTTCGATTCCCGTCTATTGCAGGAGGCAATTAAAAGAAGAACCAAAAAAAAATCAGTACAATATCTCATACGTCCCCTACCCGGGTAAATTGTTTGGAGAGAGGGCCTGTAGGTGGGGGGCAGGCTGGGGGAAAGGAGGTTTCGCTGGAAGAGCCAGAGGAGTGACCCCTGGGCTAGCGTGTGTGGTGGTGACAACAGCTGGAATGGATTTGGAAAAACTGTAGCATCAACCGGTACGGTATTGATTCTTCTCAGTTTAATACCGTATACGTCCCCTATCTTGGGACCCTATATTTCATGGATTTTTCGAACATGGAAAACGGAAAAAGAGCTTGCTCTGGCCAGGGAAGTGTCTTTCCAAATGCAGCTAAAGGGAAGGGTCCATGCTCTGCCTATCACAGGTCAGGAGGCAATTAAAAGAAGAACCAAAAAAACATCAGTACAATATCTAATACGTCCCCTATCCGGGTAAATTGTTTGGAGAGAGGGCCTGTAGGTGGGGGGCAGGCTGGGGGGAAGCAGGTTTCGCTGGAAAAGCCAGAGGAGTGCCCCCTGGGCTAGCGTGTGTAGTGGTGATAACAGCCGGATGTAGTTAGAATGACGACGCAGGACCCCAACGTAAAAATTTAGCATCAACCGGTACAGTCGTAAATTATGAGATTGATAAAGTGTGGTATGTCTTCTATGTATACTACTCAGTTTAATACCGTATATGGCAGCTATCCGGAAAAATGGTTTGGAGAGAGAGAAAGATAGGACAAAGACGTAAATTGTTTGGAGAGAGGGCCTGTAGGTGGGGTGGCAAGCTGGGGGGAAGGAGGTTTCGCTGGAAGAGCCAGAGGAGTGCCCCCTGGGCTAGCGTGTGTGGTGGTGACAACAGCTGGATGTAGTTAGAATGACGACACAGGACACCAACTTAAAAATTTAGCATCAACCGGTAAAATTGTCAATTATGAGCTCGATCAAGTGTGGCATGACTTTTTAGATAGAGATTGCATGTGGTCACGTACTCCCTGGAACCCCATAGTCAACCCTTCTCTGATGTGCTAGCCTGGAACATTCTCTGCCCCAATTCGCAAGACCTTTTGCAGTCTCCGTGTGCTGACAGTGGGGATTTACCAGTGTTGTCTAAGGAGGTGGTGGACAATGGCGAGACACAGGTGTCGGGGGGCTAGGTAGTTGTATGGGAAGCAAGTTACAATGGGGACTCCTTGGGGGGACTTTCTCATGATGGGACAGATTCAACTTGGGTGGATCAGGCACAGGAACAGATCAATTTTTTTTTTCTTTTTTGTGTTTATTTAACTTTTATTTAGCTCAAATAACCACAGAGATATTTATTCGTTATCTTCGCTGCGCAGTCTGGCGTTGGGGTTCGTCACTTTGATGGCGAGCTGTGCCGCTGTCTCCACAATGGTCTTTAGGTTCGTAGATGGAGACGTTGTGGGCGATTTCTTTACAGAAGGACGTGTTGCTCATCAACAGAACCTCCAGCTCCTTGACATTGTGGACCAGGAATTTGCAGAACCCTGTGGGCAGCATGTGTTTGGTCTTCTAGTTGCTACCAAATCCAATGTTGGGCAATATAGATACGCAGGTAATATTATTTTTCAAACCTATCCCAAAAATAAAATTTACGCAGTTTGCGCAAATAAAACTGGAAACTGGAACTGGAGAGAGGGCCTGTAGGTGGACCTCTGGAAAAATTGTTTGGAGAGAGGGCCTGTAGTTGGACCTGCGGAAAAATTGTTTGGAGAGAGGGCCTGTAGGTGGGGGTGGCAGGCTGGGGGGAAGGAGGTTGAGCTGGAAGAGCCAGAGGAGTGCCCCCTGGGCTAGCGTGTGTGGTGGTGACAACAGCCGGATGGAGTTAGAATGACAACGCAGGACCCCAACTTAAAAATTTAGCATCAACCGGTACAATTGTCAATTATGAGCTCGATCAAGTGTGGCATGACTTTTTAGATGGAGATTGCATGTGGTCACTTACTCCCTGGAACCCCATAGTCACCCCTTCTCTGATGTGCTAGCCCAGAACATTCTCTGCCCCAATTCGCAAGACCTTTTGCAGTCTCCGTGTGCTGACAGTGGGGATTTACCAGTGTTGTCTGAGGAGGTGGTGGACAATGGCGAGACACAGGTGTCGGGGGGTGAGGTAGTTGTATGGGAAGCAAGTTACAGTGGGGACTCCTTGGCGGGACTTTCTCATGATGGGACAGATTCAACTTGTGTGGATCAGGCACAGGAACAGATCAATTTTTTTTTTTTTTGTGTTTATTTAACTTTTATTTAGCTCAAATAACCACAGAGATATTTATTCGTTATCTTCTCTGCGCAGTCTGGCGTTGGGGTTCGTCACTTTGATGGCGAGCTGTGCCGCTCTCTCTCTACAATGGTCTTTAGGTTCTTAGATGGAGACGTTGTGGGCGATTTTTGAACAGAAGTACTTGTTGCTCATCAACAGAACCTCGAGCTCCTTGACATTGTGGACCAGGAATTTGCGGAACCCTGTGGGCAGCATGTGTTTGGTCTTCTAGTTGCTACCAAATCCAATGTTGGGCAATATAGATACGCAGGTAATATTATTTTTCACACCGATCCCAAAAATAAAATTTACGCAGTTTGCGCAAATAAAACTGGAAACTGGAACTGGAGAGAGGGCCTGTAGGTGGACCTGCGGAAAAATTGTTTGGAGAGAGGGCCTGTAGGTGGACCTGCGGAAAAATTGTTTGGAGAGAGGGCCTGTAGGTGGAACTCCGGAAAAATTGTTTGGACAGAGGCCACGTGTCCAGCTTTGAAACCCAGTAGTTGTATGGAGCAGAGTGATCTCTACGGACGTTGGTATGGTCAGCTAGGTACTCCCTCATCATCTTTCTGTACAGCTCCCCCCTACTCTGCCTAAACTTTGGACAGGTGACAGTGTCTTGCTGGGGTGACATAAAACTGGCAAAGGCCTTGGAGAGCGTTCCCCTGCCAGTGCTGGACAAGCTGCCTGCTCGCCTCCTCTCCCCCGCTACTTGGCCCACAGAACCATGCCCTCTGCCGCTAGCGGCGTCAGATGGGAAGAATTGTTTCAGCTTGTGCACCAGGGCCTGTTGATATCTATTCACTCTCATACTCCTTTCCTCTGCAGGGATGAGAGTGGAAAGGTTCTGCTTGTACCGTGGGTCCAGGAGAGTGAACACCCAGTAATCGGTGTTTGAAAAAATTCTTCTAACGCGAGGGTCACGGGATAGGCAGCCTAACATGAAGTCTGCCATGTGCGCCAGAGTCCGAACACACAAGAATTCCCTCTCCTCACTGGCCTGACTCTCCATTTCCTCCTCCTCCTCCTCCAAGTCCTCCTCTTCAGCCCATACACGCTCAAGAGTTAAGGACTGAGCACTGGTACCCTCTACTGTCTCGCCGATATTCTCCTCCTCTTCCTCCTCATCCCCCTCCTCCGATACGCGCTGAGAAACAGACCGGAGGGTGCTCTGGCTATCAAGCGACGTATCTTCCTCCACCGTCTCTTGTGACAAGCGCAAAGCATCCGACTTGATGCTGAGCAGTGAGTTTTTCAACAGGCAAAGCAGCGGGATGGTGAGGCTGATAATGGCGGCATCGCCGCTGACCATCTGTGTTGACTCCTCAAAGTTGCTCAACACCTGGCAGATATCAGACGTCCACGTCCACTCCTCATTGTAGACTTGAGGAATCTGACTGACCTGACTACCCGTTCTGGTGGAAGTTGACATCTGGCAGTCTACAATCGCTCTGCGCTGCTGGTAAACTCTGGATAACATGTTTAATGTGGAATTCCATTTCGAGGGCACGTCGCACAACAGTCGGTGAGCGGACAGTTGTAGGCGGCGCTGCGCTGCCCTGAGAGTGGCAGCATCTGTGGTGGACTTGCGGAAATGCGCGCAGATGCGGCGCACCTTGGTGAGCAAATCAGACAGATTGGGGTATGTCTTGAGGAACCGCTGAACTATGAGATTGAACACGTGGGCCAGGCATGGCACATGTGTCAGTCTGCCGAGGTGCACAGCCGCCACCAGGTTACGCCCGTTGTCACACACAACCATGCCTGGCTTGAGGTTCAGCGGTGCCAGCCACACATCGGTTTGCGCCGTGATGCCCTGTAACAGCTCTTGGGCGGTGTGCCTTTTGTCACCTAAGCTAAGCAGTTTGAGCACCGCCTGCTGGTGCTTACCCACGGCACTGCTGCTGCGCCTAGAGCTACCGACTGAAGGCGCCGTGCCTACGGATGGTAATTCGGTGGAAGAGGAGGAGGGGTCGGAGGAGGAGGAGGCATAGTACATCTGAGAGACCGTGACCGAGGTAGGCCCCGCAATCCTCGTTGTGGGCAGTACAGAAGCGGCCCCAGGGTCATTCTCGGTCCCAGCCTCCACCAAGTTAACCCAATGTGCCGTCAGTGAGATATAGTGTCCCTGCCTGGCAGCACTTGTCCACGTGTCCGTGGTTAGGTGGACCTTCTCAGAAACAGCGTTGGTCATGGCACGGATGATGTTCTGTGACACGTACTGGTGTAGGGCTGGGACGGCACATCGGGAAAAATAGTGGCGGCTAGGGACCGAATACCGAGGGGCAGCCACCGCCATGAGATTGCGAAAGGCCTCGGTCTCTACCAGCCTATAGGGCAGCATCTCCAGGCTAAGCAATTTGGAGATGTGAACGTTGAGGGCTTGGGCATGTGGGTGGGTGGAACTGTATTTCCTCTTGCGCTCAAGCGTCTGCTGTAAAGACAGCTGAACGCTGCGCTGGGACACATTGGTGGACACTGTGAAGGATCGTGGAGGCGAAGGTGTGGTTTTCCGGCGGGAGGCGCTCGTGCCGGGGTCCTGGGCAGGGGTTGACTAGCAGAGGCAGCGAGTGACGCAGGGGGTTGAATAGCAGATGCAGCGAGTGACACAGGGGAAGGAGCAGTGGTGTGACCCGCAGGAGGTGGTGAACGGCCTTGGTTCCATTGAGTGGGGTGTTTATCACTCATATCCCTGCGCATGCTGGTGGTGGTTAGGCTAGTAGTGGTGGCACCCCTGCTGATCCTGGTGTGGCACAGGTTGCACACCACAGTCCGTCGGTCATCCTCACTTTCTTTAAAGAACCTCCAGACTTGCGAACATCTAGGCCTCGCCACGGGAGCTTCACTACGTGAAACAGTTGCTGCTGATGCACCAGCTCTGGCCCTGCTTCTCCCTCTAGCCACACCACTGCCTCTTCCAACCTGTTCTGGTGCAGCACTCGCCTCCGCCTCAGGAGCTCTGTCTTCACTCGGCATGTCAACCCAGCTTGGGTCAGTCACCTCGTCTTCCTCCGATTCCTCAGTCTGCTCCCCCCGCGGAATTCCTCCCCTGACAACAACTTCACCACTGTCTGACAATCGTGTCTCCTCATCATCTGACACCTCTCTACAAATTTCTTCCACTAACTCAACATTGTCATCATCATCATCATCACCCACAGACTGCGACAGTTGGAAAACTTGGGCGTCGGGAACGAGGTCAGCAGCAACCTGAGAAGTGGTTTGTGACTCTGGGAAGGGTCCAGAAAACAGTTCCTGAGAGTATGCCGGATCGCATTCCAAATTTTCCTGGGAGGGGGCAGACTGGGGGATAGGAGGTTGAGGTGGAGGAGCCAGAGGAGTGCTCCCTTGGGTAACGTGGGTGGACTGCGTGGAAGACTGACTGGTGGACAAATTACTTGAAGCATTGTCCGCAATCCACGAGATCAGC
Source organism: Rhinella marina (assembly GCA_900303285.1). Taxonomy (NCBI): domain Eukaryota; kingdom Metazoa; phylum Chordata; class Amphibia; order Anura; family Bufonidae; genus Rhinella; species Rhinella marina. Next base: position 92,833 of record ONZH01007832.1, read on the forward strand.
TGTTCGCACTGTTGTGGTTTCAACAGTCCTCTACCACGTGTCCCTGTAAGTTGAGACATGAAGCTAGGGAGTGTAGCTCTGCGGCGTTCCAAAGCTCCCTCATCATCAGGTACTGTCTCACCCTGCCCAGGACCACGGCTTCTGCCCCCTGCAGTAATTGAATGCCCACGCCCATGCCCTCGTCCACGACCCTTAGCCCTGGGGTTCAACATTTTCTGTATATAGGTGTATGATATTAAAAAAAAAAAAATAAACAGGCCTGATGTACTGAAACCCACAAACTTGTTCAGTCTGGTTTAATTAAGTGACGTACAGAAAGTGTCACCTGGACAGAATATACGGATTGGAGTGAGTGTGCTGAACTGTGACACACAGAAAGGTTACACGCAGCTGTGTGAAATGGATTTGTATCACTGAGCTTAAACAACAAAAAAACTAATTTTTTTTGTATATTTTGTTTTGGATTTTTGTTTTTTTTGGAATGTGACGTGCAGAAACTATGGTAGAGATGACTGACACCCTACTGACGGAGGCTATTTAGACTGCGACCCAGACAAATGTTGCACAGAAATTTTTAGGATCAAGCTGTGTACGTGACAGGTAGCAAATGACTTGGTTGTATTCTGTGACGTACAGAAAGTGTCACCTGGACAGAATATATGGATTGGAGTGAGTGTGCTGAACTGTGACACACAGAAAGGTTACACGCAGCTGTGTGAAATGGATTTGTATCACTCAGCTAAAACAACAAATACAACTAATTATTTTTATATATTTTTTTTAATATTTTTTTTTTTTAGTTTAGTTTTTTTAGGAACGTGACGTGCAGAAACTATCGTAGAACTGACTGACACCCTACTGACGGTGGCTATTTAGATTGCGACCCAGACAAATGTCGCACAGAGATTTTTAGGATCAAGCTATATACGTGACAGGTAGCAAATGACTTGGTTGTATTCTGTGACGTACAGAAAGTGTCACCTGGACAGAATATATGGATTGGAGTGAGTGTGCTGAACTGTGACACACAGAAAGGTTACACACAGCTGTGTGAAATGGATTTGTATCACTCAGCTAAAACAACTAGAGATGAGAGAGCATACTCGTCCGAGCTTGGTGCTCGTTCGAGTATTAGGGTACTCGTAAGTGCTCGCTGCTCGGACGAGTATCTCGCCATGCTCGAGGAAATGGCAACTTCCGCATCGTGCTTTTTTGGCGCCTATAAACACAGCCAATCACAAGCCAGGAGACTCTACGGTACACCCAGTATCACGTGGGGCCCTTACATGTCGATAGCAGGGGTTGGCTGGCCTGATCAGGTGACCCTGGAATATACTAGTGACTGGCCGCGGTGCTCGGCTCAGATGCCGTCTGGATGTCGTTAGGGATAGAGCTGCTGCGTTTCAGGGAGAGTGTTAGGGCCTGCATTTAGTTCTCTGTTAGGCAGAATCACCCA
>ONZH01007833.1:0-152500 GCA_900303285.1 Rhinella marina
AATTATTTCACATCCTGTGTAAATACCCCCGTCTGTTCAGTTAGTACACGGCTGTGTACCTTGAAATATACAATATCTAGGCCATTTAATTGGCCACTGTACTGTGCGTTCTCTTGCTTAAATTATTTCACATACCTGGTGTAAATACCCACCGTCTGTTCAGTTACTACACGGCTGTGTACCTTGAAATATACAATATCTAGGCCTTTTAATAGGCCACTACTGTGCGTTCTCTTGCTAAATTATTTCACATACCTGGTGTAAATACCCACCGTCTGTTCAGTTCTACACGCTGTTACCTGAATACACATACCTGTGTAAAACCCACCTGTTAGTACTACACGGACTGTGTACCTTGAAATATACAATATCTAGGCCTTTTAATTGGCCACTGTACTGTGCGTTCTCTTGCTAAATTATTTCACATACCTGGTGTAAATACCCACCGTCTGTTTCAGTTACTACACGGCTGTGTACCTTGAAATATACAATATCTAGGCCTTTTTAATAGGCCACTGTACTGTGCGTCTCTGCTAAATTTCTTTCACATACTGGTGTAAAATACCCACCGTCTGTTCAGTTACTACACGGCTGCTGTACCTTGAAATATACAATATCTAGGCCTTTTATAGGCCACTGTACTGTGCGTTCTCTTGCTAAATTATTTCACATACCTGGTGTAAATACCCACCGTCTGTTCAGTTACTACCACGGCTGTGTACCTTGAAATATACAATATCTAGGCCATTTAATAGGCCACTGTACTGTGCGTTCTCTTGCTAAATTATTTCACATACCTGTTGTAAATACCCACCGTCTGTTCATTTACTACACGGCTGTGTACCTTAAATATACAATATCTAGGCCTTTTAATAGGCACTGTACTGTGCGTTCTCTTGCTAAATTTTTTCACATACCTGGTTAAATAACCCACCGTCTGTTCAGTTACTACACGGCTGTGACCTTGAAATATACAATATCTAGCCTTTAATAGGCCATCTACTGTGCTTTCTCTCTGCTAAATTTCTTCACATACCTGGTGTAAATACCACCGTCTGTTCATTTACTACACGGCTGTGTACCTTGAAATATACAATATCTAGGCCTTTTAATAGGCCACTGTACTGTGCGTTCTCTTGCTAAATTATTTCACATACCTGGTGTAATACCCACCGTCTGTCAGTTACTACACGGCTGTGTACCTTGAAATATACAATATCTAGGCCTTTAATGGCCACTGTACTGTGCGTTCTCTTGCTAAATTATTTCACATACCTGGTTGTAAATACCCACCGTCTGTTCAGTTACTACACGGCTGTGTACCTTGAAATATACAATATCTAGGCCTTTTAATAGGCCACTGTACTGTGCTTCTCTGCTAAATTATTTACATACCTGGTTGTAAATACCCACCGTCTGTTCAGTTACTACACGGCTGTGTACCTTGAAATATACAATATCTAGGCCTTTTAATTGGCCACTGTACTGTGCGTTCTCTTGCTAAATTATTTCACATTACCTGGTGTAAATACCCACCGTCTGTTCAGTTACTACACGGCTGTTGTACCTTGAAATATACAATATCTAGGCATTTTAATTGGCCACTGTACTGTGCGTTCTCTTGCTAAATTATTTCACATACCTAATTATATACCCAATATTGTATTTGCAACAAAAAAAAAATAAAATGCGGGAGGGCGGGCTAGCGGAATCGGGACGTGGCGAGGACGGGGGCGCGGAAATGCTGTTGTGGCTTGTTGAAGCCAGTGGGGATACAATGCGTGCTGGTGAGGGTCAGCCAGGATCCACTTATCCAGAATCCCTGCCTTTATGGAACAGTTAAGCAGGGGGGCGAGTTACACCGCTGTGAGGGCCCTGAGCAGGTTGAACAGGTGGTGCAATGGATAGCCGATAGCGCTTCCACACAGTTGTCCACCAGCCAGTCATCCACACAGTCTCACTCTGACCCTCTTCCTCCAACACCTGGCCAACAGAGTCATCCCACCCTTGACCCCTCCCAGGAGCTCTTTTCGGGTCCTTTTTCAGATGTGCCGGAAGAATCCCAGGAGCTAGCAGAGGAATTTGTTTGTAGTGATGCCCAAACACTTGAGTTTTCGCCATCTCCTGCTGATGTGGACCTGAACCAGCATCTGTTATCATGAGCGATGATGATGATGAGACGGCAGTTGCCATCAAGGGAGGCTGTTGGAATGTCCAGTGGGCAGGAGGAGGAGCAGAGTGAGGAAGAGGAGGTGGTGGATGACGAAATGACCGACCCCACTTGGCCAGGGGTGATGTCCAGCGGGGAAAGCAGTGGAGAGGTGGTGGTCTGCGCAGCACCGGAAAAAGGCAGCAAGAGCAGAGGGATGTCCACAGGCAGAGGGATGTCCAGAGGCAGAGGGATGTCCACAGGCAGAGGGATGTCCACAGGCAGAGGGATGTCCCAGAGGCAGAGGACAGTCCAGACAGAGTAGTGAGGCCACAGCCAGCACGGCCGAAGCTGTTCCCGGCAGCGGGCAGTCGCGCGAAGCTCCCCCATCGAGGCCTCGTACTTCTGTGGTGTGGAGATTTTTTAATGTTTGTGCGGATGACAAACTGAGCGCGGTTTGCACACTCTGCCACTCAAAACTGAGTAGGGCTCTGAGAAGAGCAATCTGACCACCTCAGGCATGCGGCGTCACTTGGAAGTCAAGCACTGGGCTGAGTGGGAGAGAGCAAACGCAATACAACCTGCGCCCGGTCCTGCTGCCACTGCCTCTTCCCCTTTGTTGTGTGCTGCCACTGCGGTCCAGACCTCCAGCCAGGACACCTCCACATCTGCCTCTGCCTCGGCTACTTTGGGGCCTTCTCCTTCAGCCTCCCCTTCCCCCGCCTCTTCGCCTGCACCCTCACACTCCTCGTCCCAACAACTGTCCATCTCGCAGGCGTTCGACCGCAGGCGGAAGTACGCCTCGAGTCACCCCCAAGCCCAAGCCTTAAACTGCCACATCTCCAAACTGCTGGCCCTGGAGATGTTGCCGTTTAGGCTTGTGGAGACGCAGGCCTTCCGCGACCTGATGGCGGCTGCCGCACCTCGCTATTCCGTCCCAGCCGCCACTACTTTTCCCGGAGTGCCGTCCCCGCCCTGCACCAGCACGTGTCGCGTAACATCAGGCGGGCCCTGAGGTACGCAGTCAGCGCAAAGGTCCACTTGACCACCGACTCGTGGACAAGCGCTTGCGGCCAGGGACGCTACATCTCTTTGACGGCACACTGGGTGAATGTAGTGGAAGCGGGGACGGGGTCGCAAACAGAGACGGCCTACCTACCACCCCCGCCCAAGATTGCCAGCATGGGTTCTGATAAACCCCCCTCCTCCTCCTCCTCCTCCTCCTCCTCCTGTGCCTTAACATCTCCCTCAGCCGCTAGCTGGAAGCGTTGCAGCACTGGCGCGGGGAGACGTCAGCAGGCGGTGCTAAAGCTCATCAGCTTGGGCGACAGGAAGCACAGCGCCCCAGAGGTGAGGGACGCCATATTGCAGCAGACGGAGATGTGGCTGTCGCCGCTGCAGCTAGGACCAGGCATGGTCGTGTGCGATAACGGCCGTAACCTGGTGGCGGCTCTGGAGCTTGCCGAACTCAATCACGTACCATGCCTGGCCCACGTTTTTAATCTGGTAGTCCAAAAATTTCTAAAGACTTACCCCAACCTGGCAGAGCTACTGGTGAAAGTGCGGCGCTTGTGCGCTCACTTTCGTAAGTCAACTGTAGCTGCTGCTAGCTTAAAAAAACTCCAGCAACGCCTCCATTTGCCTGAACATCGGCTGTTGTGCGACCTGCCGACTCGCTGGAATTCCACCTATTCCATGTTGGCCAGGGTGTGTGAGCAGCAGAGAGCATTGATGGAGTACCAGATTATGAATCCACGCGTGCCTCCAACTCAGCTCCCTCAGTTTGCCAACCACGAGTGGCCATGGATGGCAGACATATGCGATGTACTGCGTATCTTTGAGGAGTCCACCAAGAAGGTCAGCAGCGAGGACGCTATAGTGAGCGTAACCATCCCGCTCCTAGGCGTCCTTAAAGAATCCCTCATCGCAATAAGGGAGAACGCATTGCACGCAGAGGAGACGGGGGTAGGAGGAGACGCAACGGAGCTACACAGTCAGACCACACTTTTGTCTGCTTCACGGTGGCAGTTGCAGGAGGAGGAGGATGAGGAGGAGGACGACGTGGAGGTGGCTGTGGAAGAGGAGGAGGATGCTGGCGGCGAGGGTAGCAGTCAGGCTGTGTGCGTCCCATTGGTTCAGCGCGGATGGGGCGGAGAGGAGGCGGAAGAGGAAGAGGAGGAAATGGCAAGTGATCCTTCTGGTGGGGGCAGTGAGGTCATGCCTATTCAGAGTCTGGCACACATGGCTGACTTCATGCTGGGCTGCTTTTCCCGGGACACACGTGTTGTCCGGATAGTGGAGAACAAACTGTACTGGGTCTTCGCACTCCTGGACCCCCGGTATAAAGATAACGTCTCCTCTTTTATTCCGGTAGAGGAGAGGACGAATCGATTGCTGGAATACCAGAGGGAACTCGTGCAGAACATGATGGAGATTTTCCCACCCACCATCGCTGGCGGCAGAGAGGAGAGGGTCTCCCAGAGTCCCACAACATCTATCAGGCCCACAGCCACCAGGGGAACACTCTCCAAGGTGTGGGACACGTTCATGGCACCCCCTCGTGCAACTTCCATCACTGCGGGCCCGCTATCAGCAGGAGGGACAAGTATCGGCGGATGTTGCGGGAGTACCTGGCAGACCGTACCCCTGTCCTCCCCGATCCCTCGGCGTCCTACACTTACTGGGTCTCCAAGTTGGACACGTGGCTGGAACTGTCCCTGTACGCCTTGGAGGTGCTTGCCTGCCCTGCCGCCAGCGTGCTATCAGAAAGGGTGTTCAGCGCAGCCGGGGGCATTATAACCGATAAGCGCAGCCGCCTGTCAACCGACAGTGCCGACAGGCTGACGCTAATCAAAATGAACAGCAAGTGGATTGACCCGGACTTTGCTTCTCCAACCGTGGAAAAGCAGCCAAAAGTGAAGTGCCATCTGTATGAAGTGCCATTTCCTCCTCCACCTCCTCCTCCTCCTCCTTAACCGCCGTAGAATTGCTCCGTAAATAAGAAAAATTTATATATTTATGGCTCACCTCTTGGGCCTCCATATAATTTTAACAGGTCTCACCTCTTGGGCCTCCACATAATTTTTAAGAGGTCTCACCTCTTGGGCCTGCAACAAAATGTTTAAGAGGTCTCACCTCTTGGGCCTCCACATAATTTTAAGAGGTCTCACCTCTTGGGCCTCCACATAATTTTTTAAGAGGTCTCACCTCTTGGGCCTCCACATAATTTTTTAAGAGGTCTCACCTCTTGGGCCTCCACATAATTTTAAGAGGTCTCACTCTTGGGGCCTCCACAAAATGTTTAAGAGGTCTCACCTCTTGGGCCTCCACATAATTTTTAAGAGGTCTCACCTCTTGGAGGTCTCACCTCTTGGGCCTGCACAAAATATTTAAGAGGTCTCAACCTCTTGGGGCCTCCACATAATTTTTAAGAGGTCTCACCCTCTTGGGCCTCCACATAATTTTTAACAGGTCTCACCTCTTGGGCCTCCACATAAATTTTTAAGAGGTCTCACCTCTTGGGCCTCCACATAATTTTTAACAGGTCTCACCTCTTGGGCCTGCCACAAAATTTTAAGAGGTCTCACCTCTTGGGCCTGCCCACAAAATGTTTAAGAGGTCTCACCTCTTGGGCCTCCACAAAATCTTTAAGAGGTCTCACCTCTTGGGCCTCCACATAATTTTTAAGAGGTCTCACCTCTTGGGCCTCCACATAATTTTAACAGGTCTCACCTCTTGGGCCTCCACATAATTTTTAAAGAGGTCTCACCTCTTGGGCCTCCACATAATTTTTAAGAGGTCTCACCTCTTGGCTGCAAACTTAAAGGTCCCTCTGGGCCTGCACAAAATGTTTAAGAGGTCTCACCTCTTGGGCCTCCACAAAATCTTTAAGAGGTCTCACCTCTTGGGCCTCCACATAATTTTAAGAGGTCTCACCTCTTGGGCCTCCACAAAATGTTTAAGAGGTGTCACCTCTTGGGCCTCCACATAATTTTAAAGAGTTCTCACCTCTTGGGCCTCCACAAAATCTTTAAGAGGTCTCACCTCTTGGGCCTCCACAAAATCTTTAAGAGGTCTCACCTCTTTGGCCTACACAAAATCTTTAAGAGGTCTCACCTCTTGGGCCTCCACAAAATCTTTAAGAGGTCTCACCTCTTGGGCCTCCATAAAATCTTTAAGAGGTCTCACCTCTTGGGCCTCCACAAAATCTTTAAGAGGTCTCACCTCTTGGGCCTCCACAAATCTTTAAGAGGTCTCACCTCTTGGGCCTGCACAAAATCTTTAAGAGGTCTCACCTCTTGGGCCTCCACAAAATCTTTAAGAGGTCTCACCTCTTGGGCCTCCACATAATGTTTAAGAGGTCTCACCTCTTGGGTCTCCACATAATTTTTAAGAGGTCTCAGCTCTTGGGCCTCCACATAATTTTTAAGAAGTGTCACCTCTTTAGCCTCCACACAATTTTTAAGACGTCTCACCTCTTGGGCCTCCACAAAATTTTCCATGAGCCTCTGGCCAGCCCACGGCCTCTTCCTGCCTTTTGCGGTCCTACGCATCCCTCCACATCCCCACTGCTTTACCTGCTAGACATGACACTGGGCCAGGTCGGGTCACTGATATCTCTAGCGCCAACAATTTGGGCATTTTAAGGCTTCTGCATGTGTTTGAGTTGTTTTTACATTTTAAAGAGACATGTCTGACCACATTTCACACACACACACAATGACAATTAGGGGTGGGGTCTATTTGCTTTCCCCCTTGCCTATGCCATCTGTGGTTGTCATAGGCAACGTGATTTTAAGGGGTGCAGAATTTCATCTTCTTTTTTGTCTAGTTTGGCTTGGGGTCCATGGCAATGTAGAGGAAAGAAGGTTTCCTTGTATGGTCTCACTTTACAGAGAGGTTACATTGTCTTTGGAGTGTATTGTTGAGAGGCTGTGATAGTGGCGTAATAGTGCGACTTGGGCGCGTTATATGCACCCAGACATGCTTCCCCTGCTGTCCCAGTTGCATTCCAGCAGTGTTGGCATCCTTTTCTGAGGTTTCAGGGTGGACTTGGTGACCTCCAAGTGGTCGAATTGAGATTTCCAAGTGGCGAGCATTTTTTCCCCATAGACTTTAATGGGATTCGATATTCGGTCGAATAGTCGAATTTCGCGGTCTATTCGAATCGAATTTCGAACTTTCGAATATTTCACTACTCGCTCATCTCTATACAGTATGTCTAAAGATAATTTTCCATAACCTCCAAAATGTCTGGCTAGGAATACAACTTTATGTCCTACCTTACAGTATGAATAGCAGCTCTGTAGAACAAACTGCTGCTATAGCAGGCAAAATACGGAGCAGACTAGAAGAATTGAGTTCAAGGTATAATGTTTGAATACAGAGATGCTTTAGGACAATCGGCTTTCCGTCTTCAGTTTAGCAGAACATACATTTCTAAAAGTCTTTCCCATAATCTTATCAGATTTATCCTCCTATGTATGTAATCCAAAGTATCCACAAGCCAAGTGGAATCAAAAGCAATACACTGAGGCTTTGGATCAATCCTCAACAGCTGGATTGTTTTATACAAAGGCTGGGATCAAACATCTAATGGCTCAGCCTCTGGAGTTAAACGTTATAGTTAAATCCTCCAATTGGTGTGATTGTTAACTAGAAGGCTTAGGCAGCTTGTCTCTCCATGAAAACCACCGGACTGTGGGTCTATAGGGCGCTAAAGCCAAGAGTAACAGAGCTTTCCCTATTTTTCTTTATTCTTTATGAACCATTGAAGCATAAAAACTGTGAAAAGCCTCAAAAATTCATCTACTTGTTTTGTAGCCCAAGAAAAAATTGTCAGGATACATGAATGCAGGACCTTCAGGGGATACAAGATGATTGATTCTCATCATTCCCTACTATCTAAACATAAGTCATGTGGGTGACTCCCTGCTGTGCTTTACAAAGGATTTAAAGGAAGGGAGATGAGTGCCATTGCAATAAATAAAAAATACTGCTACAATATACATCTATATATATGGTCAGAAGAATCTCACAGAGAGATCATCGATGGACTCATAGAATGATGGTTGAAGAGTGATGAGAGCTATAGAGCATGAAGTGGACAATGATGTCCATGGATATTTCTCTATTAAAGCAGTTTTCACTGAGATCCCTCTTATCTTCGGGGAAATTATCATCCCCTGCGGCGGCCACTACAGGAGAAGTGTAGTATTACATGAGGAATAGTGTTGATCGAGCACCAAAGTGCTCGTGTGCTCGGGTGCTCTGGTAGAACACTTGGTGATGCTCGAGTGCTCTACAGAGCACCCGAGCACAATGTAATGCTCGGATGAGGGGACGGTGTCGGGTTCATAGGAAAAGGTCAGAATCGCAAATTCTCCTCTTTCACTCGTTGAAGAACGCTAATTAAGTGAATTCGTACGCATTAGCGTACAATACGTAGCATTAGCATACAAATTTTTACGCATTAGCGTACAATGCGTAACATTAGCATACAAATTTGTATGCATTAGCATAGTCGAGCATCGCACTCGAGTACACGTGGTGTTTGGCCGAACACCGAGCGGACCCGAGCATGCTCGCTCAACACTAATGAGGAACCATTGCCATTGCTTGTTAGTGGTAATATTTGCTGGCCCCATCATGGGGGATCCCAAGCCAGTAACACTTGTCTAGGAAGTGCATAGGATGTATTAGAGCATAAAGAAATGGACTGTCATGATGAGACAACTCTTTTTGGTATTTCTGGATTCATTGAGCAGGCAATATTATCTGTGAAATTGCATCATTTACCATGGCTTTCCATGTGCAGACTCAAGCTGATGTGAATGGTGGTCTTATTTTTTATGTCTTGTAGCTTAAATAGCGTCAACATATTCCAAAGCGCTAGATAGTTTTTTATCTCTATCATTAAGTCCTGTCCCCAGTAGAGATGAGCGAGTAGTGTTCGATCGAGCCGGTATTCGATCGAATACTACGATATTCGGCATACTCGATTTCAATCGAGTATAACGGCGATGGCGCACTTAGAATTCGTTTCCCCTCCCACCTTCCCTGGCGCTCTTTTTCCACCAATCAACATGCAGGGGGGGTATGACAGGCACGCTGAGCACGCTGGCAGCGCGAAAACAGCGTCTACATGGATTGGCTGGAAAAACCATGTGACCTCGAATCATAAAAACTCAGCTCTTCCTGCTCGTACGCATATGCTGCGTGAACTTAGTCAGGGACAGAGGCTGGAGAAGGGACAGATAGGTTTTAGCTGTTGGACAGGCAGGAGCGTGATTAAAAGCCCTTATCAGGGCTACTACAGTGGACTTCAGTGATAGCTTTACTACAATATAGACTTTACAGAGAACGGCTGCTGTATTCAGGGATAGCTGCTGGAGTAGGGACAGAGAGAGGCATTAGTGGTGTATTAGGTGCTCTGCTACATACCAAACTATATTTGGCACTACTGTTCAGCGTTCTTTTAGGCTGAAAAACCCTGTTATATAACTAGTGTGTATATGCACCATCTGATCTGGCAGTATACGGCTGTGAATTTTATTTTATTTTTTTAAATACAGTTTATTTGGCTCTAGTGTTCTGGGTTCTGTGTGCCTGCAATACCCTTTTTGTATACCAGGTGTAAATACCCACCGTCTGTTCAGTTAGTACACGGCTGTGTACCTTGAAATATACAATATCTAGGCCATTTAATTGGCCACTGTACTGTGCGTTCTCTTGCTAAATTATCTCACATACCTGGTGTAAATACCCACCGTCTGTTCAGTTACTACACGGCTTTGTACTTTGAAATATACAATATCTAGGCCTTTTAATAGGCCACTGTACTGTGCGTTCTCTTGTTAAATTATCTCACATACCTGGTGTAAATACCCACCGTCTGTTCTGTTACTACACGGCTGTGTACTTTGAAATATACAATATCTAGGCATTTTAATAGGCCACTGTACTGTGCGTTCTCTTGCTAAATTATCTCACATACCTGGTGTAAATACCCACCGTCTGTTCAGTTACTACACGGCTGTGTACTTTGAAATATACAATATCTAGGCATTTTAATAGGCCACTGTACTGTGCGTTCTCTTGCTAAATTATCTCACATACCTGGTGTAAATACCCACCGTCTGTTCAGTTACTACACGGCTGTGTACTTTGAAATATACAATATCTAGGCATTTTAATAGGCCACTGTACTGTGCGTTCTCTTGTTAAATTATCTCACATACCTGGTGTAAATACCCACCGTCTGTTCAGTTACTACACGGCTGTGTACTTTGAAATATACAATATCTAGGCATTTTAATAGGCCACTGTACTGTGCGTTCTCTTGCTAAATTATCTCACATACCTGGTGTAAATACCCACCGTCTGTTCAGTTACTACACGGCTGTGTACTTTGAAATATACAATATCTAGGCATTTTAATAGGCCACTGTACTGTGCGTTCTCTTGTTAAATTATCTCACATACCTGGTGTAAATACCCACCGTCTGTTCAGTTACTACACGGCTGTGTACTTTGAAATATACAATATCTAGGCATTTTAATAGGCCACTGTACTGTGCGTTCTCTTGTTAAATTATCTCACATACCTGGTGTAAATACCCACCGTCTGTTCAGTTACTACACGGCTGTGTACTTTGAAATATACAATATCTAGGCATTTAATAGGCCACTGTACTGTGCGTTCTCTTGTTAAATTATCTCACATACCTGGTGTAAATACCCACCGTCTGTTCAGTTACTACACGGCTGTGTACTTTGAAATATACAATATCTAGGCCATTTTAATAGGCCACTGTACTGTGCGTTCTCTTGTTAAATTATCTCACATACCTGGTGTAAATACCCACCGTCTGTTCAGTTACTACACGGCTGTGTACTTTGAAATATACAATATCTAGGCCATTTAATAGGCCACTGTACTGTGCGTTCTCTTGTTAAATTATCTCACATACCTGGTGTAAATACCCACCGTCTGTTCAGTTACTACACGGCTGTGTACTTTGAAATATACAATATCTAGGCATTTTAATAGGCCACTGTACTGTGCGTTCTCTTGTTAAATTATCTCACATACCTGGTGTAAATACCCACCGTCTGTTCAGTTACTACACGGCTGTGTACTTTGAAATATACAATATCTAGGCATTTTAATAGGCCACTGTACTGTGCGTTCTCTTGTTAAATTATCTCACATACCTGGTGTAAATACCCACCGTCTGTTCAGTTACTACACGGCTGTGTACTTTGAAATATACAATATCTAGGCATTTTAATAGGCCACTGTACTGTGCGTTCTCTTGTTAAATTATCTCACATACCTGGTGTAAATACCCACCGTCTGTTCAGTTACTACACGGCTGTGTACTTTGAAATATACAATATCTAGGCATTTTAATAGGCCACTGTACTGTGCGTTCTCTTGTTAAATTATCTCACATACCTGGTGTAAATACCCACCGTCTGTTCAGTTACTACACGGCTGTGTACTTTGAAATATACAATATCTAGGCATTTAATAGGCCACTGTACTGTGCGTTCTCTTGTTAAATTATCTCACATACCTGGTGTAAATACCCACCGTCTGTTCAGTTACTACACGGCTGTGTACTTTGAAATATACAATATCTAGGCATTTTAATAGGCCACTGTACTGTGCGTTCTCTTGTTAAATTATCTCACATACCTGGTGTAAATACCCACCGTCTGTTCAGTTACTACACGGCTGTGTACTTTGAAATATACAATATCTAGGCATTTTAATAGGCCACTGTACTGTGCGTTCTCTTGTTAAATTATCTCACATACCTGGTGTAAATACCCACCGTCTGTTCAGTTACTACACGGCTGTGTACTTTGAAATATACAATATCTAGGCATTTAATAGGCCACTGTACTGTGCGTTCTCTTGTTAAATTATCTCACATACCTGGTGTAAATACCCACCGTCTGTTCAGTTACTACACGGCTGTGTACTTTGAAATATACAATATCTAGGCATTTTAATAGGCCACTGTACTGTGCGTTCTCTTGTTAAATTATCTCACATACCTGGTGTAAATACCCACCGTCTGTTCAGTTACTACACGGCTGTGTACTTTGAAATATACAATATCTAGGCATTTTAATAGGCCACTGTACTGTGCGTTCTCTTGTTAAATTATCTCACATACCTGGTGTAAATACCCACCGTCTGTTCAGTTACTACACGGCTGTGTACTTTGAAATATACAATATCTAGGCATTTTAATAGGCCACTGTACTGTGCGTTCTCTTGTTAAATTATCTCACATACCTGGTGTAAATACCCACCGTCTGTTCAGTTACTACACGGCTGTGTACTTTGAAATATACAATATCTAGGCCATTTAATAGGCCACTGTACTGTGCGTTCTCTTGTTAAATTATCTCACATACCTGGTGTAAATACCCACCGTCTGTTCAGTTACTACACGGCTGTGTACTTTGAAATATACAATATCTAGGCATTTTAATAGGCCACTGTACTGTGCGTTCTCTTGTTAAATTATCTCACATACCTGGTGTAAATACCCACCGTCTGTTCAGTTACTACACGGCTGTGTACTTTGAAATATACAATATCTAGGCATTTTAATAGGCCACTGTACTGTGCGTTCTCTTGTTAAATTATCTCACATACCTGGTGTAAATACCCACCGTCTGTTCAGTTACTACACGGCTGTGTACTTTGAAATATACAATATCTAGGCATTTTAATAGGCCACTGTACTGTGCGTTCTCTTGTTAAATTATCTCACATACCTGGTGTAAATACCCACCGTCTGTTCAGTTACTACACGGCTGTGTACTTTGAAATATACAATATCTAGGCTTTTAATAGGCCACTGTACTGTGCGTTCTCTTGTTAAATTATCTCACATACCTGGTGTAAATACCCACCGTCTGTTCAGTTACTACACGGCTGTGTACTTTGAAATATACAATATCTAGGCATTTAATAGGCCACTGTACTGTGCGTTCTCTTGTTAAATTATCTCACATACCTGGTGTAAATACCCACCGTCTGTTCAGTTACTACACGGCTGTGTACTTTGAAATATACAATATCTAGGCATTTTAATAGGCCACTGTACTGTGCGTTCTCTTGTTAAATTATCTCACATACCTGGTGTAAATACCCACCGTCTGTTCAGTTACTACACGGCTGTGTACTTTGAAATATACAATATCTAGGCATTTTAATAGGCCACTGTACTGTGCGTTCTCTTGTTAAATTATCTCACATACCTGGTGTAAATACCCACCGTCTGTTCAGTTACTACACGGCTGTGTACTTTGAAATATACAATATCTAGGCATTTTAATAGGCCACTGTACTGTGCGTTCTCTTGTTAAATTATCTCACATACCTGGTGTAAATACCCACCGTCTGTTCAGTTACTACACGGCTGTGTACTTTGAAATATACAATATCTAGGCCATTTTAATAGGCCACTGTACTGTGCGTTCTCTTGTTAAATTATCTCACATACCTGGTGTAAATACCCACCGTCTGTTCAGTTACTACACGGCTGTGTACTTTGAAATATACAATATCTAGGCATTTTAATAGGCCACTGTACTGTGCGTTCTCTTGTTAAATTATCTCACATACCTGGTGTAAATACCCACCGTCTGTTCAGTTACTACACGGCTGTGTACTTTGAAATATACAATATCTAGGCCATTTAATAGGCCACTGTACTGTGCGTTTTCTTGTTAAATTATCTCACATACCTGGTGTAAATACCCACCGTCTGTTCTGTTACTACACGGCTGTGTACTTTGAAATATACAATATCTAGGCCATTTAATAGGCCACTGTACTGTGCGTTCTCTTGTTAAATTATCTCACATACCTGGTGTAAATACCCACCGTCTGTTCAGTTACTACACGGCTGTGTACTTTGAAATATACAATATCTAGGCCTTTTAATAGGCCACTGTACTGTGCGTTCTCTTGCTAAATTATTTCACATACCTAATTATATACCCAAATATTGTATTTGCAACAAAAAAAAAATAAAATGCGGAGGGGGGCTAGCGGAATAGGACGTGGACGTGGACGAGGACGGGGGCGCGGAAATGCTGTTGGGGGCCTTGTTGAAGCCAGTGGGGATACAATGTGTGCTGGTGAGGATCAGCCAGGATCCCGCTCATCCAGAATCCCTGCCTTTATGGGACAGTTAAGCAGGGGGCGGGTTACACCGCTGTTGAGGCCTGAGCAGGTTGAACAGGTGGTGCAATGGATAGCCGATAGCGCTTCCACACAGTTGTCCACCAGCCAGTCATCCACACAGTCTCACTCTGACCCTCCTTCCTCCACACCTGGCCAACAGAGTCATCCCACCCTTGACCCCTCCCAGGAGCTCTTTTCGGGTCCTTTTTCAGATGTGCCGGAAGAATCCCAGGAGCTAGCAGAGGAATTTGTTTGTAGTGATGCCCAAACACTGGAGTTTTCGCCATCTCCTGCTGATGTGGACCCTGAGCCAGCATCTGTTATCATGAGCGATGATGATGATGAGACGCAGTTGCCATCAAGGGAGGCTGTTGGAATGTCCAGTGGGCAGGAGGAGGAGCAGAGTGAGGAAGTGGAAGAGGAGCTGGTGGATGACGAAATGACCGACCCCACTTGGCCAGGGGTGATGTCCAGCGAGGAAAGCAGTGGAGAGGTGGTGGTCTGCGCAGCACCGAAAAAGGCAGCAAGAGGCAGAGGGATGTCCACAGGCAGAGGGATGTCCACAGGCAGAGGGATGTCCACAGGCAGAGGCATGTCCACAGGCAGAGGGATGTCCACAGGCAGAGGGATGGCCACAGGCAGAGGGATGGCCACAGGCAGAGGACAGTTCAGACAGAGAAGTGAGGCCACAGCCAGCAGGGCCGAAGCTGTTCCCGCCAGCGGCCAGTCGCGCGAAGCTCCCCCATCGAGGCCTCGTACTTCTGTGGTGTGGAGATATTTTAATGTTTGTGCGGATGACAAACTGAGCGCGGTTTGCACACTCTGCCACTCAAAACTGAGTAGGGGCTCTGAGAAGAGCAATCTGACCACCTCAGGCATGCGGCGTCACTTGGAATTCAAGCACTGGGCTGAGTGGGAGAGAGCAAACGCAATACAAACTGCGCCCGGTCTTGCTGCCACTGCCTCTTCCCCTTTGTTGTGTGCTGCCACTGCGGTCCAGACCTCCAGCCAGGACACCTCCACATCTGCCTCTGCCTCTGCCTCTGCTACTTTGGGGCCTTCTCCTTCAGCCTCCCCTTCCCCCGCCCCTTCCCCCGCCTCTTCGCCTGCACCTTCACACTCCTCGTCCCAACAACTGTCCATCTCGCAGGCGTTCGACCGCAGGCGGAAGTACGCCTCGAGTCACCCCCAAGCCCAAGCCTTAAACTGCCACATCTCCAAACTGCTGGCCCTGGAGATGTTGCCGTTTAGGCTTGTGGAGACGCAGGCCTTCCGCGACCTGATGGCGGCTGCCGCACCTCGCTATTCCGTCCCTAGCCGCCACTACTTTTCCCGGAGTGCCGTCCCCGCCCTGCACCAGCACGTGTCGCGTAACATCAGGCGGGCCCTGAGGTACGCAGTCAGCGCAAAGGTCCACTTGACCACCGACTCATGGACAAGCGCTTGCGGCCAGGGACGATACATTTCTCTGACGGCACACTGGGTGAATGTAGTGGAGGCGGGGACGGGGTCGCAAACAGAGACGGCCTACCTACCACCCCCGCCCAAGATTGCCAGCATGGGTTCTGATAAACCCCCCTCCTCCTCCTCCTCCTCCTCCTCCTCCTGTGCCTTAACATCTCCCTCAGCCGCTAGCTGGAAGCGTTGCAGCACTGGCGCGGGGAGACGTCAGCAGGCGGTGCTAAAGCTCATCAGCTTGGGCGACAGGAAGCACAGCGCCCCAGAGGTGAGGGACGCCATATTGCAGCAGACGGAGATGTGGCTGTCGCCGCTGCAGCTAGGACCAGGCATGGTCGTGTGCGATAACGGCCGTAACCTGGTGGCGGCTCTGGAGCTTGCCGAACTCAATCACGTACCATGCCTGGCCCACGTTTTTAATCTGGTAGTCCAAAAATTTCTGAAGACTTACCCCAACCTGGCAGAGCTACTGGTGAAAGTGCGGCGCTTGTGCGCTCACTTTCGGAAGTCAACTGTAGCTGCTGCTAGCTTAAAAAAACTCCAGCAACGCCTCCATTTGCCTGAACATCGGCTGTTGTGCGACCTGCCGACTCGCTGGAATTCCACCTATTCCATGTTGGCCAGGGTGTGTGAGCAGCAGAGAGCATTGATGGAGTACCAGATAATGAATCCACGCGTGCCTCCAACTCAGCTCCCTCAGTTTGCCAACCACGAGTGGCCATGGATGGCAGACATATGCGATGTACTGCGTATCTTTGAGGAGTCCACCAAGAAGGTCAGCAGCGAGGACGCTATAGTGAGCGTAACCATTCCGCTCCTAGGCGTCCTTAAAGAATCGCTCATCGCAATAAGGGAGAACGCATTGCACGCAGAGGAGACGGGGGTAGGAGGAGACGCAACGGAGCTACACAGTCAGACCACACTTTTGTCTGCTTCACGGTGGCAGTTGCAGGAGGAGGAGGATGAGGAGGAGGACGACGTGGAGGTGGCTGTGGAAGAGGAGGAGGATGCTGGCGGCGAGGGTAGCAGTCAGGCTGTGTGCGTCCCATTGGTTCAGCGCGGATGGGGCGGAGAGGAGGCGGAAGAGGAAGAGGAGGAAATGGCAAGTGATCCTTCTGGTGGGGGCAGTGAGGTCATGCCTATTCAGAGTCTGGCACACATGGCTGACTTCATGCTGGGCTGCTTTTCCCGGGACACACGTGTTGTCCGGATAGTGGAGAACAAACTGTACTGGGTCTTCGCACTCCTGGACCCCCGGTATAAAGATAACGTCTCCTCTTTTATTCCGGTAGAGGAGAGGACGAATCGATTGCTGGAATACCAGAGGGAACTCGTGCAGAACATGATGGAGATTTTCCCACCCACCATCGCTGGCGGCAGAGAGGAGAGGGTCTCCCAGAGTCCCACAACATCCATCAGGCCCACAGCCACCAGGGGAACACTCTCCAAGGTGTGGGACACGTTCATGGCACCCCCTCGTGCAACTTCCATCACTGCGGGGCCCGCTATCAGCAGGAGGGACAAGTATCGGCGGATGTTGCGGGAGTACCTGGCAGACCGTAACCCTGTCCTCCCCGATCCCTCGGCGTCCTACACTTACTGGGTCTCCAAGTTGGACACGTGGCTGGAACTGTCCCTGTACGCCT
Source organism: Rhinella marina (assembly GCA_900303285.1). Classification (NCBI taxonomy): domain Eukaryota; kingdom Metazoa; phylum Chordata; class Amphibia; order Anura; family Bufonidae; genus Rhinella; species Rhinella marina. The sequence goes on from ONZH01007833.1 coordinate 17,471, forward strand.
TGGAGGTGCTTGCCTGCCCTGCCGCCAGCGTGCTATCAGAAAGGGTGTTCAGCGCAGCCGGGGGCATTATAACCGATAAGCGCAGCCGCCTGTCAACCGACAGTGCCGACAGGCTGACGCTAATCAAAATGAACAGCAAGTGGATTGACCCGGACTTTGCTTCTCCAACCGTGGAAAGCAGCCAAAAGTGAAGTGCCATCTGTATGAAGTGCCATTTCCTCCTCCACCTCCTCCTCCTCCTCCTCCTTAACCGCCGTAGAATTGCTCCGTAAATAAGAAATATTTATATGTTTATGGCTCACCTCTTGGGCCTCCACAAAATGTTTAAGAGGTCTCACCTCTTGGGCCTCCTCATAATTTTTAACAGGTCTCACCTCTTGGGCCTCCACATAATTTTTAACAGGTCTCACCTCTTGGGCCTCCACATAATTTTTAACAGGTCTCACCTCTTGGGCCTCCACAAAATGTTTAACAGGTCTCACCTCTTGGGCCTCCACAAAATGTTTAACAGGTCTCACCTCTTGGGCCTCCACAAAATGTTTAACAGGTCTCACCTCTTGGGCCTCCACAAAAGGTTTAACAGGTCTCACCTCTTGGGCCTCCACAAAATGTTTAACAGGTCTCACCTCTTGGGCCTCCACATAATTTTTAACAGGTCTCACCTTTTGGGCCTCCACAAAAGGTTTAAGAGGTTAACAGTGGAAAGCAGCCAAAAGTGAAGTGCCATCTGTATGAAGTGCCATTTCCTCCTCCACCTCCTCCTCCTCCTCCTCCTTAACCGCCGTAGAATTGCTCCGTAAATAAGAAAAATGTATATATTTATTGCTCACCTCTTGGGCCTCCACATAACTTTTTAACAGGTCTCACCTCTTGGGCCTCCACAAAAGGTTTAACAGGTCTCACCTCTTGGGCCTCCACATAATTTTTAACAGGTCTCACCTCTTGGGCCTCCACATAATTTTTAACACGTCTCTCCTCTTGGGCCTCCACATAATTTTTAATACGTCTCACCTCTTGGGCCTCCACATAATTTTTAAGAGGTCTCACCTCTTGGGGCTCTACAAAATGTTTAAGAGGTCTCACCTCTTTAGCCTCCACACAATTTTTAAGACGTCTCACCTCTTGGGCCTCCACATAATTTTTAAGAGGTCTCACCTCTTGGGCAGCCACATAATTTTTAAGAGGTCTCACCTCTTGGGCCTCCACAAAATCTTTAAGAGGTCTCACCTCTTGGGCCTCCACAAAATCTTTAAGAGGTCTCACCTCTTGGGCCTCCACAAAATCTTTAAGAGGTCTCACCTCTTGGGCCTCCACAAAAGGTAAATAAATTATAAATTATAATTTTGGTAACATTCTCATTTTAATGTGTTCAGTCTTTACATACAAAATCTGGTACAAAATAGCATTCTCAGTATTCAAAAAAACAAAACAAGACTTAAAACGTTTTAAGTGGCTGCAGTAGCATCATGAAATCAACTCTCATATACTGAAGGCAACAGCATATACATATAAAAAAAAGGAAAAAAAAAAAAAAAAGAATACTCCTTCCTCTGTAGAAATACTCTGTGCTGCCCTCAATACATTTAAACTGATTTTTCATGATAGTTGCCTTTATAAAATGAGTGTAACCATTTTACATTGCATGCAAATCTGTGGATAACTGCAGCCTTTAAAAGGTGTCACCTCTTGGGCCTCCACATAATTTTTAAGAGGTGTCACCTCTTGGGCCTCCACATAATTATACTATAAAATATTAGGCCTTATAATTGGCAACTGTACTGTGCGTTCTCTTGCAAAATTCTTTAAATACCTGGTGTTAATACCCACCGTCTGAAAAGTTAGTACACGGCTGTGTACCTTGAACTCTAAAATATTAGGCCTTATAATTGGCAACTGTACTGTGCGTTCTCTTGCAAAATTATTTCACGGCTGTGAAGGCAAAATATTGTAACCAAAAAAAAATAAAATGCGGAGGGGGGCTAGCGGAATAGGACGTGGACGAGGACGGGGGCGCGGAAATGCTGTTGGGGGCCATAGTTGCTGGTTGAATTATCTGAGGTAAATGATTCTCCTTTAGACGACGCTTTCCCTTTGCATCGTTCTGCGATTAAACCATAAATAACTCTCTGCATATTTATACCAAATGCACCCAGTACGAAAAAAGTCATAGAAAGTTTCCAAACAGAGACTGGAAAACATCAGTAAGTTGAAAAAAACTGTTCGCTAAAAAAAAAAAAAGTTAAAAATAAAATTGGCAGTTGATAGTATCGAGCTATTGTCACAGAGAGACGCGATTACAACACCTTCATTTACATTCAGTACATGTCTCAAGGCATTGGGAGAATGAAAACAGGCCACGGCTGGAGTATGAAATGTACCACCGCTTTGTACTGTCCGATACTGACCCGGTCCAGGGTGATGTCCAGCGAGGAAAGCAGTGGAGAGGTGGTGGTCTGCGCAGCACCGAAAAAGGCAGCAAGAGGCAGAGGGATGTCCACAGGCAGAGGAATGTCCACAGGCAGAGGGATGTCCACAGGCAGAGGCATGTCCACAGGCAGAGGGATGTCCACAGGCAGAGGGATGTCCACAGGCAGAGGGATGTCCACAGGCAGAGGGATGTCCACAGGCAGAGGACAGTTCAGACAGAGAAGTGAGGCCACAGCCAGCAGGGCCGAGCGTAACCATCCCGCTCCTATGCGTCCTTAAAGAATCCCTCATCGCAATAAGGGAGAACGCATTGCACACAGAGGAGACGGGGGCAGGAGGAGACGCAACGGAGCTACACAGTCAGACCACACTTTTGTCTGCTTCACGGTGGCAGTTGCAGGAGGAGGAGGATGAGGAGGAGGAGGACGACGTGGAGGTGGCTGTGGAAGAGGAGGAGGATGCTGGCGGCGAGGGTAGCAGTCAGGCTGTGTGCGTCCCATTGGTTCAGCGCGGATGGGGCGGAGAGGAGGCGGAAGAGGAAGAGGAGGAAATGGCAAGTGATCCTTCTGGTGGGGGCAGTGACGTCATGCCTATTCAGAGTCTGGCACACATGGCTGACTTCATGCTGGGCTGCTTTTCCCGGGACACACGTGTTGTCCGGATAGTGGAGAACAAACTGTACTGGGTCTTCGCAATCCAAGTTGGACACGTGGCTGGAACTGTCCCTGTACGCCTTGGAGGTGCTTGCCTGCCCTGCCGCCAGCGTGCTATCAGAAAGGGTGTTCAGCGCTGCCGGGGGCATTATCACCGATAAGCGCAGCCGCCTGTCAACCGACAGTGCCGACAGGCTGACGCTAATCAAAATGAACAGCAAGTGGATTGACCCGGACTTTGCTTCTCCAACCGTGGAAAGCAGCCAAAAGTGAAGTGCCATGTGTATGAAGTGCCATTTCCTCCTCCACCTCCTCCTCCTCCTCCTTAACCGCCGTAGAATTGGTCCGTAAATCAGAAAAATTTTTATATTTATGGCTCACCTCTTGGGCCTCCACAAAATGTTTAAGAGGTCTCACCTCTTGGGCCTCCACATAATTTTTAAGAGGTCTCACCTCTTGGGCCTGCGCAAAATGTTTACGAGGTCTCACCTCTTGGGCCTCCACATAATTTTTAAGAGGTCTCCCCTCTTGGGCCTCCACATAATTTTTAATACGTCTCACCTCTTGGGCCTCCACAAAATGTTTAACAGGTCTCACCTCTTGGGCCTCCACATAATTTTTAATACGTCTCACCTCTTGGGCCTCCACAAAATGTTTAACAGGTCTCACCTCTTGGGCCTCCACATAATTTTTAACGGGTCTCCCCTCTTGGGCCTCCACATAATTTTTAATACGTCTCACCTCTTGGGCCTCCACAAAATCTTTAACAGGTCTCCCCTCTTGGGCCTCCACATAATTTTTAATACGTCTCACCTCTTGGGCCTCCACAAAATCTTTAACAGGTCTCACCTCTTGGGCCTCCACATAATTTTTAAGAGGTCTCACCTCTTGGGCCTCCACAAAATGTTTAAGAGGTCTCACCTCTTGGGCCTCCACAAAATGTTTAAGAGGTCTCACCTCTTGGGCCTCCACATAATTTTTAAGAGGTCTCACCTCTTGGGCCTCCACATAATTTTTAAGAGGTGTCACCTCTTGGGCCTCCACATAATTTTTAACGGGTCTCCCCTCTTGGGCCTCCACATAATTTTTAATACGTCTCACCTCTTGGGCCTCCACAAAATCTTTAACAGGTCTCACCTCTTGGGCCTCCACATAATTTTTAAGAGGTCTCACCTCTTGGGCCTCCACAAAATGTTTAAGAGGTCTCACCTCTTGGGCCTCCACATAATTTTTAAGAGGTCTCACCTCTTGGGCCTCCACATAATTTTTAAGAGGTCTCACCTCTTGGGCCTGCGCAAAATGTTTAAGAGGTCTCACCTCTTGGGCCTCCACATAATTTTTAAGAGGTGTCAACTCTTGGGCCTCCACATAATTTTTAAGAGGTCTCACCTCTTGGGCCTCCACATAATTTTTAAGAGGTGTCACCTCTTGGGCCGCCACAAAATTTTCCATGAGCCTCTGGCCAGCCCACGGCCTCTTCCTGCCTTTTGCGGTCCTACGCATCCCTCAACATCCCCACTGCTTTACCTGCTAGACATGACACTGGGCCAGGTCGGGTCACTGACATCTCAAGCGCCAACAATTTGGGCATTTTAAGGCTTCTGCATGTGTTTGAGTTGTTTTTACATTTTAAAGAAGACATGTCTGACCACATCTCACACACACACACAATGACAATTAGGGGTGGGGTCTATTTGCTTTCCCCCTTGCCTATGCCATCTGTGGTTGTCATAGGCAACGTGATTTTAAGGGGTGCAGAATTTCATCTTTTTTTTGTCTAGTTTGGCTTGGGGTCCATGGCAATGTAGAGGAAAGAAGGTTTCCTTGTATGGTCTCACTTTACAGAGAGGTTAGATTGTGTTTGGAGTGTATTGTTGAGAGGCTGTGATAGTGGCGTAATAGTGCGACTTGGGCGCGTTATATGCACCCAGACATGCTTCCCCTGCTGTCCCAGTTGCATTCCAGCAGTGTTGGCATCCTTTTCTGAGGTTCCAGGGTGGACTTGGTGACCTCCAAGTGGTCGAATTGAGATTTCCAAGTGGCGAGCATTTTTTTCCCATAGACTTTAATGGGATTCGATATCCGGTCGAATAGTCGAATTTCGCAGTCTATTCGAATCGAATTTCGAACTTTCGAATATTTCACTACTCGCTCATCTCTAGTCCCCAGTAAAGCATACAATATAATTATCCAAACCCATACACACCTATACCTAATTTTACAGGACTCAATATGTTTTGGAGAAAATTGGAGAATCCAGGCATGGAGAAAGTATACAGTCTCCATGAAGATGTTGGCCCTTGCTGGATTTGAACCCAGGACTCCAGTGATACAAGTATTAAAGGGATATTCCCATCATAGACAATGGGGGCATATCGCTAGGATATGCCCCCATTGTCTTATAGGTGCGGGTCCCACCGCTGGGATCTGTACCTATATCGAGAACTGAGCGGGGAGCGCTGCGCCTGGAGGACCCCGGGTTTCATGGGGTCCGGCCTCCACAAGGCACAGCTCCCCGCTGCTCCCATAGAAATGAATGGGAGCGTACCGTGCATGCGCGGCCACCGCTCTCATTCATTTCTATGTAGCCAACGGAAATAGCTGAGCCAGTGCAGTAGAAATTAAGGAGGGCGGCTGCGCATGCACAGTGTGCCCTCCTTCACTTTCCTTCACTTTTGGGGCTCTGTTCTGGGACCTGCACCTATAAGACAATGGGGGCATATCCTAGCTATATGCCCCCATTGTCTAAGATGGGAATAACCCTTTAAAGTCATTACTCACATTACTGATATTTGTGTTGTCCTCGCGAGTAGCGTAGACCAGCCACAGTTATGTGTGGCCATATATTTCCCATTCCTGTCTGCAGGGATGGACTGAAGGTGAAATGGGTCTGCAAGCAATATACACAAAAGCCCAACAACACCCACCATATTTATGATACACGTAGATTAACACATTACATTTAAAAGACCCTTTCTGATTGGCTATTTATGATCTACCCTGAGGATAAGTCTGGAAAACCCCTTGAATCAACATTGACATCTCCTAAAAAAGGTTTGTTTTTTATTTCTGTTTAGGACTACATTTTGTCTACCAGAATCAGTGTTAATCTTGCTTGGTATTTCAGGTCAATCTACTTTGGGTAGTGTTGCTTTGCAGTAGCCAATGGACGGAAGTTGCACTGGGAAAGAATCCAGTCCTTTTTTAATCTAACACAACCGTTTTAACTTTAATAAAAATCCATGTTTGGCGCATGCTGGAGGTGAATTTCTACCTTTTGCCACCATATTATGCTGATTCATTTCTCAATAAGTCTCTCTAGTGGTCAGAGCTTTTTTTCTGATGCAAATCTCCAAATCTTCTTCATAGATATAGATTTAAAACAAAAAATTCTGTCTGTTTTTAGCCACCACTAGAGGGAGCCTGGGAGCTTACTACATACTGTGCTATTGAATGCAATGCAGTAATTTCCCTCTAGTGGTGACTACATGCACCTACAATGTATTTTTATTAATGTATATCTAGGCAGTGGATTTGGAGCTCTGGATCAGAAAAAATAAGCTCTAACATGGGTGTAACTACCATAGTGACAGACCATGCTATGGGTCCAGTTGGGATCATCCCCTCTTCTACTGGGGGTGAAAACTTGGTCAGGACTCTACCCTCTAAAGGAACAACTTTTAGCAAATGAGGCAGTGGAAAAATGGCCCAAGATCATTGAAAGGGGTTTAGATGGAAACCCTTCTGTCCTGTGTGGGTCCTGGTGTGATCCTTGCTATGGGGCCCTTACTTCTCTATGTACGCCACTGGCTCTATCATTTATTAGGAAATGAATCTGTACAGAAATTACGACTTATGTAGGCTGAATAAAGAAAATGGAGTTCAAAGGTGGACAACGTCCTCTGCAAATACTTTTAATAACAATGATTTTCTTCAACCATTGCCCATATACCTGTAAACAATTACTTCAACCATGATGAATTGGTCACAAAATCTCTTCTAATATGTCAAGCGGAGGAACAGATGCTGAGAAATTGCCATCCTCATCATATTGTTTTTGAAGAGCATTGATCATTAAGACTAGGGACAATGTGATGCAGCATCATACCTCACCTTTGGCATCTTTGTCAGATCAAATTTTTCTTTACTTATTTATCTTAGAATCGCAGTAATTTTCCACAGAAAACATCTGCTGATCATCAGTCAAGAAATCAGATAAAAAAGATGGTGTAGGGTTAGATGAAAAACACCTTTCTGTGTTTACTCGATAAAAGTATACAATCATGGCCATGTAGCCTTTTCACTCTTCGAGGTTGGTAATTCTTTGCAGATCCTTCCATGATGTGTCTAGTAATCTGTTGAAAACTACTCTAAAACTGCAATTTCCAGGGCTGGTGATCATACAAGTTACTATGTTAAAGGTAACATATCCAAAATATAAAACTACATGCTAAAAATGTTCTCACAAGTCTACAGAGATATCTATCATGGTCAACATTTCATACATATCGCATACTGTTCCCTAGACCAGTGTTTTTCATTTCTGCCATCTTGCTTTATGAGATATCCTTAAATCATGACCTGTTGGGGATTAGAGGAATAGAAATGAGAAACCCTCAATCGACCAAACAAATTGTGCTCTTCGCTCGGCCATGACCTATAACATCACTCTTGGGTTTCCATGTTAGTTCCTTTCACTTCCATCTGCAGCATGCATTCTATGGAACTCACTTTTCCCAGCCATTAGACTTGCTACTAACATTGCCCTGGAGGTTGTCCTAGGTCAAGGGTCAGCAACCTTCGGCACTCCAGCTGTTGCGAAGAGGCCGACATGGCCATCTTGATTGAAGATCTAGTCGGCAAGTGATGATGTCATCACACTGGCTGGTGTGGTGATGTCATATGTCACCACGCATGAGATTTTGCATGGGATCTTTAATCAAGATAGCTACGGCGGCTTCTTCAGGCACAAATGGATGAGGTGAATATGTTTTGTTTTTTTTTATTTACTGCCACTTCATGGAAAAATTGATTCGTTACTACGAATTTGTGGCAAATCGAATTTTCACTGAAATTTGGATCAAAGTGCACTTTGGATACTTCAATTTGCTCAACAATAGTCTCAAACATGCCACACATTTCCAATAGTGCCTACCTGTCTCTTCAAAATGCTTCCAAAATTACCATGTAAGCATGCTTGGCACTTTTTGGAAGTCCCATTGAAGGGAATTGGGAAAGCCACACATAAGCAGACACCTCTCCATTCCTGGTGGCACACAAAGGGGTTTCCTTCTTGACGTAGGAGTGTGTCCCAGAGATGAGACATGCACCTATTGGACTTTTATGGCATATCCTGTGGATAAGCCATTAGTGTCCAGATGGCATGACCCATATAAGGACCTTGGCCATCTATTGTGGAATTAGTTGTATTATTCTTTACTAAATGTATAGTTCAGATGATATGTCAATGGTCGTATTGTTGCCTAGTAAAGTGACCTTGATAATCATGTTTGTCTTTCTAAGTAGGTATCAGTCACACTGATCTGCTCTTGGGTGGTATTAGAAATGTCCTTTGTGATATATTCCTATGAGCGTGTATCTGGTTTATTTCCCATGTCTGGTGGAATCAGTGCTGAAGGAAGGTCATCTCAGTCAATAACCTTTTATGATATGCTGACAGCAGAGGTACATTTTCCAGGTACATCAACTGCAAATGTGAGACTTCTTAAAGAAAGATTAAAGAGAAGGGCCAGGAACTGAAAGGTTATTAATGGTCTACTCATCAACAGTAAGAGCTTAGGACATTTACTGTGATGTGTCATGCAGTTTTACAATTCCCATTAATGGAATTCAAACTCAATGATGACCAAAGAAGAGTTTTCTGTCTGAACCTATAAAGTAGCATATGTCATACATAGTTCCCTATCTTGTAAAAACAACCATATATCTTGTTTACAGTACCTAAAAATTCTTTCAAGACCTTCTTCTTTTCCTTCAGTTAAATTTGTACTTTTTTGGTGGCTTTATTTTTTATTATGGCAGAATATATATATTTTATCTTACACATATTGCCCCCTAAAAGGTTTTACAAAACCTTTGGGGAGTATTTTAACATTGTTTTTTTTAATTATTTCTGTAACTAGAGCTGACATATTAGCTCCAGTTACAGGAGGAAAACAGTCTCTAAGGTGTTGCACAGGGATGTAAAGCTAATCTGGGTGTTCTAAGACCCAGCAGCTATTGCAGTTAAAGGGGTATTACCATCTCACAAATGTAGTTTGTATAGTTATATATAGCTATACCAATATTTTTACTAATAGATATGTCTCCACATACTCTTACAATGTGCGTTCACAATACAGCAGTTACCTCAGAGCGAGTCTGAAAAGGAGCAAGCCGGCCACCTCTACTACTACATGGCCGCAGTGGCCGTAACTAGAGGCAACGGACTGACTGATGTGTGTGGGACAATGGAAATACCAATAGGCAAATCTTCTAAATGGTACTTTTTATATAAATACATTCTATTAGTAATAATATTGGTATGGCCATATTTAACTATACAAACTACATTTGTGAGATGGGAATACCCCCTTAACCGGCATCCGGCGATCATATATCTAGCACCAGAGGAGGAAGCATCATAGCTGCTTACTGATCAGCATACATGGCACTCATAGCAGAGTTACACATATCTGCTGGAAATGTAAAGTTGTCTGGTGGTCTGCAAGTAGCTAAAGTGGCAATTTATTCAGTTCTGTTATCAAGGTTAGTAACGTAAACTTCCTGACATCTGTTTAGCAGGGGCCTTTAGGGCAAAGCTTTCTGGGAAACAGCATGCAAAATAGTTGTACTCCAGAATGAAGAAAATGAAATCTTTAGTGCCACCTATAGGTGACTACATAGTCAGATTTTGATTTACAGTGTGGGCACTTATAGGGGACACTTTAAGTTTTCTTCTTTCTGGAGGAGAGCTATTTTCCACCATTACCACATGTGCACTGATGTAGTCTAATTACATGTTTTCTGAATTATGTCTTCTCCAAAACCCATCTGACACGATAATATGAACACATGTATTATTCACACTTTATTCATCACTAAAATTTCATTACATTAAAACATTGTCTATAATAATTCACGACAAAGTTGCTTTGAGTTTCTGCCTTTGAAGACTATCTATGAGCATGAGCCACATTGCCAGAACCGTTTACTTTTGTTTTTCTAGAACATGCTTACATTTTATTTCACCCTATTTTGGGCTTATGTCCACTTTTTGTTTCTTTCTGAATGTTTTAACTATTCTGAGGCCATAGACCCTTCTTGTTCTTGTTACCTTTTTGAAAATGTAGCACATTAAACAGTAGTATCTTATCATTTCTGAGAACCTATGGAGTTAACAAGCATGATTAGATTTGGAGGAAGTCTAAAATCAGGGGCGGATTGGCCATAGACCCTACAGTGAAATTTCCTGGTGGGCCAATGCCCCATGGGGCCACCCAAGTACTCCTCACTGCCGCTGACAGGGTACATAATGAGCTCTCAAGAGTAATTAATGAGGATCAGGTACTCATGTGCCCATCCAGCGATCGCACATGTCCTCCTGAATTGAACTGCTGTGGCCCGCTCCTCACCTACTAAGTCTCCTGCTCCGTAGACAACTGGAGGAGGAGGAGAGAAGATAGTAGCTATTGATGGCCATCACAGAGGACCAGCTTTTGGAGCAATATATTGTGCTACACTGTGTTATTTGGTTCTGCTGGAATGATATGTTGCACTATGGTATTGTTGACCCTGCCTACTTGTGTTGCTCCACCTTCTGTTAATTTGGACCTGCCCACAAAATGGGGCCACTTTAAGTTTTTTTTCCAGGGCCACCTTAAGTTCTCAGTCCGCCCTTGTCTAAAATTAAAGGGGTTCTGCAGTTTTTAAAAACCCGATACCTGGGGCCCCCGCCAATCAGCTGTTTGAGAAGGCAGCGGCGCTGCAGGAGCACCGCGGCCTTCTCTGTGTTTACCGCAGGCCCAGTGACGTCACGACTAGTATCACTGGCCTGGGCGGGGCTAAGCTCTGTTCACATGAATGGAGCTTAGCCGCGCCCAGGCCAGAGATAGTAGTCGTGACGTCACTGGGTCTGCGGTAAACACAGAGACGGCCGCGGCACTCCTGCAGCGCCGCTGCCTTCTCAAACAGCTGATCATCGGGGGCCCTGGGTGTCGACCCCCGCCGATCAGATGCTGATGATCTATCCAGAGGATAGATCATCAGTTTTTAAAAACTGTAGAAACCCTTTAATTTTGGATTCCAATATTACCATTGTTCTTTTCCTGTTCTTTATACATGACACATCAAGGATATCACAGGATGAAAATCACCAAAAATAAATAGTAGTAGACTGGTTTTACTACTAATATAATTTAGGATATCATGCAAAAGCCTCATTGATATCTAAAGTGAAGAGGTTTCAGCCACTTCTAATCAAGTTTTATGCAGGTTGTACATTTCAACCATTGTACACAAAGTCATACTTACTACTGCAGTGAAATGAGTGACGCTAGCTGAGCAACTCTGAAAAAAAGAAAATGCTAAAGTTTTTTTCTGCTAAAGCAGCGACCCACTGCTAAAAAGCTAATTCCATGCTAAAAAGTTAAATGTAATTTATTTCCTAAGCAGTCAAGTGTTTTTATTTTTACTTGTGCACTGTGAATCCCTAATAATTGTGTATTGGCAGCATATAGTTAAAACTGGCAGTCTAAGTGCAGTTGCCAGGGTGATGGACTGGTCCCATCCCCATTTGCTAAGCAGTCTTAGAGGAAGGTATGTATGTAAGCTCCTCAAAACTAGAGGTAGACCATTGAACCTTCATCACTGAGACTGAAAGCTGCCAGAGGAGCTACTGAACTGAGAGAACACCCCTAAGGGAGGACAACAGACTTTTACAGCCGGTTGAGAACCAAGGCTAGACAGATAAAGTAATGCTCGTTTATGGCAACAGACTTTAGTGGGTGTGTAATGATTTGATTTTTTCCGGTACCCACCACACTTTTAGACAGGCTGTCTATCCACAACTAGGATGTACACCCCACAGACTGGGCATTACAGGGTTAAAGTGTTAATAAGAATGGAATTGCATGCCTGTGGTTATTTGGGAAGCTTTCAAAGGGTGTTTAGAGAGAGACCCAGGAAGGATTACTACCACCATTGCTGCTGACTATATATATAGCTATAAAGAGCCTACTCTGTAATATACTTCACAACTGTGCCGATTGATACTTTATGTACTGCAACTCTCATCATCTACTAAAGGGGTATTCTGGTTGTTTCCCCTGTGGTTAGGGAATAACTATTAGATGGCTTGGGGTCCTACTGTTGGAACCTCCACTAATCACGAGAAAAGTTGCCCCGTACCCCATGCAGCCTCCCTGAAATGAACAGGGCGGCTGGTCTCACATGCGCAGCGAACCCATTCATTTCTATGTGAGTTCCCGAGATAGCTGAGCGCTGTACTCGGTTATCTTCGGAACTCTCATAGAAATGAATAGAGCTGCCGTGCACATGTGCGACTGACAGCTCAGTTTGTTTCAGGGGGGCTGCAGGGGGTATGGGGCCCCCGTTCTCGTGATTGGTGGGGATCCCAGTGGTATGACCCTCATGGATCTGTTATCCCCTATCCTGTAGATAGGGGATAGCTTTAAACAACCAGAATACCTCTTTAAATAAAGAGAGACTTTATTTATTGCACCTAAACAGGCATGGTCATTGACTCTACCATTCATCTGCCATCCCTCCACATGCCCTCCTCCCTTATACTCTACTCTTACATTTACCGTTAAGGGCAACCTATCCACCACCAGGCAGGAGACCTCAAAAATCCAGGGTGTGCTCTGAGGGAAGAAAGGGCATGCCCTCACAACACTGTGTGGCCTAGGGATCGCCAGACCGAGGACTGCCACCATTAGTGCTACTAATCCCACCATCGCCATCCCCACAACCACTCTCCTCCACTCGCCATTCCCTCCTGGGCTCACTGCACCTCCCCTCTGCCCCCACTCCCATTCTGACTCTGCTCCACAGGTCTCTACTTCCTCTTTCAATTCTTTCAATGATGAAATATCCATCCAGGACATGGGATTGCCTGCAGCAATCACATCACCCTGTGATCATTATTGAACCGGGAAGTAGACCACAGTGGGGAACCATGCAGTACTGAAATATGAGCAGCTAGTGTGTTAGGGTAAAGCGCCTACATAGCCTCCACTGACTTCTAAAGGAGTTGCCTCAGCCACACAAATATCTAGGGTTGGACTGCCTTTCCTTGGGCCCACCAGAGGAAATTATTCTACGGGCCCAACCCCCAGATCATCATTAAACTCTAATAGGTTTTGATTTAAAGAAATATACCTTATTGGCAAGTAACTGGCTCCAAAGGAAGCTCCAAAAGAATTCTTCTCCTGGAACTTTGGGGCCCATTATGGTATCAAACCCTGGGCCCACAGAAGGATCCTCTGGTACTCTGGTAGTCCAGTCTGACGCTGCAACTATCCCTGTACTTTGAGTCCCAGTGTGAAAAGCTCATTACAAATGTTTGGCATTTTTTAGCCATATCACCTCTGCTAGTGCATACAGTATATATATCACTATATAAATACTGGCATAAGGCAGACCACCATTGAACTGTTATTCTCTATGTATGGAAGGATGCAGTAACATTACACAGGATTCCTCCAGATATGAGACGACTGGTGTTCTATTTCCTGAAGATTAGATGTGGTTCCTGTAGGATGCTGTGTGGACCGTCATCCCATGTCATGAAATAGACGCTTTTCCCCATTATGGAAAGTTGCCTAAATGACTTGATGCAGACCAGGCTCTGTTGTTCTTTTTTATGTTTTGCTCGTGCTTTTGTAGTGTAAGTTGCAGTGTATGTTATTTTTTTGACATGCATTGTATCAGGCCTTGAGCAGACCTGTACCGATAGGTGTAATGATGCCAGTTGTGCAAGACCACAGAACTGGACTTCACCTATAGCAGTCCTAACAGTGGCTCTTGGTACTCAGATATCCCCGGAGCTTACAGTAGGGATGACATGTACAGTCACAAAAATAACATATATGAAGCATCTATCAACACTGACAGACAAGACACAAACTCTGTGTTGGACGAATGTTGAGGGTCACAAATGCAAGAGATGATACAGCAATGGAGGGGATGGTGGGTGTATGGATACAGGTGGACAGTGGATGAATGTCTGTGAACAGAAATGGAGCATTATTGAACTCAGCAATACAATAGAACAACAACAGAAACATTCCAAACACAGCTAGAAAGATGGTAGAATACAGATCCCAGAATAAAAAGAAGACACAGCAGAATGAGATATGACCATGCTACAGATCACAGAATACAGAACAAAAGGGAATGCATCTAGCAAACTCCATGCCAAACAATCAGAATGGAGTGAGATCTAGATATATAAAGGCTCAACAATCATCAACTCCACGTTAATCAACCAGACAAAACTAGGTGATAACCATACCCAGATTCACAAGCTATGTAATTGAGTATGTGAACATGAAGCAACAGGACCCCTATTGCGCATAACAAAAGACAAAGGCCTAATGTATTTACAGTGCTGTGGGAATGAAAGCTAAGGTTGTATTCAGAGTCTGGTTCAGAAATGGCATTAAACTGGCTCTGTTGCAAACAAGAAGAAACCGAGGCCTCCATCGATCAGGAAGGCTAAAGTTGTGCATGAAATTCAGCAGCGGATTGCAAGTAGCCACCAAAAATGAACTCAAAAACTGTCCCAAGTTGGTGTATTAGGAACGAGGTGTCAGTGAGTGCTGAAATCTCTAAACCTGAAACTGTACCATATAACATGTGTGCAGGAACTGAAAGAGTCTGCACACAATGAAATGCGGAAATGACTGGACTTGGTTGCTGACAATGATAGCTGTCAGACATTTGGACCCATTCCTGTCGACAGAACTTTGTTTTGTACAACGGAAACCAGGCATATCCGTTATGCTTGCCCATAGACCTCTATTATGACGGATCAAAATGGAATGTCTCTAAAGGTTTCCGTTTTGATTTCCGTATTATGGATTCTGTTATTTTCCGTTATAACCATGTTATAACTGAAAGCCATAACGGAATACATAACGTTGATGTGAACAAGCTCTACGGTGTAGTCACAGTTTTGCCCTACTGGAAATTAACTTAATGGTGACTAAGGAGCTTGTGTATCAGTTCCTCAAAGCTTGCCACTTGTCATTGAATGCAATATTCCATTACTTATTTACAGTAAATAAAAATCTGTTCAGGTGATGTGGTGAAAATTAATTGAAAAGAGGAACTTAACTGATGACATTATCAAGTAAACTACTTGTTCTATTTTTTTTTTTACTTTTACTTATTTATTTTTTGTTATATATTTATTTTTTTTATTTTTGCTTGATTTTTCTTTGCTATTACATTTATTTATTTTTCTATCATTTGTACAATATTTAAGCCAGGACGACAGCTGAAGATTGAATGATTTCATGATTTTGTTTTAAATAAAAGTGAAAAATTAATATCCAACAGATAATTCTCATTTCATTGAAGGCCCATTAGGCATTAGTGACATATGGGCTTGTCCTTTACAGATTCAGGATAGAATATATAATAAAACTAGCAGAATGACCTGGTTTTGCATGGGTGTAATTCGACTATTTCATTTAATGCTTAGGTGTGTGATTAAAAGATATCCACAGTGTCCCCAATATCAGTGACTGTCAGAATGCCCCCACCCTTAACAGTGACCTCTATAATACCCCATCCCCTTAACAACGACCTCATCAATGCCTTGCCCCCTTAACATTGACCTCCACAGTGACCCGCCCCCTTAATAGTGACCTGTACAGTGCACCACCCCTTTAAAATTGACCTCCACAGTGTCCCTTCTCCTTAAGAGTTACCCCTCACAGCACTCCTCCCCCTTAGCATTTACCTCCACAGTGACCCACCCCCATAGCAGTGACTTCCACAGTGACCCACCCCCGTAGCAGTGACTTCCACAGTGCCCCACTCCCTTAAAAAGTGACTTCCACAGCACCCCACCCCCTTAAAATTTGACCTCCATAGCACCTTGCTCTTAACAGTGACATCAACAGCGGCCCAGCCCCTTAACAGTAATCCCCCCACAACTCCTGATCGCTTAACAGTGACTTCCAAAGTCTCACCTCTCCTTAACAGTGACCCCCTCACAGCAGCCCACCTCCTTAAAATGTGACCTCCACAGCACCCTGCTTCCTTAACAATGACCTCCACAGCACCTTGCCCCCTTAACAATGAAGTCCATAACACCCCTCTCCTTAACAGTGACCTCCACAGCACCCTGTCCCCTTAACAGTAACCTATAACAGTAAAGAAAAATGGCTGAGTGGTTATGGAAACCTGGTGCAAAAGACTGAAGGACCTGTGGGCTTCTATCAGCTAATAAGGGTCATGTGACTGTATGTATGCCAGTTAGAATATTAGTGAAAAACCTGCGAGCTCATATTGGCTAATATATTTTTTGGGAATATCTCAAGAATGGTGGTGCGTCCTAGAGAACCTTTATGAAAACCTTCTCGGACACCCCATGTACCCATGTGCCAAATTTGGTGCAGATCGGTCCAGTCGCTGTCATGCTCCAGTGTGGGGGGAAAATACCACACCAAGCGCAGGAAGGAAAAGGGGAGAAAGGAAATGGAGATGAGGCCTGGAAACTAGGGTAGGCAAATGGACACCTGCTAGAGAAACCCTGACTCCAGTCCTGACTAACAACCAGTATGAACAGGCCTCAAAGGTAGGTGAGTTCATACGCAGGATACTTTCCAGCAGAAAATGGCAGCCACAAGATCTCAACTGAGAATCCACACACCAGCCGGCCACAGATGCAACAGAAAGTATAAACCGCACAGATGGTGGGAGAAGCAACACTAAATAGGCAAGGATAATTGAAAAGACACTTACACCTGAAGGGGGAGGGTGTGGTGAATGCCAGCAACAACAAAACAACCAAAGGAGAACCTGTCAGATTAACACACGTGTTGCCAACCTCACTTTGTGACAGTCGCTTGGCTGTGCATAAAGAACAGAGAGACAAACAGACAACAGGCAGACAACAGACAGACAGAAATTCATTTTCTTATATAGAAGAGATAAGAGATAACCGTTCTGGAATAATGGATTACGTGCATGTAATGTCAACCTCAATGTCTCCTGCTGGAAATACTGTATATTTCACCAATATGAAGGCTCCTAAATCTGTCTCCACTTTGACGTATGACTAAACCATATGCTTCCCTATGATCCATCATCTGGATTTTTATTGTAGGTTTGGAAACGAAGGAGCTTTTTTCATTTTATCAGCGGGTGTCCCCCTGGTATTCTCTGAATTTCTATAATCTTTATCACTTATATTAAGACAAATATGGGATGAGGCAATTGACTGAAATGGTCACTAATGCAGAAAATACAGGCACTAATCTTATTTCCATGACATACCCATAACAGGGTCCTTTCTTTGTAGGGGTTTTAGGAAGATCCCTATGTGTCCATACAGGGTTAATCAAACTGGCATGGAGATTTCGTATAACTTTACTCACAATAAGGTCCATAGCAATATCATCATCAGATGAGTATTTCCTTACCTTTATTCTTGTCTCAACAAATGCCGATATCTGTGATGTGACACGGACAGCTTTATTAAAATGTAACCCCCTGCAGAGAAAAAAGACAATGCTGCTGTCAATTACAAGCAGGGTCTCACAGCAGCAGGCATTAGTGCTGATTCTCCAGAGGCGAAGTGGACTACAAATCCGATGAGAACTTACCCCTTCCTGCAGCCAATAGCAGGGGAGAAGGCTAAAGTGGAAGTGGAGCAGCAGCCATTTTAGAGACAGCAGCATGGCCATGAGATAGAGAGACTGAGAGATCTCCAAAGACAGGTGTGAGCATTGCTTCAGGAAAGATAGTACAATCCAGCCCAGGGAGCGCCTGTGGATTTTGTGTGCAAGGAGAGAGTCCAGCTACTGTGTTACATCAACAATACAGGCTGAATTCCAGGAGAAGAATTGGCCTGCATCAAAGGAGGATCCTGTCACGATCCAAGCCTCTGAATGCTGCAGCCCCCAGCTGGTTCCTGGATAGGACAATTGTAAGTGCACCAACATTGGCACACCAACATTCAGACTGGGTTAATTGTTGGACAGGAGTTAATAGCAAGCTGAGAGCTAGGAGTAGATAGCTGGGGAGTTATACTGTATTTGTATGTCATAGGAGAGTGTGTATGCTCGCCATTACTGCTTACTGTTATAGCTAGCCTGGCCCCTTCACCTGGGGTTTCCCTTACACAGAATTTCAATCTATGCGCTGTTCTTTTTATTACATTATCTTTATTTTCTTCACCATTGTTCACCTTTTCCAAAATAAACCTGTTGATCAGTTAACTCCTTCCCTTGGTTGAGTGTGTACTGAGCTGGGCAAGGGTTTCCCAAGTTGACCCCTGACAGAAGAGAAAGATCCCCCTGCTATCTTATAGAGCCCCAAGCAAGATTTGGGTGGAGGCACTGCACCATAGTGAAGTGAGAACCTCCATACACCATGCCTACCGGCTGCCCAAAGGGGCGTTACAAAAACAAAACAAAACATGATTTTATGGTACTGTGTCACAAGATGTCTATCCTGTATAAGTCAATGTGGGGTCACCCAATGGTTGGGAGTCGAATTTCAGTCTGCCAAGGGTTTGTCTAGCATATCCAGTTTATTGAATTTGTTTAATGAAAAACTGGAGTTCTTAACCAAATTCAGGAAAATACATACAATGCAACGACACACTGCCAACCAGATAAAGCACAAAATGCCATAGTGATATGAGGTATTCTAAAGCTAATGGTATGCTTGTTTAGTAAATTAGAGATTCTTGGCAAATATATTTTGTACAAAATTATCTGGGCCCGTCCACCAAATCGTCAAGGTGATCTCTGTAGAACAGGAACCTAACACTATCTCCTACCTGTTATGTGCCAACCTTGGCTTCCGTATAATAAGGGGGTGTTGGTTCCACATGCATGCTGGGTCCCCTCTGCCTTTTGCCATTTGTAGTGCTTCAAAGGCCTCCACTAATACAGGGATGCAGGTACCAAGCATGCATGCAGAGCCCACTCGGCTTTATAGTTACACTAATTAAAATCAGCCTATGGGGCAGACTGAGCTAGTCAGGAGTGCATGACCAAATGGAGTAGCCACACCTCCAGTACAAACTTACAAAGAAAAAAAGAGGAATTTCTGACCCTGTATTTCAGTCCTGCATCCCTGTTCCTGGTTCCTTGTGCATTTAGCCATAGCAACGTGCACCTGCGCACTGGGATGTGCTGACTGAAATTCCTCTTTTTTTCTTAACCAAATTCAAGCCAAGGTAAGGGCAGACACGTCTTTATAGCACCGCCTTTCAAATGACTGAACTTTGGTTCAACATACAGAGGTGGTTCCAGAGCTTAAAGAGATTTTCCTGTTAGTACAGTATTGAAGCATTAGGATTTAGGATAGATAATCAATATGAAGATGTACAGTAGCAGGTGCCGTGTTTACAGACACTCTATGTGAGTATGGCATCATGGTGCAATATGCTATTTGTGTCACGTGCCATCTGTAAGGATGCCACTTGCTACATCTGTAAGAGCAGTGGGAGTCCAACTCTTGGCACCCCAGCAGATTGACTGTCTGAAAAGGTTGTGGTTAGTGTTGAGTGAACTTGTTTTCAAGTTCAGCGTACAAGGTTGGGGTTCTCTAAGAATCTCGTTATGGATTCGTTTACTATGGACCATAATGGAATTCACAGAAGCCTATAAGAGGCATTCCGTCATAATAGACGTCTATGCTGGTCATAGACTTCTATGATGACGGAATACAATACGGAATGCCTCTTATAAGCTTCCGTGGTGCATGCCATCATAGAATTCCGTTATAGTCCGTGGTAGCAGAATCCATAACTGAATTCTTAGATAACACAAACCCGAACCTTCTACACTGTACTTGAAAACACAAGTTCGCTCAACACTAGTTGTGGTGCCCACTGAGTGCTATTTTCCCTTACTTTTGGTAGCGGCTATGTCTGGTATTACAGTTCACAGCATTTTACTTGAAATACCAAGCACAACAACTACTAAAAGTATGGCACTGTGCACCTCAGCTCCTCTGCCTTCCTGCATTTTCACACCTCCTCTCTGTTTATCAGGGTACTGGACCCCTAATTTGCATACTGAATAAAACTTTTTTTCTCTAGAACGGCGCAAAAGATTTTCGCCATCTATGGGTCATTTTAATCAGTAAGATGAACCCTAGCAGACACTATGTCTAGATTGATCCTGCTGACAGCTCCCCTTTAAAGCTATATATAACATCATGAGTGTATATAGATTAAACAGATCAACAAACAAGTTCATATGATACCCTAAGCCGCGTCTACTAGTCCATGGCACTCTCATTTTAAAGGGGTTATGCCAAGTTTTCAAGTTTTCCCTTCTCCACAGGACTGGGAATATCTTGACAGTGCTAGGATATTCCCGGTGGTCTCATAGAGGAGTGGCACAGCACATGTGCAGCCTGCTGCCCCATCAGAACAGTAGAGTTCCTATTCTCGGGATCATGGGAGTCCCAGCAGTCGTACCCCCACCAATCAGTTTGCTATCCCCTATCCTGTCCCCCATCTTGTGAATAGGGACTAACTTGAAACATTGAAACAGCCCCTTTAACCACCTAACTGTTTTGCCGGACTCCAGCTCGGGCAGTGGGAAAAGTACTTAACTGTTCTGCCCGAGCTGGAGTCAGGCAGAAGTGGATGGCGGCAGGGCTGCTTTAGCTACTGATATCTCCTGATTGGTAGCAGCTAGAAACTGGTGTTGTTTTAAAGCTGGCATCCCAGGCTTTAATAGAAGACCACTTTCTGCTACCAATCAGGAGATATCACTGTTAGAAATCAAGTTGGGATTAATCGGGGATAAAACATGTTCTTACTTTCACTTTCACTGAAGCAGCAGTTTCAGTGCAGGGACAACAGCTAATTAGTAGCTGCTTTCTCTCCCTTCAAATTCTCCTGTTACCTTAGGCTGATAGGAGGTAAAATAAAGTAAAATAAAGTTTGTAAAATATATTGCTGATTCCCCTCGCCTCTCCTTCTTGTGTGCCCTGTCTCTCCCTGCTTGCTTCAGTAATAAACCTCCTCTTCCTGCCTTCACTCTGAATGTCCATGTGCTCGATGCCGTCACTCTGCCTGTCTGTGTGCTCCCTCTCTCTTATATTCAATAATAAAGTGTTCCTTGCTCCCTGATGTTACCTGATCATTGGCTGCCTCCTCTGCATGTTTTCCAGTCACACACTGTACAGATAACAGGATCATTGCTAATTAGCTATATAGCTTTCCTTCTGCATGATCCACCACCACTTTATCTCCTGTCTGACCCCTCCATATACTAGAAAAAACATGACAATTGTCCAGTTATTATTATTATTTATTATTAACCCTTTCAGTACCAGAGGTTTTTTCAGTTATGTGTTTTCGTTTTGTGCTCCCTGCCTTCAAACAGCCATAACTGTTTTATTTTTCTGTTCACATAGCTGTATGAGGGCTTGTTTTTTGCGGGACAAGTTGTACTTTCCAACGCCACCATTTAATATTGCATATGGTGTAGTGGGAAGCGGGAAAAAAATTCCAAATCGGGTGAAATTGCAAAAAAAACGCTATTCCGCTACAGTTCTACAGGTTTCTTATTTACAACGTTCGATGTTCATTAAAACTGACCAGTTACTTTCATTATACTGGTCAGTACGAATCCGGCGATACCTAATATGTATAGTTTTTCCTGCGTTTTGATAGTGATAAAATAATTATAAAGTTGGCCCTTTTTTTGTCATATCTTGACCTCTATAACTTTTTGGTATTTATGTGCACGGAGCTGTATGGGGGCTCATTTTTTGCGGGGCGATCTGAAGTTTTTATTGATACCATTCTGGGGTGTGTATGACTTTTTGATCACTTTTTATTTATTTTTTTTTAGAAAAAAAAGCGACAAAAAACAGCGAATTGCCATTTGGACGCTTTTTTCCACCACACAATTCGCCGTATTGGAATTTTTTTTAATATTTTAAAAGTACGGGCGTTTTCGGTCACGGTGATACCCATGATGTCTATATTTATTGTTATTTAGGTATTTATTTTTTAATTATAGGGAAAGGGGGGTGATTTGAACTTTTATATTTTTTTTATTTTTTATATATTTTTTAACATTTTTTTTTTAATTTTTTGTGATTATATTAAAGCTCAAATATGAGCTAATATATTGTGTTTTTTTTTTCTTTATGAGCAATCAGGGATTTACTAGATGGAGATAAATCCAAGAATTGCTAATTTCTTATACTGGCCTGCCATTTAGTGGCCAGAATAAGAATTGCAGTTTGAAAACTGTAATCGTCACCAGCGAGGATTACACTTTTCATATGGTGTACAGACACCCCGATTGGCCACTCGGGCGTCTGTACACCTCCCGGAAGCATACGCTTCCGGGTTCAGATGCATCCTGATGCCGTGATCACGGCATCTAAAGGCCCAGCAAGACAGCGCCGATGGCGGTAAGTAGCCACAAGTCTCTGCTGTTAGAAACAGCAGAGACTTGCCGGCCATGACGCCCACCGCACGTGCGAGCGGGCGCCATGTGTCCGCATCGCCCCAGCGCCGTACATGTACGGTGCTGGGAGTCTAAGGGTTAACCCCTTATTACCCAGCTAATTTGACCCTTTAAGGAACACTACAATCCCTTATTGCATTACAATTTTCCTAAATTTGTTTTATTTTTTTCTTCAGTGTATCTATATGAGACCTTGGCTTACTGGGATTAGTTATAGTTTTTCTAGGAAACATTCATGATAGTATATAATTAATATTTTTTATTGTGTATAAAAATGTATTTCAAAATTTGAACTGCCAGCCAGGCTGAGCATAGAATTCAGGAGGAGATATAATGGAAGGGAATGAAGATCTCCTTGTGTACCAGTTTGTACTTCGTTTTGTTTCATGCTTAGTGCAATTGTCTGTATTATGTATGTAAACTCCTTTTAATATGTACAGCACTATGGAATGAATGGTGCTTTAATAAGCAATTAAGGGAACTGAGTTATGTGCCAATTGTATTTGCTTGAGTCATAAATTCATAATCTACAATAAAAAAGTGCCTTTTTGGGGAGTTTTTTTTCAATTTTAATGTGACTAGTAGGAGGTTAAAGTGTAGCTGTCATGTTTTCATGCAAAAAAATCAATGTTAGCATATGTTACTGTTAGTGCAACATTATGCATAAAGCAATCTTTAGTTTCTTCACATACCACTGTTTTACTTGAGTTTTCCCATTAGTTATGGCTGTTTTAACCTGTACAGTATGAGGATCTTTTCAAGATGGCTCCTCTGCCAGTTCTCTGAGGCCAAAACTGGCTTCCCTTACTTCACATACACACTTGCTGAAGCCAGCAACTTCCTGCCAGCCAATCAGATTGGATTACTGACTGACACGCCTCTTCAATCTGAAACCTAATGCAGGCATGCAGTGTGAAGGACCGCCCCTCTGTCTTCCTGTCTTCTTAGATGAGCCGTAGCAACAGTCTTTTAAGTGACCAGTGGAAAGGGACAGAGGACATTAATGAAAGCTGTTATTACGTATAAGGCAATTACAGATCTTTTGACAATAATTGACATATTAACTTGGGTATGTATGCCTAGCTCTAATTAACTAGGAAATAAAAAAATATGACAGTTACACTTTAAATGTATTACCGGTAAATTACAGAATGGATGCTATTAAATTCGAAAGCACTCTTTTCTTAAATACAAATTACGTCTATTAACAATTAGAGGAACAGGAATTTAGCGTTATAATTTCATTATACAGTAATCTAAATATCGGGAGTGATATTTGGGTTCCGTTAAAGATAGACACAACTTTCAGGGTGGGCAACAATATCATTAATCTCATAAATTGTGCTTCTGTTTTATGTTAATGATGACCTTGTCAAGACAAGTTAAAATTGTATATCTATGTGATACTCCCCAGTGGGATAACCTGACAAGTTAACGTTAGACATTACACTGCAGGTCCTGCTGACTTCTAACACAGGATTTTTAGCTTCGAGCAACTCTACTCTGCAGAGTTGTTAAAATCTAAATATAGAATACTGTATACATGCTGGGCATGCAGCAGTTGTAGTAACAAAATATTAACCCAAAAAGCAGTTGTTTCTCGAGGTGGTCCAACAGAGATAAGTAAATTTCTTAAAATTCATTTCTGGTCCGGTTTGGTTGATTTGACCATTCGTTTTGGATCTGAATAAATTAGACCTAAATCGAAAGAGCTTTGATAGCCTGGAAGACTCTCTGTTGAAGTTTAGAATTTATTTGTTCACCTTTATCCACCAGTTCTCTTTGTTAGGCTACAGTATGTTGACACTAGTATCTTGGTTTATAATGGAAACCATGACACTATGACTCTAACAGATCTAAAAGGTGACCAGAAGGCTTTCAACCACTTATAATATATCCCACAAAATGAATACCTGTGGAAGATCCTGATGCATTGACGCTAATTATATCGCCTACTCAATACTAAGGAAATCCTGAAAGCATGACTGGCAGGTGGGACCTGAGGACGGGAGTTGAGGAACAGTGTTTTACTATGTGCCAAGATGCACAGCACCTTAGTAGACGGAGCAGAAACCAATGAGCAATTTTGAAGACTCAGTAAAACTATGCAGTAAATGTAATTTAACAAATTGCTTATAATCTTTATGAGGATTATGACAATGATTTCTCCTAACAAGGCCCATAGTCACAAGGGGTTGTGGGGCATGTGCCTTAGATGCTGGGTGCGAGAAGGACCACTTTAGGCTCCTTTCACACTAGTGTTAGGCTTGTCCTGCAGGCTGTTCTGGCAGGGGAACAGCCTACATGATCCGTACTAACATTTCCACACATTTGTTGCCGGAAGTCCGCCCGACCCCATTCACTATAATGGGGACAAACCAGAGATCCGGCCACAGCACAGCAAACATGCCGAGAGGTGGCTGGACAAAAAACTGCATTGTGATGGGGCCGGGGCAGACTTCCGGCAGCACACGTATGCAAATGTTAGTAGGGATCCGGCAGGCTGTTTTCCTGCCAGAACACCCTGCCGGACAAGCCTAACGCTAGTGTGAAAGAAGCCTACCTGGATAATTTGATGCAAGTCTGACTGAAGAAAAGTCTACTTTCACCCAACTCCACCATAAAACATTTCATTGGTGAAATGGGAACTGGTGGGAGCAGGGCCGGACTGGGACTGAAATTCATCCCTGGCATTTTGAAATCAAAGAGGCCCACATGCCTCGACTTTTTAAAGTCACAGCCAACCCTTTTAGAGGCCCTAAAAATTATTAAAATATAATTTTTTTTTTAAATTTCTTTTTATTAGTTTTCACAAAATTAACATCACTTAAACAGTGCGTAATGAAACTGTCATAGGAAAGGCATACGTTGTACAAGTATCAAAACAAGGATAATTGACAAATTTTTACAAATTAATAACAAACTTTCATAAACCCATCTTAAAATATAATAATTTAATAAACGTAAACCACACCAAACAAGGTAAATAAACCGCCCCCTGCAGACAGAGATGGAAAAGCTATATTTCTTGATAGGGTACGGGTCTAGAACTCAGACTCGGACTGATCAAAACTTTTGATATGTCTCTGTGACATGTCAAAAGTCTTTCAGTTCATCAGTGGCCCTATTACACAGATTGATGTGTAAAGGTCCTTTTACAGGGGCCGATTATCGGCAAAAAAAGCGTTCCTGGGAACGCTAGTGCTGATAATCGGCCCGTGTAAAAGTGGCCCTAATCAGCCGACAAACAAGCAAAATGCTCATTCGTCGGCTGATTGGATCTTTTGGTTTGTACAAAAGATCCAATCTGTCGGGCGCACATCACCCTGTGTAAATTAACCTTTTCCCTCCTAACATTACGTATATCACTACAGAACATAGTAACATAGTAACATAGTTTATAAGGCCAAAAAAAAGACATCTGTCCATCCAGTTCGACCTGTTTTCCTACAAGTTGATGCAGAGGAAGGCAAAAAAACCCTGTGAGGTAGAAACCAATTTTCCTCACTTTAGGGGAAAAGATTCCTTCCCGACTCCAATCAGGCAATCAGAATTACTCCCTGGATCAACAACAACCCATATCTAGTAACTATAACCTGTAATATTATTACCCTCCAGAAATACATCCAGGCCCCTCTTGAACTCTTTTAGTGAACTTACCATCACCACCTCCTCAGGCAGAGAGTTCCATAGTCTCACTGCTCCTACCGTAAAGAATCCTCTTCTATGTTTGTGTACAAACCTTCTTTCCTCCAGGCGCAGAGGATGTCCCCTCGTCACAGTCATAGTCCTGGGGATAAAGAGATCATGGGAGAGATCTCTGTACTGACCTCTGATATATTTATACATAGTTATTAGATCTCCCCTCAGTCGTCTTTTTTCTAAAGTGAATAACCCTAATTTTGATAATCTTTCTGGGTCCTGTAGTCCACCCATTCCAGCTATGACTTTAGTTGCCCTCCTCTGAACCCTCTCCAGCTCTGCTATGTCTGAGAACATACAGGGAAGGCTACATTCACACCACAGTTGTTTTTGCAGCCTCCGATCTGCATATTTTGCGGCTCAGATGCGGACCCATTCAAATGAGCACTGTGTGCTGTCCGCATCTGTATGTCCATTCCTATTTTTGTCCATTTGCGGGCAAGGATAGGCATTGTTACAGTGGATCTGCAAAAAAAACGGATGCCATACGGAACATCATCCTTTTATTGCGGATCCGCAATTTGCAGACTGCAAAACACAATGTTCGTGTGAATGTAACCTAATACAGCCCCATACCTCGTACATCCAGTGACGTCTCCTCTGATGTAGATCTTTTCTTTCCTCATCTTCTCCTTTCAGACCAGATGCCATTTTTCAGCCATTTCTCATCTCTGCAGTTTGACAGAAAAAAATCTTAGTTTACTACTTTTCCATCATCCTCCCATCTTCTGGACAAATCATCCTACCACCCCCAGTACTGTGCCACTAGTACCACACAGATAGTGCCCTTCAATAATTATTGGCACACAGTGTCCAAAAATAACTGCACCCAGCAAATAGTGTCCCTGACAGTAATATTGTAAACATAACGTCCCCCAGAAATAACTGCGCTGATACATGTGCCAGAAAAATGCCCCCAGTGCCAATAAAAATGCCCCCAGTGCCCCCATGCCATAAATAAATGCCCCCAAGTGCCAGTATGAAATGCCCCCAGTGCCAGTAAGAAATGCCCCCCAGTGCCCTATGTGCCAGTAACAAATGCCCCCATGAGCAAGTAAAAATGGCCCAGTGCCTGTAATAATGCCCCCAGTGCCAGTAAAATGCCCCCAGTGCCAGTAAAAATGCCCCCAGTGCCCCATGTGCCAGTAAAAATGCCCCCAGTGCCAGTAAAAATGCCCCCAGTGCCCCCATGTGCCAGTAAAAATGCCCCCAGTGCCAGTAAAAATGCCCCCAGTGCCCCATGTGCCAGTAAATATGCCCCCATTGCCAGCAAAAATGCCCCCAGTGCCAGTAAAAATGCCCCCAGTGCCCCCATGTGCCAGTGAAAATTCCCCCAGTGCCCCCATGTGCCAGTAAAAATGCCCCCAGTGCCAGTAAAAATGCCCCCAGTGCCCCATGTGCCAGTAAAAATGCCCCCAGTGCCAGTAAAAATGCCCCCAGTGCCCCATTGTGCCAGTAAAAATGCCCCCAGTGCCAGTAAAAATGCCCCCAGTTCCCCTATTGTGCCAGTAAAAATGCCCCCAGTGGCAGTAAAAATGCCCCAGTGGCAGTAAAAATGCCCCCAGTGCCCCCAATAGAGCTCCGGTCCGTGCTACAATAAAAAAAAAAATTAACACTTATACTTACCTCCATGGTGCTGACAGCGATGCGATGCAGGCCTCTTCCGGCCTGTGTCCCGCGCTGTACGGCCTCCCCTGCCCCGGCCACAGTACAATACAGGCATCTGTATCGCCGTCCTGAGGACGGTGATACAGATGACTATGGAGATGAGCGCTTCCACAATGGAAGCGCTCATCTCCCTCTGCCCCACCGCCGTACGCAACTATGCGCAGGGCCGCGCCGCACCTGCCTAATTGGCAGTGCGGCACTGCAAGGGGGGACGGGACCGGCCCACGGAGGGCAGCGGCCCTTCTGGCATTTGCCAGAAGTGCCAGACGTCCAGTCCGGCCCTGGGTGGGAGGTCGGGTGACATCTCTGATTCAACATTCATGGGAGGGTATCTAAACAGAAATTCAATCCTGATATCTGTTTCTACCCACCAAAGACATGGGACTGTTAGTAGAACACACCCATCTACAGTCCACACACATTGTCGTATTGATTTTTGGTCAGTCTTGAAATAGTGGCTTGTGATTGTGCTCTCAAGGGCTCTAAAACTACATTTCAAAGGTGTCCATCTTTAGATTTTATTGATTTTTGGTTAAGGACAGGGGCGTAACTACCATAGTGGCAGACCATGCGACTGCTATGGGGCAAGAGGGGGCACAGTCTTAGTTGGGATTATCTCCTCTTCTACTGGAGGTGGAAATTTGGTCAGGACTCTACCCTCTAAAGGAACAACTTTTAGCAAATGAGTGTGTGGGAAAATGGCCCAAGGGTCATTGGAAGGGGTTTAGTCAGTAACCCTGTGGGGGGCCTGGTTTGATCCTTGCTATCGGGCCCTTACCTCTCTATGTACGCCACTGGTTAAGGACTTCAATTTCTTACAAAACAAATTCAATACAATACTGAAACATGCTAGCAAAACCATTAACAGGCCGCAAGCCACATCACAACCATTGAGTGGCCACATATAGGCATATAGAATAGACATCCAGAAACACAATATCTCAAAATCATGTTGATTTTTTTTAAACTGGAGATCTTGTGCCACACGTTTCGGGAAATGTTAAGCTAAGAGCAAATGTATTGAAGGACACATCTGTACAAAGAAAAAATGCAAATGCATCCCATAGCACCAGGCATGGGATTCAGCCATTCCCTCCGGTTCTCCAGATCCGGTTGTTAAAATTACAGCTGGATCGGAGAACCGGGTTACCGGCTGAATCCCAATCCATTGCGGCAGCAGGAGATGAGCGCTTCCATTGTGGAAGCGCTCACCTCCCTACAATGGAATGGAAGCGTTCATCTCCTGCTTTTCCTGCCCGCGCTGCACTAGCCTGACCTCGCACAGTGCCAGGACGTAGTGCGCGCACTCTGACCTGACGCTGAACACAGTGCAGTGCGGGTAGAGAAGACAGAGGAGCGCCGGACCCGGAGCAGAGCCGCGGCGCAGGAGAGGTAAGAGAGTTTTTTTAATTTTATTCTGATGGGGGCACAGTGAGCTGATCTGAGGTCTGATGGGGGCACAGTAGGCTGATCTGAGGTCTGATAGGGGCACAGTGGGCTGATCTGAGGTCTGATGGGGTCACAGTGGGCTGATCTGAGGTCTGATGGTGGCACAATGGGCTGATCTGAGGTCTGATGGGGGCACAATGGGCTGATCTGAGGTCTGATGGGGGCACAATGGGCTGATCTGAGGTCTGATGGGGCACAATGGGCTGATCTGAGGTCTGATGGGGGCACAGTGGGCTGATCTGAGGTCTGATGGAGGCACAATGGGCTGATCTGAGGTCTGATGGGGACACAGTGGGCTGATCTGAGGTCTAATGGGGCACAATGGGCTGATCTGAGGTCTGATGGGGGCACAGTGGGCTGATCTGAGGTCTGATGGAGCACAATGGGCTGATCTGAGGTCTGATGGGGGCACAGTGGGCTGATCTGAGGTCTGATGGGGGCACAGTGGGCTGATCTGAGGTCTGATGGGGGCACAATGGGCTGATCTGAGGTCTGATGGGGGCACAAGGGGCTGATCTGAAGTCTGATGGGGGCACAATGGGCTGATCTGAAGTCTGATGGGGACACAATGGGCTGATCTGAAGTCTGATGGGGACACAATGGGCTGATCTGAGGTCTGATGGGGCATAGTGGGCTGATCTGAGGTCTTATGGGGGCACAGTGGGATAATCTGAGGTCTGATGGGGTACAGTGGGCTGATATGAGGTCTAATGGGGGCACAGTGTATTGTATTTGTTCCCGTTTTGTTTTTTTTACTTTAAAATAAGATATGTGCAGCGTGGATAGGGATTTGTTCATAGGGATTTGTTCATAGTTTTTTTTATAGTCAAACGGTCTGAGGGACAGTGAACTGGGGGGCATTGCTGGCATATGGGGACCACTATGAGGGCATCTACAGATGTAGCATTGGTTAACATGACTTAAGGGGAGATAACACTTTTAGTTATCCCACCAAAAGGGGGGTTCCCTGTATTGATTAACACTGTAGACTTAGTTATCATGTCTGGTTAACAGGTTTAGCAAGTCATTATTAACAGTGCTACATCTGTACTTGGGGCATTGCTGGCACATCATGGGGGTATTACTGGCACATTATCGGGGAACACTATGGGGGCATCTTCTGGGGGCATTTATACTGGCACGTCATAGGGGACACTGTGAGGGCATCTTAAACTGGAACATTATGGGCACACTATGGTGTTGGAGGGGGGAAGAACACTATGGGGGCATATTATATAGGCACATTATGAGGACACTAAGAAGGGACATTTATACTGGCACATTCTGGGGGACACTATGGGGGAATCTTGTACTGGCACATTATGGGGGCACTGTCGAGAAGAGGAGAAGAGCACTATGTGGGCATTTACTAGGGGCATTATATAGGGGTATTTTATACTTGCACACATTATAGGGGCACTATGGGGACATTAGCTCAACTGGGGGCACTAAGGGGGATTTTTTTGTACTGGCACACATTGTAAGGGACATTCTTTGTACTGGTGCTCATTTTAAGTATTGAAGGTGGCAGGATGATGGAAAAGTAGGAACCTAAGATGTCTTTTTGTCAAACTGAGACGAGAGATGGGTGAAAAATCATCATGGCACCTGGTCTGAAAGGAGGAGATGAGAAAAGAGAACGTCTGCATCAGAGGAGAAGTCACTGGATGTAAGAGGTATGTGCGCTGGATGCTGGATAGCACTGAATATAATGTGTATCCAAATATGTCTGTAGTGCTAGGTACAAATGTGTATAAAATGTATATGGAGCAGGTAAATCTACTGTTAGTGTAGCCTATCCCAAATCTGGCATAACTAGTGTGTGGGGGGCACAATAGGGACTAGGCAGGGTTGGAACATGTACAGATAGACATTCGGTGGAGTTAGAGGTGTGGGCCAGTGCTTTACAAAAACTTGTAACGCTTGTAGTTTAGCTCCTTAGGCTTTTTAAAAGTTTTGCGGTATGTGTATGTATGGTGTATGTATATGTAAACATGTGTCGTGATGCCGCATCTCCGCCGTTTAGTAGGAAACCTGTTCTTAAAAATTTGAATCCCACCCCTGCATAGCACCATCAAGGGCATGTTCCCTGAGAAAACATAAGTCTAAAGACTCATAGCCTTCAGTTCATTCCTCCAAATAGCTCTGCCTGTTACAGACTGCAACATTTTATTAACAGATAATTTGTTGTAATTCTGTTGGGGAGCTTGTAGAGTTCTGCATAGAAGCCCGTAACAGCAAATCCAGTCTGACCATGTCTTTCCACAGGTGGTTTATACGTATTCCTTAGCCAGTCGTGACAATGCTCTATTGCAAGGATCAATGAGGAATTAAAATTTTCTAAATTTTAATTTCAATCTGTTAAGACCATCACTACACAGCAAATCAACTAGGATGAAGACTTTGGAGGTGGAAAACTCTGCAGAAAAATGAACTGTCTTTAGAAGGCCATAATGCAGTACTTTTCCAGATCGTGTTTGTAATGCAGGAGGCTTACAGCTTGTACATTGCTGATCTGATTCTATTCTTTTTCCCATTAAAGCTATCATTTGTGATTTCTAGTAAACTGAACATACAAAATTAAAATCCTAAGAAACTCCACTTACATATTTATGACAGATAAATTTATCAGGCTCAACTCAAGCCTGGGAGAGAACTTAAAGAGGACCTGTCACCTCTCCGGTCCTGTCTGCTTTAACTAACATTTGTTGTACCCTTCAAGAAATAACAATTTTGGATCTTCTCTTCTATGGCATGTTGTTCCCCTGTTATTCTTCCTAAAAATTGTCAACTGTGAGTTATCTGGTGGGGGTGTGTCCATGCAAAGTCTGACATTGTCCAATCAGGGCCGACAGAGCATGTATGGGCAAACCTCTTTGTCAAGGGGAATGGTAACATCTATTTATCCATACATTTCTATAATAATACTAGTACTTAAAGTGCATCTGTCAGCAGATTTGTACCTATGATACTGGCTGACCTGTTACATGTGCACTTGGCAGCTGAAGACATCTGTGTTGGTCCCATGTTAATATGTGCCCACTTTGCTGAGAACAAAATATGTTCTACTATATGCAAATGAGCCTGTAGGAGCAACGGGGGTGTTACCGTTACACCTAGATGCCACGCCCTCTGCAATTTGATTGACAGGGCCATGTAGTGTAAACATGATCACAGCTGCTTGGCCCTGTCAGTGTGACTGGATGTCTGCCCAAGGGGAAGAGGGGTTGCCAAAAACCCCCAAAGGGGCAAAACTCCTTTAACTTTGTATACATCCCCCTGCTATACTCCTGGATAAGAGATTTAATTAAGACCTTCTTCTCCATTGGTTTCATACCAATGATAATCAAGGTATACCATGTTGGAAGCAGGAAGTAGTGGGGTTTCAATACTCCTGCCCTACTGTACCCTACTATTATCAATGTTACCCTCTCAGTTTTCCGGGACTTAAATATTGATGATTTATACTTAGGATAGGGCATCAATATCACCCTCACTGATGGTCTGATAAAAGAAACAGCAGCAGGCTGCAACTAGGACAGCTTCATGG
Organism: Rhinella marina; assembly: GCA_900303285.1. Taxonomy (NCBI): domain Eukaryota; kingdom Metazoa; phylum Chordata; class Amphibia; order Anura; family Bufonidae; genus Rhinella; species Rhinella marina. The sequence goes on from ONZH01007833.1 coordinate 50,629, forward strand.
AAATGAATTGGACTGTAAGATTTTTCCATGTGTGGATATGCCCCCTTTTCAAAGACCTCACCCTTTTCCTACATAGCCATACCCCTTTCAAGACGTGTCACACGCCTTTCCATGATGTGCCACACCCCCCTCAAAGCATGTATGGTCACCATGACTGCAGTATCTCTGCGGCATATTGCATTAGTGCTCTTGGAGGACTGTTTTCCAAGAGAAAGCAGCCCTCCATGAGTTGTGCAGGAGATTTACCAGCTCTTCTGGGAGTCCACGAGGTATCGCATTGCTCTATTTCTCCCTCTAAGATTTCATGTTACTATCGGAGTTTCCATCACCTCTCATTTCTCTTGTAAAACTACGTACTGTAAAAGGGTGTCACTATAGCCCTGTCACTATTGATTTTACTACTTGTACGGTATGATGAAGTAGGCAGTTTTATACTTCTACCATCTTGGCTTAGCTTTGTTTTTGTGATTTTACTATTCTTATACCACCACTAACCCAATATTAAAAAATCGGATAGTAGCTTTTTTCTGGTTGATTGAATTTTTGAATGTTTAATGTAAAATACCTCATCCATCCCCCACTTCTCCCATTTGAATGCTCCCTGGGACTAGTCTCTACATTCTGGCCCCTCTCAACATGAATATGTGACCCCCTTAGCCAATCACTGAGCAGACATGCTTCCATCGACAGCTTTTATACACATGCCCCAGGACACATGGTTATATTAGATAGAGGTCCCCAATCAGGACCAGCATCCTGTAATAGTTCTGAATTTCTTTCTTGCAATGTCTTTATAATGTTTCAATAATCTCTTCAATCATACAAAATAATGTTTTTTCAGTAAATAGACAAAAGGGGAGAGGAAGGGGATGCAGCTGCAGGTTCTCTCATAGTACAGTAGTATGAGGCAAAAGGAAATAGAAGAAGGGACAGTTTAATTGGCTTAAATAATTGAGCATTGTCTTAGAATCACATTAGTAAATTTTATGGATCACCAATGTGGACTTGTGCAGGGATCTGGACTTTGCCGCGGGGAAGCTACCAGGCCGCTACCTCATGGTATAGTTCTAGTGTGGTTAACAGCTAACCTACTGGGGTCAAGGACTCTGATGCAAGCACCGACAGATCAGGGTGCATAAAATTCACCAAAACTGCTGGTGTATGTGAACAGGCACTTAGGTTTTTTTGTAACTTGGAGTCCGGGCTGTACAGAAACACGAAGACACAGGTGGAAGCTTGCAAGCTAGGTGGTGAGAAAACTCAGGAAGGGAAAACTGGTCATATACTTGTCAATAGCACAGACAATAGAGACAAACTAGGTAAACAGAACGTGGCACTGAAAACTAGAGGCACTGGAACACACGGGTGGAGCAGGTAGCCACTGGAGAACATACAGGAGCACAAGTGGGGGATAATGCAGAGATAACACAGTCAAGATGCAAGAGAATAGCTGAAGCACCAAGGGATCAAGAAAGGCGTAGTCTGAATACAGACCAAGGTCAGTGCAGGCTGCACACTTGTGTATACAAGAAAGCAAATCCAAGGTCAGGCAGGCAGCAAGGAGCGGAATCGGTAGACAGACAATGTACGGTACACAGGTAATCAGACAAGAGACCACACCTTCGCTGGTTATTAGATACATGAAAACTCTAAGCTCAGGCATCCTAAGGGAAACTCAGCCATTGGCTAGGGAAGGATTTGCAGATGTATGCACTGGCCCTTTAAAAGGCCACAGAGGGGAACAGAGACTGGAGCAATAGAGACAGCAGCTTGCAGAGGTCACTGGGCATCATGGTAAAGAAGCAGGGCAGCAGTGGGAACAGACCACTGACCTAACAGTAACAGCCCCCTTATCTACAGACTTTCAAGAAGGCAGAGGACAGAAAAAGATCCCAAAACACAAGACACATGTCTTATCCATCCACTAATAAGACCTTCATAAACAGACACTGCACAGGCCACTCTGCTCATTAGAGTCTAAGGACTTCAACAGGTTTTCACCAGAGCCTGTTGTGAAGCAGGATGGACTTGGCTGCTGTTAAGCCCCTGGTGACGTCTGCAGAGAAGTCACTGACAGAGCAGCAGAGAAGTACACGAAAGTTACACGAATCAATGCAGGATTCTGGGACAGCAGAGGTCCGACTAGGTCAGAACCAAAAAAGAACATGTACTAGAGGGTACAATAGAGGCATATCCAATGAACAGTCCAAGAGTCAGGTAACTCGCGATCAGTCAAACGAGGGTAAATCCAGAAGATGTGGTCAGGAGCAAAGTCAAGGTTAAAATCACAGGATATCCACAGAGTAAAATAGCACAACACAGGTACCAGATAGAAGGCTCAATAACTGGCAGAGTCCTGGGAAAGCTTGGTTACATAGCCAGGCCTAGATTACCTAATTACTGGCTGGAAGAAGCACAAGAAGAATTAATCCTCACTTTTCAGCCCTTGCCTTGGTATGGCAACTCAGCAGATTTTAGGTAGCAAGAGAGGAACAGTGGCATTGAACTGGCAATAAAAATGACTGTGCAATCGTCAAGCCCACCAGCCAACCACTCCACCATCATCACCAGAACGTTAGCTCTTGTCAGAACATGGGGGAAATTTATCGAGGTGCTCCCAATCTTGATCCTCCTGCTCTGGAGTAAGATATAACTAATTTATTAAGAGGCCAAATGCCCTCCGTGCGCCAGAAACTCAAGTCTACGCCAGGCTTGTGCTATAATCTACGCCATTTTCTGGCGTAACTTATAGTAAATCTGGCGAGAAGCTCAAAAAGTCTCAAATTATGGCTCAAATACGCCACAATTTTCAACTTTTTTACGCCACAATGGTGGGTTGAATAGTGTCGGATGCAGTATGTGGGACTAAGATCACAAGTTTTTTTTTTTACTTTCTTTTATTTCCGGAATGATTTGTGTGACTCCAATCAATGTGTTTTTGAATTTTAACCGGTGGATGCATTTGTATGAGATGAAGACATGACTGAAATTATTTAATCTTCTCCTTAATTTATTTTATTTCTTTCTAGTGATATGCTTACTATATGATTGTATATGTATTCACTTTGATGTCCAGTTTCTGGTCAGGTATATGTGCTATTTATACATGTACTGTATATGCACTTTATTTACGATGCTCCCATTTTTTGGGCTTTTATCATGTTGGCATAATTAATGCAGTTTGCTCACATCATTATTTTTTTTTTTCTTATTGGTACCTGCAGGGGGTCATGTACTTATATATATATATTATATTTTTTTTACTGACTTGTACACAGGTCTTCATAATACGTTTTTTCCTTTATGAATTACTGATATCTAACCAGATTTACATTATATATTTTTTTCATGAATTATTATGTTTTATTGATATTTATTGACATATATGTATTTAGTTATTTACCATGCATTATTTGCATTTAGCACTTTTATTTAAACTGGGAGCACTTTTTCTTTCTTTTTGGTTTTCTTTATATCTTCTATTGCAATTGCCCTTTTTGTTGCCCTCATTACTTTTGTAGGTCGCGTCATGATTGGGGTCACATGTTAGGATTTCACGTCATTAGACGTGCTTCTGGCTTAGGCCTCGCCTTCACTGTGTTCTGGATGTGCGTCATGGGATGCGACTTCGGGTCCACATTTGTGTGTGGATGCGCATCATTTGACATGCTTCTGGTCCTCACTTTTTTACATTTGGCATTTATTATTGCTATCTTTTACATGCTGAGATATTAGTCACTACATATATCTCCTATTCTTTTCTCGAGTTGTGTGATATATTATTTACTTTTTTTTGTATACAACAATTGTGTACTTTTGCTATAACACCAATTCCTATTAATATTTCTGGATTTTCCCATTTTTTAAAATCATTTTTAATTGTTTTTTATATGATATAATTGACAAAATTGATGTTTTTATTGATAACTAGATGGTGCTGTAATAGTGGCGTAAATAGCTTTTAGTATAGCCACTGAGTTTTACCCTGAATCGATTTGTATAGCGCCACCTATTGTTTTATCTTTTTTCTAAATTCTTTGTCCAGCTCACTGAGGTGGACGAACATGCTCAGTTCTATCCTTCAACTGCCACCAGCTGCAGCAGAAAGGGCATGCCTCTTGAGAAAGTACACGTGCCCCTAAGATGCCACCTTGAAATAAATCTGGCAGAGCAATAAATCGGGAGATCTCTGGATCCATGTGAGGTACAGGGCTGGTTCTAGCTTTGTTAGCTAGAGATTGTCATGTACTATATGATGTCTGATTTTAATTTTTTACATTAATCATGAGATAACCCCTTTAAAGTGGTTTTCCTGGATTTTACTACTGATGACCTATCCTCAGGACATCAGTATCTGATCGGTGGGGGTCTAACACCCGGGACCCCTGGCGATCAGCTGTTTGAGAAGGTACCGGGGCTTCTGTGAGCGCCACTGACTTCTCGCAGCTTACATTGTACAGCGGCTGTGCTTGGTATCACTCTCAGCCCCTTTCACTTGAATGGGGCTGACCGCTCCTAGGCCATATGACCGACGAACGTGACGTCACTGGCCTAGGAAAAGCTAAGAGAAGGCTGCGGCACTCATGGGAGTGCCAGTGCCTTCTCAAACAGCTGATCGGTTGGGGTCCCGGGTATCTGACCCCCACTCATCAAATACTGATGACGTATACTGAGGATAGGTCATCAGTAGTTAACTCCCGGAAAACCCCTTTAATTTCTTACATTAAATGGGATAACCTCTTTAATGCACCATTATTCTGCCTGAATTTGCAAAAACAGTGTTGAACATGACTTGTGGAAGATTTATTATGTATTTTAGAACTTTTTGTGCCTCAGGGGTGTTTAGGACAGTGTCTACAAATATGGCCACAACTTCAATTTGGTGCCTCTTCTACCTGCCTGGTGTAGGTTTAAGCTTTCGAAATTTGACAGTAATGATAACTCTCCAACACTTTATTTTTCTGCACTACTTTTATTATACTGTATATCTAAGTAGTGTTATTTTTAGATATATTTTAACCATTTCATTGGTCTCTTTTTGATAACCCACACTTATTTAGTAGCTAGCCCCATTGATATTGACCATCTGTAATTATAAGAGCCATTTGATTGGAAGCCGTGCACCCCGATTAGCAGTACATCATGCTTTATATGTTTTGACAGGAAAGTAAGAGTTAATAACACACGAGGGCTGAAATCCATCTGGTCGAGACATTCGACAAAAAAGAAAAACAGTTCCGTTTTCGAAAGCAGACCACATTCACTGTACTCATTGGAGTATGTTATCGACAAAGAGCAGACACACACCTCTGGGGCACCCCTGTTAACGTCTGCTGATCTTGGACTTGCTCTTAAATTTCTCTAGGGGCAGGTAGGTGCTTAACTGAATTGGCAACTCTATGAAATCCAATGTGAAAGGAAAGTTTTAAAAAACTGGTCACGCAGGGTTGAATATTTAGGATAATTGATCCCAGCTGGACCTGGAAAAGATTTTGGCCAAAAAGGTAAACGTCCTTGCCAATATCCTGTCACTTTTGATAGCTCACACAACTATGAACTTGGCTGATATAGGCCGCTCGCATAGCAAAACTTAAGTATCGTCTGTGGCCAAGTGAAGTTAACAATGCAGAAACATGGCCAGCTGCCTCGCTAACTATTCTCCTTTCAATATTGTGCCTTAAAATGTCTGAATTTATTGGAAAAAAAGGAAGAATAATATGTTGCCTGGTTACAAGATGTTCCACAGGTGAAACTTCACTTAGATCTGCAAGTTTATATAGGCTATACATTAGAGGTGATATTAAAAGGTTATATCGGAGGCATATACAAATCCGTAGGGATTGCTCTTGGGTTATTAATGTTATTACTTGACCTAATTTGACCTAATTTTTAATCTGATTTGTACTAAGGCCATATAGGGAGTCCACAGAGATGCATGAGGTCTTTCCTGTACCTCCATATACATTTGACCTCCATATACATATGAGGCAGTCATCTGCTACGCTGGCCATGCAATTTAGGACAAGGTGCAGGCCTCCTCATAAATTACACGGCTCCTCCTTTAGCTCAAAGCTGCCGTAAATTTCAATCATTATTTGCACCCTCGCCAATCCCTCTCTCCATAAATTTGGTGAAGATGGAGTAAAATTGCAATTACGGCTAGAAAAGTTGCAATGGCAGTACCCCAAAACAGGCATAGGGGAAACAGTGAATTTCCCTCATAGTCAGGGGTGTAATTACCATAGTGGCAGACTATGCGACTGCTATGGGCCAGGGCAAGAGGGGGCCCAGTCTTAGATGGGATTATCTCCTCTTCTACTGGGAGTGAAAACTTTGGTCAGGACTCTACCCTCCAAAGGAACAAAGTTTAGCAAATCAAACAGTGGAAAAATGGACCAAGGGTCATTGCAAAGGGTTTATGCGGAAACCCTTCTGTCTTGTGTGGGGGGCCTGATTTGATCCTCGCAAGCCCACCTCGTCAATCTATCCCGGCTTTCTCCCCTTGTTCACTCATCTCCAACCCCTCTGCAGGTGACATCACTGATCCCTTGCAACTAAATATTACACAGGCTACCACCTAGTCTACTCCTGTGCATCTCAATGCACGCTGTAGGCATTGGCTTCACAGTATGCGCTGCCCATATGCGCTAATCTCCGCATTATGGATGGTCCACCTATTTTGGATGAAGAGATAACTTCAGAGATGTGTTTTTTGGGCTACAGTGCAGCTCTTTGCAATGGCCATTCTCCACGTTCATCTGATCCTTAGGGTGCAGGTCAGCAGCGCATTCACAGTACATATTGTAAAGTGCAGGTGCAGACTAGTGGTAGTCTGCGCCTTCACAATTTGGATGCAGGGGATCTGAGATTGCAGGGATTTCTGATTGATTGCAGTGGCGGGCTTGGGCACTTTGAAAGGTGCATGTACATCATATACTAGTGTTGAGCAAATCAAGCATCCGAAGCAGAATTCGGTCAAAAGTACAGGAAAAACTTTATTCTACATGAATTCAAATTTCCTCGCGCTTCATGGTAACAAATTAGTTTTTCCTAAAATGGCTGCTGCATATGTTACAAAGTGAAAGTAAGGAAGCCAGGAACGTGAGATCACCCATAATGCCATGCGGCCAGCCAATCTGCAGATAGCCATCCCCTGTAATGTCACAGCCCTATAAAACCCTCATCCCGCATGGTCTCTGCCATTGTCCTGTGAGCTGAGCACAGGGAGAGAGGTATTTTGCTTTTAAAACTATTAGGGTTAAGACCAGATGGTCGTACATGGTGGATGGATCAAACATGACCGCTGGATTATTGCAGTAACACTGTCCTTAGGGCATGAACACTTCTGGCCATGGACCCTCAGGCACTACTTTAATGCAGAGTTGTCACTCTACTTTTGTATTTAGGTATATTCCCCCAAAGGAGCAGCAATTTTTTTTGTTAGATCACCAATGTCCAAAAACATATCCCAACAATGACATCTACAGTACTGTAGCTTCATTATATATCTTTTTTTAGACTACTGTGAGTGCGAATAAGCAAATTTTAATTTTTGATTGAAGGTAGGTTCCAGAGGCTACACTGTATTGATGGTGAGCTAGTGAACAAACATTTAATCTTGATCAATGAAATCCAATGAAGAATCCTCCATGGATCTGTTACTATAGTCCATATCTCCCAGATAATATCCAGCTTTTCTAGTACAATATGTGATGAGAATAGTGAAGAAGTCTGACAAGAAATCAATTAAAAGTCCCCATACACACTAGATTAGAGAACCCCAACCTTTTGTATGTTGGGAACCAAACTCAACTTTCAGTGAGCAACTCAGTGGTCTGGAGCAACAGCCAATTCAAAGATTTTTTTTAATTTTTTAAAAACATGAAATTACAAACATTTGCTGAAAAATATTTCAGTGTGAAATTTAACCCAGTATTATACCATCCATATTGGCACTGTTGGTAAATCTAGGATAGGTCTGCAACCATGTCAATTGCTAGTACATGTAGTCATAACTCAGGATTCCCATGGTGGGCCACACAGCCTCCTGATCCATTGGTTGGGGACCATTGCACTAGAGTATTGTCAACCAAACCAGCTGTTTTCACTAGGCCTGGCCAGCAATCTAATGTGTATAGGGAGTTCCCAACTCTAAACTGGCAGATGCTCTTTAGGAAGAAATGGATTGGCCACATTGAATTTCCGATCCTTCTGTTCTCATAGGTGATCAACCACAGCCAGAAGCTTCTGGCTATGGCTTTGTCCTTTCTCCCCAGTGAAAAAACACATACACACTTGGCAAAACCAAGGATGCATGCGTATGGAGATGTCGGCAAGATAGCTGATGGCTGAACATTCATTTTTCTGAAGGTGTATAGGTGCCTTAAGATTGGCTTTGTGGGTGTATAAATAAAAGCTACATCTAAAATTCTCTTTAGCATGGGTTTAGCAGATCATCTATTGTAGATGATCTTTCTCCAGGTTGGTTGGACTATCTATCAACTCAGTAGGTCCAAGGAAACTGTGAGGAGTTGTCCAGTTGCTCGAGAAGGATCATATCTGTGTCCATACACTATGTAGTTTAAAAGATGGAAGACTTGACTTAGAAGAGTTAATTTAAAAATGGTCCTAAATATCTCCTGTAAAATCATGGAAGACTTGGAACATCTCAAAGATCCCTCAAGAAAACACAGCATTCTTAGTAAATGAACGTTGATGCATATGTTTTCATCTTAAGGACTGAGTATTGTGGTCCTACATATTGAGTATGTTTTACTTGGGCAGATTATGAATATGTAGAATGCTGAATAATGATAACATTTTGAAATTAAGAGTTTGCAGATGTTATTTTTGGCATTCCGCAGAGTCACATAATAATGGTGTAGCAATACCATTTATATATTGTTGGGCTCAGAGACCTCTAGACATTACAATTACATCAGACCTAGTCTTGCTTCATTGGCCATTTAGAAAGCTTTGATAATTGTCAATTCATTAAAAGTAGATCAGATTATGTAAAACTAATACATCCATTAATGGAAAGAAGACATAGTCTCAAAAGCATGGTTATTGCATGAGATAGCTTTGAAGGTCAAATAACTTTCCAGCTGGAGATTTTAACAGGATATTGCTGACTTTTGTGTACCACTTTTAGAATTGAGACTATGAGGGATATTAGCTCCCAAATTCTGATATCACCTATAATTCACCATTTTTGTTCTGGGACTGGATAATGTAAGAGTTGTAATTTTATATAATGTATAAATTATCCTCATTCAGGCCTTCTACGTAGTAACATGCTGAGATTAATATTGTTGATAAAAGGCAAAAGTCCAACCTGTAAAAAGCCTGTAGGACAATTGCCAGCTGCCTTCTATGAGGAGAGGATTTCATTGGATCACTGATAAATCTCTTGTATGTCAGAGTTGTGTAGAATTCTTGTTTTAAAAAGTGCCACATGTTGAATGTTATATCTCCTGGACATTGTACATGGACATTTGGGAGCAGGGGTGCACCTAGCCTTTCTGCTGCCTGAGGCGAAAACTGAAATGGTGCCCATTGTGGTCCAATAGCATGCTGCCAAAAAATAAACTCAACTTCTTACCTCCATTCTGCTTTCAGCGATGCAGTGCAAGACACAGACCTCTTCTAGTCTGTGCCCTGAGCTCTATGGAAACCAGCTCAAGCAGCGCGATATTGATGACACCAGCCTCTGAAGGCTACAGGAAATAGGACTAAAGCCTATTAGAGGAAATGGCGGGCCTGGGAGACATCACTCCCATGCCCCGTCTTGGCATTTAACTGTAATGTTATCCTGAGTACAGAGATGCAGTTGAATATGCAGAGATTAGTTTTTCCACTGGAAGCGCTGTTTGCCCATGGCCCTTCCGATGCCACCCTCTTGCACCTACCTGGTACCTCACCTCGCCTCATCGATGGTGCACCCCTGTTTGGGAGAGTAGAGCATTGGCCCATAATATGGTATCAACTTCTGTTTATAATTTCCTATAAAGCACAGAGCCTTTATAGCTCAGTACTATAGAAATGTAGGCAGTCTATATGTCTCTGCAATATGAAAGTATTGTTCCTTAAATCAGGACCTTCAACAGCATCTTGAACATACCACAATTTTTTTCTGCAGACTGAAGAAAGCCTCCATCTCCAAGTGAAATTGGATGTATATGGAGGTATAATGCGTCCCTGTATCCTTTTATGGAGGGCATATTACTGTTGCATACAACACAGAGCATTACCATATGTAGCCAAAATATGGACACATGCTTAAAGAGCTCATCCAAAGTATAAAACATGCCCCCCAATGCTCGAGCCCCTTGTGTAGATTATCCTTACCCAACTGTGTGCACGGCCTACACGACCTACATCTGTAAGGTGGATATCACTGTAAAATGGTGACTGCCATTGTGGCCCCAAAAAATATTATTAAAGAGATTATCCAACCCCTATAATGCCGCCCCTAACAATGTCCTGGCACCTCATACAGGTTATACTTAGCCCACTCCCCGGGACCCGCATCACTTCGGATCCCTGCACGTCTGCCGCTGCATCTCCCCATCGCTCGGATCAAAAGCCTCCCTAGCATGACCCATAATGTTAGGGCGGCTTGTTCGTGTCGCAACCTGCTATTGGCTGCCCCCCCATCGGCGGATGTTTTGATCCACACTACAGGGATCAAAGGGGCCATACAGGCATCAGGAGCAACGTGGGTGTCGGGGAGTGGGGTTAGTATAACCTCTATGCTGTGCCAGGGCATTTTGGGGGTCATTATAGGGGTTGAATAACAGCTTTAATGTAATGACCCAACTCATGTGACAGATCAACTAGATCAAAAATATTTCTTAATATACTGTATATTTAAAAAAAAAAAAAAAGTTAGTAAGACCTTTCTTAAGCAACGTACAGAAAAAATCTACAAATATAATAAAAATATTGGGACAAATTAACAATTCTAGATATAGAAAAACCAGCGTGGTACAACAGATAAGTACATTCTTTCTCTGACCTTAATGCTCTACGGTAAAATGTATTCAGGTGAAACAGATATAATGTAAATGTGCTGAAAAATTTTCCTAGATAACTTGTGTTTACGTAATCCCAACCACCCGTGGTGAAAAGTCCAACTATGCCATGTTATTCTTGGATAAGAAGGGAAATCTGTCAACTCAGCAAGAAGGCCAGAACAAGTGGAGTGTTGCAATGGTAGCAAAGGGGAGGATATTTCTTATATTTTCTTAAGAAGATGCACCATGTTTACATTCATTTTCTTGGTATGATAGTTTTATTAAAGGGGGTTCAGTTTTGGACAATCATAATCAAAGAGGGTTGGTGGAAGGGGTGCACCACCAATGAGGCCAGGTGAGGCGATCACCTCAGGCAGCACCAGGTAGGGGCAAGAGGGGGGCTGCAGAAGGGCCATGGGTAAAGAGCAATTTCAGTTTTCACCTTAGGCAACAAAAAGGCTAGGTGCACCCCTGGCTGGCGGGCACGCAATAACATGAAGTGTGAAACAAACCTTAGAAAGGTCCCTTGACAATAAGTTGATCACAAAGTGTTCCCCTGTTGGCACCCTCAGCTCATCTGAATTTCCTGAAATTAATTTTGGTTCTGATTTGTTCAATTTACCAGTCAAATTTAAATGGCTCCCCATGAATTTTGAACCAAATCGAAAGTCAGCCAAATTGCCCCAAAAAATCATGTATGACACTCAGGGGTCTCCCAGGACTGCATCAACCGCTTTTAAGCACTTTAAAAGGGTCGGCTAGTTGATATTACTAGCTACACATGGCTTGTTAAAGGGTCCATTCAGTGCACTCCGTGGTGTGGACCTATAGACTTGATTCGCAAGATACTGCAAAAGATAGGACATGTCCTATATTTTGTGGAACGGAGGCACAGATCGGAAACCTAAAGAAATACTCAGAATCCCTTCCGTGGGCTTTTAGGTCCAAGCCTCTGCACCGCAAAAGATAGGACATATCGTGTATCTTGCAGATCATGGACCTATTCAAGTCAATGGGTCTGCATCCACACCATGTAGTGCACATGGCTGATGCCAGTGCATAGCGGACCGCAATATATATAGACATATTTCAGGATAATAAATGACCCCCTAAGCCTTCATATTTCTGAAGAAAGTTTCATAGGAATAATTGCAACCAGGGGCATTGCTAGGCTAAAACATTTGGGGCCTGGGCCCCTGATGTTTTCTCTCAGGCCCTGAATGTCCTGCCTGTTAGACAGATACAATTGTATTGCCATCCTCAGGATGGCAGTACAATTGAATCTAACACACTGCAAGATATGTAGGACCTGTGATGACATCATAGGTCATGTGATTAGTGCTGTCCAATCCCGCACTGGTCACATGACTGTGACATCATCGCAGGCCCTTTTCAACCCCTGTCTTCTAAACTGAAGAGGAGAATTGTGGAGAAGAAGCTGCAGTGAGCTCTGCTACATCAGAAGAGGTAAGTGAAGGGAGAAGCAAAGGGATGCTGGAAGTTGTGGTTATTTAACTGGGACTGAATGTTAGGGCAGAAGGGAGGGATGTTATCATGGGACTGTGTGTTGGAGGTGACTTGTGCAGGGTTCTGTTATTTACATGGGACCATGGAGTGATGTTATTTACATGGGGGTGCATGTTGGAGGTGGATGAGGGCAGGTTTATGTTATTTACATAGGACTGTGGGGTGGAGTGATGTTATTTACATGGGTCTGCATGTTGGAGGTGGCTGTGGGAAGGATGTGATGTTATTTACATGGGACTGTATGTTGAAGGCGGCTGTCGGAGGGAGTGATATTTACATAGGACTGTATGTTGATGACGGCTATGGGTGGGAATGATGTTATTTACATGGGACTGTATTTGGAGGGGGCTGTAGATAGAGAGGGTTGGTATTTACATGGGACTGTATATTGGAGGGGGTTGGAGAGATGGTGTGATGTTATTTACACAGGACTCTACTGCGGAGTGAGTGAAATAGCTTTATTTACATGGGACTGTATGGTGGAAGGGCTGAGGAATTATAATTTCTGAGGATACTAAAGGGAGGAATATAACTACATCGGGGTACTGTAGGGGTATTATAAATCCAGGGGGCATTAGGCGTTCTTATTACTACTGGGGGCTTTATAGGAGAGACTTATAGATCTGCCTTATTTCTACTAAAAGCACTATGGGGTCCTTTTTACTACTGAAGGGTCTGTAGAGAACTTTATTACCACTGGGAGAACAATAGGGAGCCTTATTACTACTGGGGGCTCTGTGAGGGCATTATTAATACTGTAGGGCTCTTCTACTAAGGGTGACAATCTTGGGGAGCATTATCAGTGCTAGAGTCACTGTAGGGTGCAGTGTTACTAATGAGGGAATTACTACTGGTAGGACTATTACTATGGGTGGCACTATTATTTCTCCAGGATAGTATTTGGAGGTTTTGGGGGGACACAGTAAGCAGCAGGATAAGGCTGTGGGGACTCCAAGTTGGGGGATGATGATAGAAATGTGAGGAAGATAAGATGTCCGTGTGTCACACTCTGCAGAGGCGAGGAGGCTGAGAGAAGTTGTCTGGGCCGAATGGAGAAGATGATGACAGAGAAGATCTACATCAGAGGAAACATCACCTGGGAGGCCCTGGATGTGAGGTATGTGCTGCTGTATAGTAGGGTTGGGACGAGGGTCGACATAGAGAATTGGGCCATATTCATTGGGGCTTGGGCCTCGGATCTTTTGAGACCCTAGCAACGCCCCTGATTGCAACTCAAATGTAATTAATAAATATCACACCAAACTTATTAAAAGACTATGGGCAAATCTGACACCATATGTTATCCCTAGTGCAAGGTCAGAAGGGGGAGGTGCATGGCACAGGGATCCTTGTGTCATGTTCCACCCACCAGGGGCGGATTTGCCATTGACCTTACAGGGAAATTTCCCAGTGAGCCTATGCCCAGGGGGCCGCCTGGACTCTCCTCACAGACGCCCAGTGGAGGTTTTTGGGGATGTATCTTGTCCTGCTGGCAGTATTTTGTGATGGACTGTGGTATTTGGCTCTGTTGTGATGGTATAATGTGTCACAATATGGTATTGATGGCCCTGCCTTCCATCAATTTGGACCTGACTACAAAACGGGACCACTGTTAGTATTTTTTCTAGGGCCACTTTAAGTTTCCAGTCCTCCCCTGCCACGCACCCTGCCCATGCACTAGGCATAACACGTGGTGTCAGTTTTTTCTGGATTCTTTCTACAGCGTCTCTTTTTTTTAAAGATATTATTTAAATTTTTTTTTTATTATTTGAAGACTTGTTAGACCACCCTGTGAATATTTTAACAGTCAATAAAGATGACATAAAGGGATAGAAATGTGGTCACAGACATCATTAAACTCAGCTTTGCGTCTACCTCACACAAGTTGGAATTATCGCAATGTGACAAAGACATTACCGACTGTCTGGGATCCATCTTGTAAATCACACTTTATATCTCTCAGATGATAAATAAGGTAGATCTGGAAACATTCTCCCAGGAGTTTTGTAGAACAGAGCAGAAAGCCACCAGTCAGTGTGGCTGCCGCTCGTGGAGAATGTGATTATGTGCTGGAAATGGAAATGGAGGAAGAGATAAAAGCCGCGTTACATTTCCCAGACATGTTCTAAACAATAGACTTGTAGATAGAGAGGAAGCTGTCACCGGGGGAAGTCACTGTCATTTTATGTTTAACCTACAGATACAATGTTCAAATCATGTGTCCAACCAGGGTGGATTGGCCATAGACTTTACAGGGAAATTTCCGGTGGGCCGATGCCCAGGGGGCCACTTGAACCCTCCTCACGGCCAGCCAGTAGAAGTTTTGGAGGATGTATTTTTTGATGCTGGCAGTATTTGTGATGGACTGTGGTATTTGGCTCTGTTGTGATGGTATAATGTGTCACAATATGGTATTGCTGGCCCTGCCTTCCACCAGTTTTACCCGACTACATAAAGGAGCAACTTTTAGTACTTTTTCCAGAACCTAAGTCTGCCCCTGTGTCCAGCACTGCCATGTCTCCATAAAACCAGAACTTTATTATAGCGGGGGTAAAATACAAGTAATGTTGGGGCATTTTGTTCTACACCAGCCGATTCTCAAAGAAAACTGACAAATAATGAACACAGTTAAAATATCAATGCAAATATGTACACAGTCAATAGAAACAGACAATTAACGACATCCCAATTTACCTATCAAAATGTCACTTTCATTTTGATATTTGTTGAAGCTCCAACTCAGTCTGAGCCACCCCACTCTCCAGGTGAATTCTATTTAAAGGGCGTCTGTCAGCAGTTTTGTACCTACTATTTGACTCTGGCTGACCTGTTACATGTGCACTTGGCAGCTGAAGGCATCTGTGTTAGTCACATGTTCATATGTGTCCTCATTGCTGAGAAAAGAAAGCCCTGAGCAACATTACAGAGCAAAGCATGCTGGGTTTAGTTAGCAAACCTAGTAGGCAGCTGACAAGAACAGGAAGTTCTGCATGTAGACATCCTGCCAGGATGCAATGATGCTGAGAAGAGGGGAAGGAAAATGCTGACATGAAAAACAGGTACATGGGAAAAACAACATTACGTTTTTGTGGAGAATCTTTTAATAATTATTGGAAAAGAGTATTGGGGAGAGGAGGTGATGTAAATGTGTATATACTGAATGGGTCCTAGAAACTGTGTCTCAATGGTAACAGACTACAAGCAAGCTCTGTGTAGTACCCTTGTAGTCTGATCCTGCATTCATATTACCATCCCGTTGCCTTCATCTACTGTCTTTCATAACAAATGTATTGTTTGTAAGAAGTTGGTAAAAGATGGAAGGGAGTGTGACTGCAAATGGTTTGTAGTCTGTTACTATGGAGACTCATAGGTCTAAGTAGAAGCTGGAAACACAAAACAATAGGACATGTTTAAATAAGACTGCAACCTTATTTAAAGGGGAAGGACTTCAGCAAATTGCATTTATCATGTAGAGAAAGTTAATACAAGGCACTTACTAATGTGATATTGTCACCTTTACTGGTTTGATTCATTTTTCCATCACATTATACACTGCTGATATCCAGGGGTTACAACCACCCTGTAATCCTGGAGCGGTGGCTGTGCTTTCACACCATAGGAAAAAGCGCCAGCCTATGCGCACTTCTGTGGTCCGGCCACAAGAGAGACCGGCTCCTTTCCTATAGTGTACAAGCACGACCACCACTGCTGGATTGTAGAGTGGTCATAACCCCTAGAAATGAGCAGTGTATAATGTGATGGAAAAATGAATCCAGCCAGGAAAGGAAGCAATATGGATAATAACAACACTTTAGTAAGTGCCTTGTATTAACTTTCTCAGCACGCGGGAAAGTGAAGATACGTCCCCCTCAGAAGCGGGAAAAACCAGCCCGGCCCACCGGGAACTATCTATTTGCAAGTATAGGGAGTGAAGACTCCTCCCTCATTACTCCGCCCTCCTCTCCAGTTCAAGCCAGCGGTGAACAAGATACCACAGCATGGCAAAACAACTGCGACCAAAGTGGGGAGAGATGGTGTTTGGTAGCGAGTACCCTGAACCACCAGCCTCTCCACAGGAGATCAGAGTGTCACAATTGGCCAAGAGAATCCCACCGGCAGAGGCTGCTGGAGAATCCCATCGTGCCTGCATTAGTGACGTCCCACACCCAGACCCCATGGGACTATAAGAAAGCGGTGGAGGACTGGGTCATCCAAGTGCTTGACCATCCAAGGCCGGGAGACCCTACGCTGGAACGTCGCAAAGGAACCATCATCTAGTTTTCGGTGGAGAGAGGCAGTGGCTTCGATGAGGACGGGGAGAAGTACTTCGTGGGCCTCAGGTCTGTTAAACGGCCTTACATACCCAAGCCCGTCACAGCCTTCACGTGGGGGATCAGGTCGAATATACTCCCATGGCATCCCTGAAAGGCCCATTTGCTACAGGGGTAACGTTATTGTCTAAGCCCCTGGTCCCTGCATCACATGCAGAAGTTTGACCGGAGGAACCAGCAGCCGCAGGACGCATGCGCTGCCTACAAGAGTCAGCAGATGGCACCTTCCGTTTTAGAGGGAAACCACAGCCACAGCCGGATCCTCTGATCCCTGGATTACCACCACCACCACAGTCCTTTCACCTGGGTCAGCTGACTACCTCATCTTTCACTTTCCAGCCCACGGTGATCCAGTACCAGCTACCACATAAAATGGCATCAGCAGCAGCCCGGGGAACTGGCGGTTCTTCTGCCTTGCCTGAACACTGCAGCCAGAGATCCTTACCTCTGCTGTCCCAGCAGGAGGATCCGGAAAGGTGAAGGCAGCAGCGCTCACCAGTGTGACCACCACCCGATCAAGTCCAAATTCTAGCAGCGGAGGGCAGTGGAGCTCAACAATGGCAGCCAGCCTGGCCTACAGGAGGCAGGAGCATCCTCTTATGTCATTTAGCAGCAGTAGCAGCGAGGAGAACTTCAGGTCCCTCATCTGAGGAACCCTTCTACAACTGGCTGTTTCTGTCTGACTGATTTAAAGGACACCTCATGGTCTGGACCTATGGGAGCCAAAACATGGACTGTTCCTGACAGGTTAGAGCTAGTTGGCACTTGTTTTTAATTTATCTAGTTTGTATTGCCCCCTGTTTGACTCTTACCCAGATAGCCATGGCTTGTCAGGACTCCCCCCTCCATTCTCCAGAAATTCCCAGTTCCACCTAAGTGCACCTATTTTCCTCTTTCTCCCTTCTCAGGTTATGTGGGAGCCCCCTTTGCAAAAAGGGTTCTGTATTTGCTGCTATTTTATATTATCCATGTGGATTACATGTTACCTGTTTGGATTACCTCACATGGATTACAATTGAATTTTGGACTAAGTGTTTCAGTGTTTTATGCCAAGCAGCCATGAGGAGAGACTCAAAGGTATATATCTGAGCCTATTATGCTTGCAAATGTGAAATTGACTGCAATAAAATGTTTTTATAATTATGTCTTTGCTGTATTTTAGCAATAATGTTTTTACAGGTTCAGCAACGTTCTAGCACTTTAGCCCATTGTGTATTCTTTTTCAGGTACTGCAATGTGTCCTATTATGCACTTATTGTATGATGTGTTTGGTAAATTATGCACTTAGCCGTATAGTTAGCACCTTACTTTTCTACCTCATATGGACTACCTCTGAGGACTGTACGCCGTGGCCTAGCCTCATTGTGTATGACGCAATTGCGAGTCAATAGTACACTAAGGATTCGTATGCATTTTGTACGCTAATGCTTACGTATTCAGTTCAGTATCGCACTTTTAACAACTCTTAGGCTGTATGTTCGTAATTTGTGCAGGAATGTTCGCAAAACAACAATTATTTTTTAACGTAACTCCAACCGAATAAATTTGTATTAAGAACGAATCTTGTCAGAAATTTGTTGATTATTCGCCGAAGCAAATTTTGGATGATTTACTCATCTCTAGTGAGTTTGGTAAATTATGCACTTTTGTAGCTCATATGGACTGCCCCTGAGCAAATCTCAAATGAGGACTGTGCGCCGCGGCATAGGTACGTACGTGCGTATGACGCAATCGCGAGTCAATAGTACACTAAGGATTCGTACGCACTTTGTACACTAATGCTTACGTATTCAGTTCAGTATCGCACTTTTAACAACGCTTAGACTGTATGTTTGTAATTTGTGCAGAAATGTTCGCAAAACAATACATTTTTTTTAACGCAACTTTGACCGAATAAATTCATATTAAGAACGAATCTTATTATAAATGCGTCGATTATGCGCCAAAGCGAATTTGTGAAGATTCGCTCATCTCTAGTCTTATAGTATGTCACTATACACGTTTTGCCATGTGTAAGTCAGATCTTGGAATGATGCGCAATTTTGTGTTTAAAGTGTATAACCCATAAATGGTCGGTTATTAGACACTGATTATATTTTCAGAAAACGCTTAATTCCCTTTTTAGCGCAGAAATGGTTTTGTCAGCTTCTTTGGAAACTTGTTTATGACCTTGGATCACGTTCTTCTAATGAAGATTAATCATGTGGTGACTCTAAAATTACAAATTAACCTGCCATATGCCTGGAGCACCAAACTCAGGAAAAGCCCAAATTGGTATAAACGCTGTAATTTATGTGATATCATCATTTTCTTTGTCAGATTTATTAGACTCTTTAGCCTTGATGACCATGTACTGATGTACATTTTATTTTGTACTTGCTGTAGGTAACAGATAATGAGAAAATGAGTTACCCAGATTGGTACAAAACTTTGATATTTGCATGGCTTTTTAGGAAACCCTAAAATGTGCTCTTATCCTCAGTCTTTGAATACTTAAAGGGATTGTCCAATATGTTGATGTCTCCTGTCTCCAGCCTCCTGTAGATGATATATGTCTATTTCCAACCAATGATCTCTGGGACTTGACAATTCGGACTGAGGTGTACAGCTCCAGGTCCTGATATGTAGATATGATCTGATCACAATTCCGTATGTGAAGACTAGTCAAGGCATCATAGGACACATTCCCGCACACAGTGATTTCTACAATTATGAAGCTGGGTTACGCTCTTCTATAGACAGAGCTGGCATGAGTGGAAGAGAAGAACTCTGTTATAATGTGGGCATGGTTGGTGATAATGTTGAGATAATGTTACCATACTTACCTCATTCGTTTGAGCGTGAAGAGCCGGCCGCTGCCATCTTGATTGAGGATCCTGCGCAAAGTCCCATGCGCAGTGACATGATGACTGTTCGTGGTGGCGCTTCATGATCAAATGGATGAGGGTAAGTATGATTTTATTATTTTTCAAAAAAAAAATTGACACTGTAATTTTGATGTCAAATGCAGCAATCAGCTATAAACGCGGTATCTGAGGGGTACAATGACGGGGGGCAGTGCAATCACCGCTCTCTGTCATTGCACCCACTACTTACAAAGAAATGTGCTTCATGACTAAGTAATTCGTCACAAACAGTGTTGAGCCAATCAAACCCGACAAAGTGGAATTTGGGATGGGTACATTTTGAGGTGATCACATGCGCCATTGCTGTTTGTTGTAATGGTCATCAGTTGACACACTAAGGTTACCAGGAGCTGACCAAAACTATAAAACTCCCTCTACGCTAGACCCCAAAGTTAGTGAACTTTACCCTCCGCTTCATTTCACCACTAGGGAAGGTTTTATAAGTAGAAAGTATTTTTTCTTAATTTTCCTTTGTCTAATCCTGGGTCTCGTCTTATAGTCAGGGGCGTCTTATAGCCTGAAATATACAGTACAGAAATGTAGTTTGTGGGCCACTCCAATAACAAATCCTAAATAAACCTATGCTAGCTCTTACAAGCAGCTTTCTATCTAGCTCACAGTAATAGACGTGGACGTATATCGCCAGAACTCCAGAATTGTAAATCATTGCCCCAGACTCTCCAGATAGATATGCTAAACAATGGTTATTCTGAGAAGCCATATCGGTATACAGTAATCTAAATTTCCTCCCTGCAACTCAAACCCACAATTTTTGTGTCAGTAAATGGGGCCCGTCAGTTACCCCCTGTGTTCTTTTGGAACAATTTTCATCAGTTCAAACAAGAATCTGCAGTGTCATTAAAGGCCGGCATAGCATTATGTAACAAAATTATTCAATTTCCTTTCTTTAACTACAAAAGCTTGGACACGAGAGGAGATAAATATGCATTTGACAAGTCCTCCAAGATTCCAGGTTAAAGGAAATGAGTCCTTGCTTCCAAATAAAATATGTATCAAATGCCCGGCTCTGAGCACTTTAGGAAGTTTAATAGTTTATTCTGTGATACTTTGTTGCGGGGAATAAAAATAAATAGATTAAAATGAACAAATAAAAGAAATCAATGTGTTATATGGTATTGTAAAAAGGGGGTGTCATAATACAGAACAGGTATGACGGAATGGAACTAAGCGCAGGACTGGTGGATTTAGTTACAATTCTGGGAACTGTCCATTGTAACAGAAATCTTATAGCAGTGCAGGTGTGCAGTACCCCAGACCCAGGGATATATGCAATTGTTATGAATTGTTATGTTTTTTTCATGCTATTGCTATGTTACGTACAGCAGCACTGATAAGGTATGGTTGGCAGGGACAGGGTTAACCACCCTGTTCCTACTCTCTTATTAGGAGTAGGCTGATTCCGCCTCCTGTCAGGAGGGAGAGTTCTAGCTAGGACAGTGAGGGGGAAGGGGTATGTCCAATTGTCCCGTAAGGAAACCTGATGCACTAGGAAACCTGAAAAGCTACAGTGTTAATAGTCAACAGAGTAACCAACAAGCCACAGCTTTACAGACCCTGCTGTAAGTGAGGGACGACGGATCAGACACCCGTCGTCTAGATAACATCCAGGCCAGACCAACTCAAAGCCTGCATTACACAGTGGACACCTAAATCCACAAGTGCCAGATTTGAGCTGTTAGCCAGAAGTTCAAGGGAGACAGACATAAACAAGATAGTAAATCGGAGGTGCCATCAAACTGCCACTTTGCCAGCCAGCATACCTCATCATCTGGGGGCAGGAATTGCACTTTGTATCAGACTACTTTTGCACTAGTAAGTAAGTGCACGGAGTAAGTAAACAGATACTTTTATTATTTTAACTTCTGGCCAGATTCTTTGAATCACAATTTCACTGCACCGATCCCCAGGGAGCAATCTCCTGAGGGAATATACCGTGACACAGCCTTAGTTTTGGGGGGCCAGCGACATCTGAGGAAAAGAGATGTTGCACAGTCAAAGTCGGGAGGACTGTTGGACCATATAACTCCAAGGTATTGCGTGGTCACCGTCAGGAGGACTGGTGATATGAAACCCCAATGAGTAGCATTGGTCACAGCTATGTAGGAAGCTGTCTGACCACATAGCTGAGTGAAGCCGAATACCACAGTGTGAACAATGAGCGGTGAGTTATGGAAAACCTCTGTATAGTGAGCGCCTAGCCGGGCAAGGATTTATTGTTTTGTATTGATGTAACACGTTGTGATGTGAAGCTGCAACTTCATCATGCCAAGTGATGTCAACCTTGAAAGTTTGATGTGCTGTGTGACAATTTGAGCTTGAAAACCCTCTGTTTGATGAGAAGTTTGTCATCGCAGCTCAGGCAGAGAGAGAGAGTGATCCCTACAATGGGTATGAGCATGTACTATATGTAGATAGGCATCACTACAGCAGCAAGAGCTCATAGTAATTGAAAATCATTGAGAGTTTAGCTGATAATTGGCAGTGATTCTACCAATGCAACCTCCAAGATCATCTTGTCACCTGGTATTACAAGTCCATTGGGCCACCAGTGGTCATCAGTCTATGTGATATCACTAGAGGTACAAAGTGGTTGGCTGCAACAAGCAGGAGAACCAAAAAGAACCCAAATTTTGAATTTACTTGCTTCTGCTTCCTTATTTGCTTTAATTATTTTTCAGATATTCTGTGTCTATTCTGAAAAGTTTTGATTTAATGGGGGCGGGTCTAGGATTTGAAACATAGAGGTGCTTTCTTCCAAAGACAGCTCCAGACTATCAGTAAGAGGAATTCTTCTCTCGGCTGGAACACCCTACCGGACTATCAGTAAAAGGAATTCTTCTCTCTGCCGGAACACCCTGCCGGACTATCAGTAAAAGGAATTCTTCTCTCTACCGGAACACCCTACCGGACTATCAGTAAAAGGAATTCTTCTCTCTGCCGGAACACCCTGCCAGACTATCAGTAAATGGAATTTTCTCTGCTGGGACACCCCTCTGGACTATTATTAAAAAGAATTCTTCCATCTGCCAGAACACCCTGCTGGACTATCAGTAAGAGGAATTCTTCTCTCTACCAGAACACCCTACTGGACTATCAGAAAGAGGAATTCTTCTCTCGGCTGGAACACCCTACCGGACCATCAGTAAAAGGAATTCTTCTCTCTACCGGAACACCCTACCGGACTATCAGTAAAAGGAATTCTTCTCTCTGCCGGAACACCCTGCCAGACTATCAGTAAATGGAATTTTCTCTGCTGGGACACCCCTCTGGACTATTATTAAAAAGAATTCTTCCATCTGCCAGAACACCCTACTGGACTATCAGAAAGAGGAATTCTTCTCTCT
Organism: Rhinella marina; assembly: GCA_900303285.1. NCBI lineage: Eukaryota > Metazoa > Chordata > Amphibia > Anura > Bufonidae > Rhinella > Rhinella marina. The sequence continues at coordinate 73,776 of ONZH01007833.1, forward strand.
GCTGGAACACCCTACCGGACTATCAGTAAAAGGAATTCTTCTCTCTGCCGGAACCAGGACATCAGAATTATGCCTCATCTGTCTGTGTGCAGCTTTTAAAAGGTTTTCAATAAAAACTAGTAGGCTAGTTTTTGTGTTCCAGCAGAGAGAGTCTGATACTAGACTATCAGTAAAAGGAATTCTTCTCTCTGCCAGAACCAGAACGTCAGAATTATGCCTCATCTGTCTGATACCAGACTACCGGACTATTAGTAAAAGGAAGTTCTTCTCTCTGCCGGAACACCCTACCGGACTATCAGTAAATGGAACTTTCTCTGCTGGGACTCTGGACTATCATTAAAAAGAATTCTTCTATCTGCTGGAACACCCTACCGGACTATCAGTAAATGGAACTTTCTCTGCTGGGACTCTGGACTATCATTAAAAAGAATTCTTCTATCTGCTGGAACACCCTACCGGACTATCAGTAAAAGGAATTTTTCTCTCTGCTGGAACACAAAAACTAACCTACTAGTTTTTATTGAAAACCTTTTAAAAGCTGCACACAGACAGATGAGGCATAATTCTGACGTGTTTCAAGCTAGCAAAAGCTCTTATTCATAGAAGGTTGGGGGCTGCAGAGGATGCAGTCACAAACCAGATCTGGGAGCGGGAACTCCAAAGCCTCACCAAAAATATCAGTACAACAATTTTTGTGTAGTACAGATGTTCTACCTTCTTTTGTTTTTTCCAAGCTGGTCATTGACCACCACTTATTTTAGGATACATGAGCGAAGGGTAAATGTAAGTAAAGACACATCTATAGGTGGAGGCCTGGACTCTGGAGCCTCAAGCCATACCTCTTGCTTCATCTGTATATGTGTCTTACACTTTTACCTCATCTGTTGGCTTGCATAGCAGAACTAATGGCTTTAGCTTATTTTCATGAACCTTACACGGTGCGAGAGTTATTATTATGTGTTCTAGTTTCTCCAGCAATTGTCATGAGATCTTCTCGCTGAGCACCAGACATAGGTTGTAACTTGGACAGACTTCCTTGTAGACTCAATGCTGGTTGTTTCATTTAAAACAAACCCCTTAAGTCAGATGTCACGTTCATTCATCTTCTTCCCCGAGCGATATATATATTTATATATTTTTTTTACCCTTTGGTTTATTCTAGAAAATTTATGACTATTCAAGACAAACCCCACCGCGGCATCCAAGTATTAACTTCCATTCAAATTTTATGTTTGCAAACCAAATGACGAGTCCTGAGAAGGTCAAACGCACAAAAATGCTGTAAAACTATTTTTCTGGGCAAGTAGAGCTTCAGAATATAAAACATGAAATTCTGGCTTTGAAGTGGAGAGAAAGTAAGACAAAACGCTGTCATTTTTCATGCTGATAACCAGACGTGGGGGAACAGTGCATTTTTTTTATTCATAAAAATATATTAAAAAAAACAAACGGTGAATAAAACTGAGACAAGTGTCTTGGACGCATATACTGTATGTATAATCTTTCATATTTAGAAGAACAGCTGAGAGATCTAGAGAATAACAGCTTAAAAATATATATAAAAGCCCTGGAGAATTTTTTGAAAAACTAACACATAATCCAGAGCATTGAATTGTTATCTATACCACCTTAGTTGTAAAGTGATTGGAAATAACCCAAAATACACTTTAAATATAAAACATTCTCTATAAAGATTATGAATAAAATATACATTAACAATGTCCTTGTGATTGTCGGTAAAGGGAATTCCTATCTGGTAAGGTAATGTACTATGTGCCCCCTCCACTATACAAGTGGCCAAAGTAACATGTGAGTATTTACGGCAGTAAACAGGGAAGAAAATGATCACCTTGGTAGGGCGAGTTCTCATTTGCATTTGGGAATTCCGTTAGAGGGTTCCGTTATAATAGAGTTATAACGGAATATAACATAATTTTAGGACGGAATGCAAAACGGAAGCCTTTAAGAGGCATTATGTTTTGCTCCGTCCTAATACATTTCTATAGCTACAAATAACAGTTCAATGTTGTTCCATTATACATGACGGAAAAACTAGTCCCGTCGACTAAGAAACTGTAACAGTTACATGAAGAGAGTTGCAGCAGAAAGGACATGCCCCCTGAGCTGTGATAGGAAGAGAGCTGCAGCAGAAAGGACATGCCCCCTGAGCTGTGATAGGAAGAGAGCTGCAGCAGAAAGGACATGCCCCCTGAGCTGTGATAGGAAGAGAGCTACAGCAGAAAAGACGCATCCCCTGAGAAGGAAACACCCCCCTGAGCTGTGACTGGGAGACAGCTTCAGCAGAAATGACATGCCCTCTGAGCTATGTTAGTGAGAGAGCTAAAGCAGAAAGGACACATTCCCTAAGAAGGAAACACCTCCTGAGTTGTGACAGAGAGAGACAGAGAGAGGTTCAGCAGAAAGCACATGCCCCCTGAGCAGTGATTCGGAGAGAGCTGCAGAAGAAAGGACATGCCCCCTTGTACTTATGCTGTGATAGGGAGAGAGCTGCAGATGAAAAAACACACTCCCTGAGCTGTGATAGGGAGAGAGCTGCAGATGAAAAAACACACTCCCTGAGCTGTGATAGGGAGAGAGCTGCAGCAGAAAGGACATGGCCCTTGAGCATGAAGAGCAGAAGGAGCATGCCCACTGAGCTGTGATAGGTTGAGAACTACAGCAGAAAGGACTTTTCAGATTTGTTCATTTATTTTTGCATTGCTTGCTTTTACATTACACATTTTACATATTAATTAAAATATGTAGTTTAATATTTTTATTGATTTATTGAAAATACATTTTTTAACTGGGGACTAATCTGCTTTGAAGCAACTTAAATAGTCAATCAGTCCTTCCTAAATTGATGAAAGACTTCCATACAGCTCTGAATGCCTCCCATAAATAGTTTGGAGGCTCCTTCATGGACTAGTGACATGTGAAACGCGATGGGATATAAAACCTTCTACACTTGTCCTTTGATATGTAGATGCGGCAGAGCGGACAATATGGCTCGCTGGATGGTAGTCATTCCCAGGCACAGAATAACTTCATGTGTGGCCATTCTCCTGCATTGTCTACAGTGCTGACGTGGAGGCCTTTATAACGCCAATGAATGTAATTCAAGGACTGATGGTGACGCAGAACATAACTCTCCCATTAACACATATGTCAAGCGTCAGGGTGGAATCTGTTACGTGCTGCTTGAGAGTCTGTTCCTGGACAAGGCACTTGTGTGGCGACTTAACATAGGTGGTATGAACTGTGTGATATAATAGGACGCTATTCCACTTTCTTGGTCATGGTGTTATACTCTTTGGTCACTGTTTTCTTGGTGTATGATACAGATAACCTATCCTCAGACCAGCAGGTGTCCAACTCCTAGCACCTCCGCTGATCAATTGGAGGACGCTGTGGCACTGCGGTGAGCTCTATGGCCTTCTTGCAGCGGCTGTGTTTGGTGTTGCAGTTCAGCCCCTTTCACCTGAATGGGACTGAGTTGACCCTAGGCCATGTGAACGATGAACGTGACATCACAGGCCTAGGAAGAGAGATACGTGCTCCCCCCAGTCTCTTCAAACAGCTGATCGTCAGGGGTGCTAGGTAGTGGACCTCTGACAATCTGATATTGTCAATGTTCATCAATGTTAGAATCTCGGACAACCCCTTTATCCATTTATTATTGAAAAAATATCATCTTTTTCCTAGTAATTACTTTTTATAGACTTCTTAAAAGGGTTGTTTGCGTCGGACAATCCCTTTCCATTGGAAAGGTGTCCTGATGACAAATTGATGCTAGAGTACGCCAATGTTGGAACTCCAAGAATCAGCTAAAATCAGTAGAGAAATGTGGTTGTAGGTTTGCAGCGCCACCACAGGGACAATGCTGCATTATACATTTCACTTTTAAAATAGACCTCTCAGCACTAATCTTCCCTTCTCCTCCCCATGGCCTTCTATGGGCAGCACGTGTCTGTGTCTCTCTGCACTTCCTCACTCCTCCTTCCCTCTCCATAGACTTTTGTAGGCAGCTTGTAATCTGATCCTACATTGAGCACACAGCAAGACTGATTTAGCAGAGAATATCAGTTTAGGAGGGGATTTTTTTCTGATGAAATATATGGACATAGCAGAGTTAACAGTTACACTTCCCTCTCCACACCTTTTCCATGACCCTAGGGCCAGATTTTTCCCATCTTTGTTACCTAAAATTCTAGTTTCTTATTATCAGACTGTCCACGTTCTCACCAATTAGTAGAAAAGTGGAAAGTATCACCCAAGGCTGATCCTTCTGTTTTCATGCTCTGATGCTCTCAGGGCTTTTTCAGCAAATCGGGTGATGTACTGGGTCTCTGCTAGGCGGAGGCTTCTACCTAGCAGTTTTCCAAGTGACATGACCAGCACTGATGGGTGGTCTTTAGCGCTGCCTAGCAGTGTATGTAAACAAAACAGCCCTTGCCCTGCCCTATTCAGCGCCGGGCAAGCGATAGCATCGGAGCATGAAATGCTCCAATGCTCATATCAGATGGGCTGCCTGGGGGAAGAAGGGGATATGTCTGGGTTCAGCTTTGAGCCCGACAATCCCCTTAAAGGGAACCCAGCAGCCAACTGATCTGCCTCTTTTCTGTGTATACCCTTAAAAGGGTTATCAGGGATACTAAAAGTATTTATTCTCTGACCTGTTAGAAATGTAGATGATGTAAACTGTAGTGAAGGTCATTTTCTTACCACTGTATTTGGGTATTTGTGAGTTATCCCTTCCCTTCTGATCCTCAGCTGTGTCATGTGACCAAAACTCTGATCTCCATCCGACACAGCATCTTATGTGTGGACAGGAAGCCAGTTTCTCTACTTGTATTTCTATGGGAGCCTTAATGTCAGTCTCATAGGAATTAATAGAGAAGTAACTGCCTTCCTGTCTTGTGTCAGTTAGAGATCAGAGAGTTGGTCAAATGACACAACTGAGGATCAGAAGGGAGGTTATAACTCACAAATACAGACACTTATTACATCATGTACCTTGCTAACAGGTCATAGAATAAAATACTTGTGGGAGTGCTACTTTAAACATTGTAGAGAAAGCAGAGGATGTGATAAAATAACAAAATACTGTATTTTTCGCTTTATAAGACGCACCTGGTGATAAGACGCACCCCAGATTTTAGAGTAGGAAAATAAGAAAAAAGTATTTTTCTTCACACCTCATATCAGACCCCCCATAAATTTCAGGACATCACATCAGACCCCCCATATCAGCCCTCCATGTCAGAACTCCATCAGCCCTCCATGTCAGACCCCGATCAGACCTCAGATCAGCCCCCATATGAGCCCACTGTGTGCCCATCAGACCCCAGATCAGCCCCCATATCAGCCCACTCTACCCCCATCAGACCTCAGATCAGCAGAATGTGCCTCCATCAGACATCAGATCAGCTTATTGTGCCTCCTTCAGACCTCAGTTCAGCAAAATGTGCCCCCATCAGTCCTCAGATCAGCAGAATGTGCCCCCATCAGACCTCAGATCAGCCCACCCAGCCACATAAGGTTAAAATAAAAACCTGTCTTACCTGTCCTGCGCCTCGGCTCTGCTCCGGGTCCGGCGCTCCTCTGTCCTCTCCGGCCGGCGCTGCACTGTCACCTGACTGCGTGCTGCGTCAGGTCATAGTGTGCGCACTACGTCCTGACGCTGTATGCGGTCAGGGCAGTGCAGCGCCGGCCCGGGAAGACAGAAGAACGCCGGACCCGGAGCAGTGCCGCGGTGCACGACAGGTAAGAGAGGTTTTTATTTTAACCTTATGGGCTGGGTGGGATGATCTGAGGTCTGATGGGGGTCCCGGCACCTTATACATACAAGTGATAGCTTCCATAATGGAAGCGCTCACTTGTATTCGCTTTATAAGACGCACCGCAATTTTCCCCCTACTTTTGGGGGGGAAAAATGCATCTTATAAAGCGAAAAATACAGTAAATATTGTTCACCTGTAAAATCCACGTCTGTTCTGCAGTGATGATGCTACTATTGGTATGTCTTCACAGTAGCCATTCACTGTCCACTTGATTGGCTGCAGTGGTGTGGTTGGTCACAACTACATCATTGCAGGAAAGCAACAGAGATCAGCTGGGACACTGGATCAGTGGCAGTGGCTTATCTAGATGAGTAATACTCATTTTGTATTGTGATATTTATATTGTGCAGCTTTGTGGTTCAGATTAGTGGGGGTCTGCGCACTCAGACCCCCTCCAATCCCTAGAACGAGGAGAGAGAAGCGCGCTCATATTGTGCTCTCTCTACTCTCTAGAAGTCTATGGACTGTCCTCTGCAGTGAGGGAAAAGAGCATGATATGCGAGCACTTCTCTCTCCTCGTTCTAGCGATCGCGGGTCACAGCTCTCAAAACCCCCACCTATGAAAACTTTTGATGTGCCTCTATGACATATCAAAACTATGAAAACTCAGTGACCCTTTAAATGGTTACTGGACAATTGCTTCAATGCTTTTTATTAAGAACTCCTTCACTACATAAGGATTTCAAACTTCTAAAATTAATATATTTTTAGAGTTGACAATAATTGTAATAAGGGTAAAGGCAAACTGTTTCCACTGAATAAATCCATGCACCTAATTGATTAAAGGGTCACTAACTTTTCAAAAAAATGTTTGATATGTCATAGAGACATATAAAAAGTTTACATCGGTGGGGGTCTGAGTGTTGAGACCCCCAGCGATTTCTAGAACGAGGGGAGAGAAAGTGCTTGCATATCGCGTTCTCCCTCCTGACTGTAGAGGACGGAATTGAGATGGCCCATAGTCTTCTATGGAGCCCGTCTTGTGCAGTGAGGGGAGAGAGCATGCTATTCACCTGCTCCCCTTATTCTAGAGATTGTGGGGGCCTCAATACTCAGATCCCCACTGATCTGAACTTTTAAAGGGATTTTCCCATCTCAGACAATGGTGGCATATTGCTAGGAACTGCTCTCCATTCATTTCTATGTGGCCGCCGAAAATAGCCTAATTCTGACCCGGCTATTTCTGTCAGCACCATAGAAATGAATGGGAGCGGTAGCCGGGCGAGCACGGTGTGCTTCTGTTCACTACTATGGGGAGTGTGTTTGGTGGTGGTCGGGGTCCTCCAGCCACCACCTTCTCCGCTCCGTTCTTGGTGTAGGTGTGGGTCCCACACCTATCAGACAATGGGGACAAATCCTAGCGATATGCCCCCATTGTCTCAGATAGGAATACTCCTTTATTGTCTCTATGCCTCAGGATAAGTCATCAATATCTGATCAGTGGGGGGGGGGGGAGCTGACTCTTGGCACAGCCACAGATCAGCTGTTTGAAGAGGTTTTGGCGCCTCGGTGAGTGCTGTGGCCCCTTCACAGCCCACCAATCACAGTGCTGTACATTTTATAGTGCCGGTGCTTAGTATTGCAGCCCAGGCCCATTCTGTTTAGTAGATCATGTGACCAATGAACGTGACATGAGAACTCCAGGAAGAGGGCGCAGTGCTCACCAGAGCGCCACAGCCTCTTCAAACAGCTGGTCATTGGGGATGCCAGAAGTCGGACCCCAACCCATCAGATATTGATGTCCTATCCTGGCTGTCTACTGACATTTGGAGTCCTGACCATTTTGCTGCTGGCTTTATGACCAATATCCCTAAAAGTTGACAAGTCCACATCTTTATAGACTTGAGAAAGTCAAATTATTATTATTAATAAATATTATTCTATAACTTTGATGGGCCAAGCTTTCAGTATATTGTAAATTCATTGTTTGAGATTATTTGATAGGAAGTTACTTTTTCCACCTTACATGAAGGCAGTGGAGGGGTTTCAGCTTTGATAAGCTCGGCACTTGCTGGAATTATCACTATGAGCCACATCAATTAAGATTTGTCTCTAAGTCAAAGTTTGGAAGAAGATGAAAGGCTTGTAGTATCTGCAAAGGTTTGGAACATAACAAAGTCGACAGGGATATTACAAAAGAGGCCTTATGTTGTGAAAATGATATAAACACAAAAGACCCAGAGTTTACAAAATGTCTTTCAGGTAGAAAAAAAAAAAAACATAATCCAGCAGTTGGCAAAGCATAAAAATAATTCTAATCAATTTAAGTAGGAGATGGGAGCTTTATGAAAGAAATGTTCCGTAATGGGGCTCTGGGATGATAACTAGAGATGAGCGAGTAGTGTTCGATCGAGCCGGTATTCGATCGAATACTACGCTATTCGGCATACTCGATTTCAATCGAGTATAACGGCGATGGCGCACTTAGAATTCGTTTCCCCTCCCACCTTCCCTGGCGCTCTTTTTCCACCAATCAACATGCAGGGGGGGTATGACAGGCACGCTGAGCACGCTGGCAGCGCGAAAACAGCGTCTACATGGATTGGCTGGAAAAACCATGTGACCTCGAATATTAAAAACTCAGCTCTTCCTGCTCGTACGCATATGCTGCGTGAACTTAGTCAGGGACAGAGGCTGGAGAAGGGACAGACAGGTTTTAGCAGTTGGACAGGCAGGAGCGTGATTAAAAGCCCTTATCAGGGCTACTATAGTGCACTACAGTGATAGCTTTACTACAATATACACTTTACAGAGAACGGCTGCCGTATTCAGGGATAGCTGCTGGAGTAGGGACAGAGAGAGGCATTAGTGGTGTATTAGGTGCTCTGCTACATACCAAACTATATTTGGCACTACTGTTCAGCATTCTTTTTGGCTGAAAAACCCTGTTATATAACTTGTGTGTATATGCACCATCTGATCTGGCAGTATACGGCTGTGAATTTTATTTTATTTTTTAAATACAGTTTATTTGGCTCTAGTGTTCTGGTTCTGTGTGCCTGCAATACCCTTTTTGTATACCAGGTGTAAATACCCACCGTCTGTTAAGTTAGTAAACGGCTGTGTACCTTGAAATATACAATATCTAGGCCATTTAATAGGCCACTGTACTGTGCGTTCTCTTGTTAAATTATTTCACATACCTGGTGTAAATACCCACCGTCTGTTCAGTTACTACACGGCTGTGTACCTTGAAATATACAATATCTAGGCATTTTAATAGGCCACTGTACTGTGCGTTCTCTTGCTAAATTATCTCACATACCTGGTGTAAATACCCACCGTCTGTTCAGTTACTACACGGCTGTGTACCTTGAAATATACAATATCTAGGCATTTTAATAGGCCACTGTACTGTGCGTTCTCTTGTTAAATTATCTCACATACCTGGTGTAAATACCCACCGTCTGTTCAGTTACTACACGGCTGTGTACCTTGAAATATACAATATCTAGGCATTTTAATAGGCCACTGTACTGTGCGTTCTCTTGCTAAATTATCTCACATACCTGGTGTAAATACCCACCGTCTGTTCAGTTACTACACGGCTGTGTACCTTGAAATATACAATATCTAGGCCATTTAATAGGCCACTGTACTGTGCGTTCTCTTGTTAAATTATCTCACATACCTGGTGTAAATACCCACCGTCTGTTCTGTTACTACACGGCTGTGTACCTTGAAATATACAATATCTAGGCATTTTAATAGGCCACTGTACTGTGCGTTCTCTTGCTAAATTATCTCACATACCTGGTGTAAATACCCACCGTCTGTTCAGTTTACTACACGGCTGTGTACCTTGAAATATACAATATCTAGGCATTTTAATAGGCCACTGTACTGTGCGTTCTCTTGCTAAATTATCTCACATACCTGGTGTAAATACCCACCGTCTGTTCAGTTACTACACGGCTGTGTACCTTGAAATATACAATATCTAGGCCATTTAATAGGCCACTGTACTGTGCGTTCTCTTGTTAAATTATCTCACATACCTGGTGTAAATACCCACCGTCTGTTCTGTTACTACACGGCTGTGTACCTTGAAATATACAATATCTAGGCATTTTAATAGGCCACTGTACTGTGCGTTCTCTTGCTAAATTATCTCACATACCTGGTGTAAATACCCACCGTCTGTTCTGTTACTACACGGCTGTGTACCTTGAAATATACAATATCTAGGCATTTTAATAGGCCACTGTACTGTGCGTTCTCTTGCTAAATTATCTCACATACCTGGTGTAAATACCCACCGTCTGTTCTGTTACTACACGGCTGTGTACCTTGAAATATACAATATCTAGGCCATTTAATAGGCCACTGTACTGTGCGTTCTCTTGTTAAATTATCTCACATACCTGGTGTAAATACCCACCGTCTGTTCAGTTACTACACGGCTGTGTACCTTGAAATATACAATATCTAGGCATTTTAATAGGCCACTGTACTGTGCGTTCTCTTGCTAAATTATCTCACATACCTGGTGTAAATACCCACCGTCTGTTCAGTTACTACACGGCTGTGTACCTTGAAATATACAATATCTAGGCATTTTAATAGGCCACTGTACTGTGCGTTCTCTAGCTAAATTATCTCACATACCTGGTGTAAATACCCACCGTCTGTTCAGTTACTACACGGCTGTGTACCTTGAATATACAATATCTAGGCATTTTAATAGGCCACTGTACTGTGCGTTCTCTTGCTAAATTATCTCACATACCTGGTGTAAATACCCACCGTCTGTTCAGTTACTACACGGCTGTGTACCTTGAAATATACAATATCTAGGCCATTTAATAGGCCACTGTACTGTGCGTTCTCTTGTTAAATTATCTCACATACCTGGTGTAAATACCCACCGTCTGTTCAGTTACTACACGGCTGTGTACCTTGAAATATACAATATCTAGGCCATTTAATAGGCCACTGTACTGTGCGTTCTCTTGTTAAATTATCTCACATACCTGGTGTAAATACCCACCGTCTGTTCAGTTACTACACGGCTGTGTACCTTGAAATATACAATATCTAGGCATTTTAATAGGCCACTGTACTGTGCGTTCTCTTGCTAAATTATCTCACATACCTGGTGTAAATACCCACCGTCTGTTCAGTTACTACACGGCTGTGTACCTTGAAATATACAATATCTAGGCATTTTAATAGGCCACTGTACTGTGCGTTCTCTTGCTAAATTATTTCACATACCTAATTATATACCCAAATATTGTATTTGCAACAAAAAAAAAATAAAATGCGGAGGGGGGCTAGCGGAATCGGACGTGGACGAGGACGGGGGCGCGGAAATGCTGTTGGGGGCCTTGTTGAAGCCAGTGGGGATACAATGCGTGCTGGTGAGGGTCAGCCAGGATCCCGCTCATCCAGAATCCCTGCCTTTATGGGACAGTTAAGCAGGGGGCGGGTTACACCGCTGTTGAGGCCTGAGCAGGTTGAACAGGTGGTGCAATGGATAGCCGATAGCAGGCGGAAGTACGCCTCGAGTCACCCCCAAGCCCAAGCCTTAAACTGCCACATCTCCAAACTGCTGGCCCTGGAGATGTTGCCGTTTAGGCTTGTGGAGACGCAGGCCTTCCGCGACCTGATGGCGGCTGCCGCACCTCGCTATTCCGTCCCCAGCCGCCACTACTTTTCCCGGAGTGCCGTCCCCGCCCTGCACCAGCACGTGTCGCGTAACATCAGGCGGGCCCTGAGGTACGCAGTGAGCGCAAAGGTCCACTTGACCACCGACTCGTGGACAAGCGCTTGCGGCCAGGGACGCTACATCTCTTTGACGGCACACTGGGTGAATGTAGTGGAAGCGGGGACGGGGTCGCAAACAGAGACGGCCTACCTACCACCCCCGCCCAAGATTGCCAGCATGGGTTCTGATAAACCCCCCTCCTCCTCCTCCTCCTCCTCCTGTGCCTTAACATCTCCCTCAGCCGCTAGCTGGAAGCGTTGCAGCACTGGCGCGGGGAGACGTCAGCAGGCGGTGCTAAAGCTCATCAGCTTGGGCGACAGGAAGCACAGCGCCCCAGAGGTGAGGGACGCCATATTGCAGCAGACGGAGATGTGGCTGTCGCCGCTGCAGCTAGGACCAGGCATGGTCGTGTGCGATAACGGCCGTAACCTGGTGGCGGCTCTGGAGCTTGCCGAACTCAATCACGTACCATGCCTGGCCCACGTTTTTTAATCTGGTAGTCCAAAAATTTCTGAAGACTTACCCCAACCTGGCAGAGCTACTGGTGAAAGTGCGGCGCTTGTGCGCTCACTTTCGGAAGTCAACTGTAGCTGCTGCTAGCTTAAAAAAACTCCAGCAACGCCTCCATTTGCCTGAACATCGGCTGTTGTGCGACCTGCCCACTCGCTGGAATTCCACCTATTCCATGTTGGCCAGGGTGTGTGAGCAGCAGAGAGCATTGATGGAGTACCAGATTATGAATCCACGCGTGCCTCCAACTCAGCTCCCTCAGTTTGCCAACCACGAGTGGCCATGGATGGCAGACATATGCGATGTACTGCGTATCTTTGAGGAGTCCACCAAGAAGGTCAGCAGCGAGGACGCTATAGTGAGCGTAACCATCCCGCTCCTAGGCGTCCTTAAAGAATCCCTCATCGCAATAAGGGAGAACGCATTGCACGCAGAGGAGACGGGGGTTGGAGGAGACGCAACGGAGATACACAGTCAGTCCACACTTTTGTCTGCTTCACGGTGGCAGTTGCAGGAGGAGGAGGATGAGGAGGAGGACGACGTGGAGGTGGCTGTGGAAGAGGAGGAGGATGCTGGCGGCGAGGGTAGCAGTCAGGCTGTGTGCGTCCCATTGGTTCAGCGCGGATGGGGCGGAGAGGAGGCGGAAGAGGAAGAGGAGGAAATGGCAAGTGATCCTTCTGGTGGGGGCAGTGAGGTCATGCCTATTCAGAGTCTGGCACACATGGCTGACTTCATGCTGGGCTGCTTTTCCCGGGACACACGTGTTGTCCGGATAGTGGAGGACAAACTGTACTGGGTCTTCGCACTCCTGGACCCCCGGTATAAAGATAACGTCTCCTCTTTTATTCCGGTAGAGGAGAGGACAAATCGATTGCTGGAATACCAGAGGGAACTCGTGCAGAACATGATGGAGATTTTCCCACCCACCATCGCTGGCGGCAGAGAGGAGAGGGTCTCCCAGAGTCCCACAACATCCATCAGGCCCACAGCCACCAGGGGAACACTCTCCAAGGTGTGGGACACGTTCATGGCACCCCCTCGTGCAACTTCCATCACTGCGGGGCCCGCTATCAGCAGGAGGGACAAGTATCGGCAGATGTTGCGGGAGTACCTGGCAGACCGTAACCCTGTCCTCCCCGATCCCTCGGCGTCCTACACTTACTGGGTCTCCAAGTTGGACACGTGGCTGGAACTGTCCCTGTACGCCTTGGAGGTGCTTGCCTGCCCTGCCGCCAGCGTGCTATCAGAAAGGGTGTTCAGCGCAGCCGGGGGCATTATAACCGATAAGCGCAGCCGCCTGTCAACCGACAGTGCGGACAGGCTGACGCTAATCAAAATGAACAGCAAGTGGATTGACCCGGACTTTGCTTCTCCAACCGTGGAAAGCAGCCAAAAGTGAAGTGCCATCTGTATGAAGTGCCATTTCCTCCTCCACCTCCTCCTCCTCCTCCTTAACCGCCGTAGAATTGCTCCGTAAAAAAAAATATATATATATTTATGGCTCTCCTCTTGGGCCTCCACATAATTTTTAAGAGGTCTCACCTCTTGGGCCTCCACATAATTTTTAAGAGGTCTCACCTCTTGGGCCTCCACATAATTTTTAAGAGGTCTCACCTCTTGGGCCTCCACATAATTTTTAAGAGGTCTCACCTCTTGGGCCTGCACAAAATCTTTAAGAGGTCTCACCTCTTGGGCCTCCACATAATTTTTAAGAGGTCTCACCTCTTGGGCCTCCACATAATTTTTAAGAGGTCTCACCTCTTGGGCCTCCACATAATTTTTAAGAGGTCTCACCTCTTGGGCCTGCACAAAATGTTTAAGAGGTCTCACCTCTTGGGCCTCCACATAATTTTTAAGAGGTCTCACCTCTTGGGGCTCTACAAAATGTTTAAGAGGTCTCACCTCTTTAGCCTCCACACAATTTTTAAGACGTCTCACCTCTTGGGCCTCCACATAATTTTTAAGAGGTCTCACCTCTTGGGGCTCTACAAAATGTTTAAGAGGTCTCACCTCTTTAGCCTCCACACAATTTTTAAGACGTCTCACCTCTTGGGCCTCCACAAAATTTTTAAGAGGTCTCACCTCTTGGGCCTCCACAAAATCTTTAAGAGGTCTCACCTCTTGGGCCTCCACAAAATCTTTAAGAGGTCTCACCTCTTGGGCCTGCACAAAATCTTTAAGAGGTCTCACCTCTTGGGCCTGCACAAAATCTTTAAGAGGTCTCACCTCTTGGGCCTCCACAAAATCTTTAAGAGGTCTCACCTCTTGGGCCTCCACAAAATCTTTAAGAGGTCTCACCTCTTGGGCCTGCACAAAATCTTTAAGAGGTCTCACCTCTTGGGCCTGCACAAAATCTTTAAGAGGTCTCACCTCTTGGGCCTGCACAAAATCTTTAAGAGGTCTCACCTCTTGGGCCTGCACAAAATCTTTAAGAGGTCTCACCTCTTGGGCCTCCACAAAATCTTTAAGAGGTGTCACCTCTTGGGCCTCCACAAAATGTTTAAGAGGTCTAACCTCTTGGGCCTCCACATAATTTTAAAGAGGTCTCACCTCTTGGGCCTCCACAAAATCTTTAAGAGGTCTCACCTCTTGGCCTGCACAAAATCTTTAAGAGGTCTCACCTCTTGGGCCTCCACAAAATCTTTAAGAGGTCTCACCTCTTGGGCCTCCACAAAATCTTTAAGAGGTCTCACCTCTTGGGCCTGCACAAAATCTTTAAGAGGTCTCACCTCTTGGGCCTGCACAAAATCTTTAAGAGGTCTCACCTCTTGGGCCTCCACAAAATCTTTAAGAGGTCTCACCTCTTGGCCTCCACAAAATCTTTAAGAGGTCTCACCTCTTGGGCCTCCACAAAATCTTTAAGAGGTCTCACCTCTTGGGCCTGCACAAAATCTTTAAGAGGTCTCACCTCTTGGGCCTGCACAAAATCTTTAAGAGGTCTCACCTCTTGGGCCTCCACAAAATCTTTAAGAGGTCTCACCTCTTGGGCCTCCACAAAATCTTTAAGAGGTCTCACCTCTTGGGCCTCCACAAAATCTTTAAGAGGTCTCACCTCTTGGGCCTGCACAAAATCTTTAAGAGGTCTCACCTCTTGGGCCTGCACAAAATCTTTAAGAGGTCTCACCTCTTGGGCCTGCACAAAATCTTTAAGAGGTCTCACCTCTTGGGCCTGCCACAAAATCTTTAAGAGGTCTCACCTCTTGGGCCTCCACAAAATCTTTAAGAGGTCTCACCTCTTGGGCCTCCACAAAATCTTTAAGAGGTCTCAACCTCTTGGGCCTCCACAAAATCTTTAAGAGGTCTCACCTCTTGGGCCTCCACAAAATCTTTAAGAGGTCTCACCTCTTGGGCCTCCACAAAATCTTTAAGAGGTCTCACCTCTTGGGCCTCCACAAAATCTTTAAGAGGTCTCACCTCTGGGCCTCCACAAAATCTTTAAGAGGTCTCACCTCTTGGGCCTGCACAAAATCTTTAAGAGGTCTCACCTCTTGGGCCTCCACAAAATCTTTAAGAGGTCTCACCTCTTGGGCCTCCACAAAATCTTTAAGAGGTCTCACCTCTTGGGCCTGCACAAAATCTTTAAGAGGTCTCACCTCTTGGGCCTGCACAAAATCTTTAAGAGGTCTCACCTCTTGGGCCTGCACAAAATCTTTAAGAGGTCTCACCTCTTGGGCCTGCACAAAATCTTTAAGAGGTGTCACCTCTTGGGCCTCCACAAAATCTTTAAGAGGTGTCACCTCTTGGGCCTCCACAAAATGTTTAAGAGGTCTACCTCTTGGGCCTCCACATAATTTTAAAGAGGTCTCACCTCTTGGGCCTCCACAAAATCTTTAAGAGGTCTCACCTCTTGGGCCTGCCACAAAATCTTTAAGAGGTCTCACCTCTTGGGCCTCCACAAAATCTTTAAGAGGTCTCACCTCTTGGGCCTCCACAAAATCTTTAAGAGGTCTCACCTCTTGGGCCTGCACAAAATCTTTAAGAGGTCTCACCTCTTGGGCCTGCCACAAAATCTTTAAGAGGTCTCACCTCTTGGGCCTCCACAAAATCTTTAAGAGGTCTCACCTCTTGGGCCTCCACAAAATCTTTAAGAGGTCTCACCTCTTGGGCCTCCACATAATTTTTAAGAGGTGTCACCTCTTGGGCCTCCACATAATTTTTAACACGTCTCACCTCTTTAGCCTCCACACAATTTTTAAGACGTCTCACCTCTTGGGCCTCCACAAAATTTTCCATGAGCCTCTGGCCAGCCCACGGCCTCTTCCTGCCTTTTGCGGTCCTACGCATCCCTCAACATCCCCACTGCTTTACCTGCTAGACATGACACTGGGCCAGGTCGGGTCACTGACATCTCTAGCGCCAACAATTTGGGCATTTTAAGGCTTCTGCATGTGTTTGAGTTGTTTTTACATTTTAAAGAAGACATGTCTGACCACATCTCACACACACACACACACAATGACAATTAGAGGTGGGGTCTATTTGCTTTCCCCCTTGCCTATGCCATCTGTGGTTGTCATAGGCAACGTGATTTTAAGGGGTGCAGAATTTTATCTTCTTTTTTGTCTAGTTTGGCTTGGGGTCCATGGCAATGTAGAGGAAAGAAGGTTTCCTTGTATGGTCTCACTTTACAGAGAGGTTAGATTGTGTTTGGAGTGTATTGTTGAGAGGCTGTGATAGTGGCGTAATAGTGCGACTTGGGCACGTTATATGCACCCAGACATGCTTCCCCTGCTGTCCCAGTTGCATTCCAGCAGTGTTGGCATCCTTTTCTGAGGTTCCAGGGTGGACTTGGTGACCTCCAAGTGGTCGAATTGAGATTTCCAAGTGGCGAGCATTTTTTTCCCATAGACTTTAATGGGATTCGATATCCGGTCGAATAGTCGAATTTCGCAGTCTATTCGAATCGAATTTCGAACTTTCGAATATTTCACTACTCGCTCATCTCTAATGATAACATATTTTAACTTTTTACTTTAAAAAAGTTTAAAAAAAAAAAAAAAAGAGTGCTTTAAGTGCTTTAAGATGTCTTTGGAACTAATCAAGGTGAAAGATACATTTCTATTAATCTAGATTAGAGTCTTAGAATCTTAGAGTAATCTTTAAGGGAATATGTCATCAGAACATTAACTATTGTTTAAATCACATTTTTATGGTAATGGGGTTCTTTGGGAATTCATAAAATCAAATTACTGAAAATACTTAAATATTACTTTATTATAAATACATTGCCAAATACCTTTCATTATTTATAATGGCTCGTTTTTTTTCTGGGGAGACATCATTAGGGAAAATAAAATTGCCGCCGTCCTATTAGTACACACAAAACCTGTCCTAATCACACAAGAGGACAAGTTACTTCACAACACTGAGCTAAAGAGCTGCCTCATCCTCCTCTCTGCTCTGCTTGTCAGGGATTATGATCCTGAATACAGATGATAAGGTCTTCACCTGAATCTGTAACGTCTTTAGGTAGGAACAGACATAGACAGTGAGCCCTGACCTAGAACCCAGCCCCCTTTACCTACCTACTTGCAGTACAATCCCTAGATACCAAGCCTGCAACTGGTCGACAGTCCCCATACTATTAAGGTGCAGAGACCGAGAAACACCAAGAGAAAAAACAACACAAAAACAGGGTCAGTGCCAAACAAGAGACAGACTGTGGTCAGAAGACAAGCCAAGATCAGAACCAGATGGACAACGTAGTACCAAGCAAGAGATACAGAGAGGTCAGAAAAGAAGCCAGGGTCAGAGGAACAAGCACAGGAACAAGGAACATATCTAGTGAGTCAGAGACTATCACTGGCACTGGTGTATGGCGAGGAAGGGGTTTTAATAGTGCACAGAGTC
Source organism: Rhinella marina (assembly GCA_900303285.1). NCBI lineage: Eukaryota > Metazoa > Chordata > Amphibia > Anura > Bufonidae > Rhinella > Rhinella marina. The sequence continues at coordinate 91,689 of ONZH01007833.1, forward strand.
CCAGGATCCTGTTGCTCATGATGCTGTTGCGTCACCAGGGGGCGTGGCTTAGCAGCACATCTCTCCTGGCGCTGCTGTATTGAGGCCAGAGATTGCACTGCTGGAGCCTGGACAAGTGAGTTTGTGACATTACCCCATCTCCTAAGAGGGGCCACCAGGCCGTCAACCTGGGGAGCAGGCTTTAAGGTCAAGTTTCCTATTAAACGAGGAGCTTGAACATCCTGAGCCGGCACCCATGTTCTTTCCTCAGCACCATATCCCTTACAATGAATTACAGGAGGTACTGCAGTGAGCTCTGAACTTTTCAAGAGTCAAGAATTTTCCCCACCTCATACTCAACCTCGCCTAGAATTACCACTAAATCACAGGAAGAATGTTCTTCTTAAGCAATGAGTTATAAAAAAAAAAAGTCATGTATCTTGAACGGGGTCATAATAGAAGGCAAAAAGATACTGGGTTTATAAAAGATGTGATTTTTTATGGTCCAATAAACTTAGGAGCAAGCTTACCAGACATACTTTGAGACCCAAATTCTTTATAGAAAGCCAGACGACTTCTCTGAACACGAAGGGGGTGAATTACTAAGCTGAAATACGCCTCACCATTGTGTCACTATCTGCAACTTTGCCCCGCTCACGCCAGTTCTAAAATTGTGGCTGTGGGTGGGGAAGGGGACGGGCCCAAGGGTGGCATTCAAATTTTTAACAACAGGTTCCCTACTCAATGGTGGACACGCGGCATCATGACACGTTTACATATACATACACCATATATATGCAACACATAAATACACCATATACATGGTAGACATACATAAATACACCATACATACACTACACACACATACCACCCAACTTTTAAAAAGCCTAAGGAGCTAAACTAGAAGCGCTCATCTCCAGCTGCCGCTGTAATTTTAACAACCAGATCTAGAGAGCCTGAGGGAACTGACTGAATCCCATGCCTGGACAGGCCCGTAGGCCCATCTCATTCACCATTTTCTATGCCTGTTTTAGGTGTAGAAAATGGTCTAAATGTAAGACAGCTCGGAAGCTGTCTCACATTTAGAAGTGGCGCTGGATGCACCAAAGTTATGGAGAGGCCTGCGTTTCTTCATAACTTCGGCAGATCCACAGCCAGCACAGGGCCTTTATAACACCAATCTTAATAAATGTGCTCCAAAGTTCAGAGCCAAAGAGCGCTTTTTATTAGCGTGTTTAAATTGGATTCTTTGAGCTTTTTCCAGGCTCTTCCGAGCCTGGGCCCAAACTGTACACAAATCATTTGGGATAGCATCCACCACAGAATTCGCAGAATTTGACCCAGAGACTGAAGAAAGCGTGGATTAAAGCCATAATTGCAACAAAAGGGTGAGATGCCATTAGGGGAGGCGACATGGTTGTTAATAGTAAACTCTGCTTGTGGCAAAAACCTCTTCCACTTGTTCTGACAGTCAGAAACAAAGCATCTGAAAAACTGCTCCAAAACCTGGTTGACCCTTTCATTTTGTCCATTTGTCTCAGGATGGAATGCAGATGAGAAGGATAGTTTAATCCTTAACCTGCTGCTAAATTTCTCCAGAATCCCAAGACAAACTGAACACCTCTATCCGAGACAATGGACTTGGGTATCCCAGGTAATCTAAGAATATTGTCGACAAATGAAACAGCAAATTCTGACTTCAGGAAGTTTGTTCAATAGAATAAGATGACACATCTTAGAGAACCTATCAATGACCACCCAGACAACCATCTTTCCCCGGGAGGGTGGAAAGTCCGTAATGAAATCCATCGATATGTGGGTCCAAGGTCTATGTGGAATGGGCAAGGGGCAGAGTAAAGCCATGGGATGTCTCCTGGGTACCTTGGCCCTGGCACACACTTCACATGCTGAGAAAAAAAGGCAACCACATCTCGTGGCCAAGTAGGCCACCAGTAGGGTGTGAAGACCAGATATTTACTTCCAGCAATACTTGGATGACCTGTCAGTACAGTGAAATGAAATTCCTCCAAAACCTTAAGGTGAAGATATGGAAGAACAAACAATTTACTAGAGCAATAACAACAAGAGGGGCAAGAATGTTATCAGGTTCAGTATTGATAGAAACACAAGTCCCAAAGCTATGTGATAAGGCATCTGCCTTCACATTACCGGACCCAGGACAAAAAGTAATAATAAAGTTAAACAGGGTAAAGAACAAGGTCCATTGTGCTTGCCTAGGATTCAGATGTTTAGCATTATACAGATAAATCAAGTTCTTGTGATCCGTTAGCACTGTGATTTGGTGCTGAGCCCCCTCGAAGAAGTGTTGCAGTTTTTTTTTTACTTCCTGTGAAGTGGTCACATATCTGGGCATAACTACTGTGAGGGGACACAAATCTGGGCATAACTACTGTGACGGAGCACAAATTTGGGCATAACTACTAACAGTGTGTAAGGCCTCACGCTTACTTTCCATGTGCAATCCACATTTTTCTCATTCCCATTACTAGAAATTACTATTCTTGTTCGCAATACAGATATGAATAGGGCATGTTCTATCATTTGTGGACTGGGCACACAGATGCGGACAGCACACAGCTGACATACCACCCCCAATACTGTGCCGCTGTGCTCCCTCCCCAATACTATACTACAGAAACAAATAAACCCCCTGATAATACTAGTACCATGCAGAAAGTGCCCTAAAATAACTGTGCCCAGCAAATATTGACTCTGACACTAATAGTATAAGCATAACTTCCCCCCAAAATAACTGTGATAAGCTGATACTTTGCCAGGGTGCCCCCACAGTAATAGTGCTCCCCAACGTCCCACCAATAGTAATAATTCTCTGCTAGAGCACACATGGTAGTAATAGTGCTCCTACAGTACCCCAACATGTCCCCACTATGCCCCAGAAGTCATAATGCTCCCATAGTGCCCATACTAGTAATCATGTTCCCCATAGTCCCCCAGTAGTAAAAGAGCCCACTATAATGCCCCCTAGTAGTAATTATCCTCCTTATAATGTGACAGTACAAAAATGCCCCCTCATAATGAGGGCCAGTGCAAACAATATCCCCTTTTATTGCCCCAGTTGAGCTTATGTCCCCATAGTGCCCCCATAATGCACCAGTATAAAATACCCCTATATAGTGCACCCAGTAAATCCTGCCATAGTGCTCCTCTCCCCCTTCCTCCTAGTGCCCCATAATGTGCCAGTATAAAATGCCCCAATAGATGCCCTCAGTGTTCGCCATAATTTGCAAGTATAAAATTCCCCTTCTTAGTGCCCCCCGTAGATGACCCCATAGTGGTCCTCTCCCCCCTTCCCCATAGTACCCACCATAATGTGTCCCAGGATAAAATGCCCCTATACAGAGCCCCCCATATAAAATACTACTTCTTTGTGGCCTCAGTAGATGCCCCCATAGAGCGACCCAATAATGTGCCAGTAAGAAGTGCCCACATAGATGCCCCCCAATAATGTGCCAGTAAGAAGTGCCCCTTATAGATGCCCCCCAATAATGTGCCATGTGCCGCTGCCCCCACTTGTAAACAGGGCCGCGCCGCCTAAGGCGATCGTCTCACCTAACCTAATTGGTGGTGCAGCCCTGCTTCCCCACCAGAAATTACTACTTCCAGCCTGCCCTGTTAGATCCAGACTTTCAGTACCTGCTGAAAGTCATAGTTTTCCTTACTGCAAAATGCTGGACTCTTGCAATGATGGTGCAGGCACATGTTGCTGGCTGTTCTATACCTAATGGGGCTATGTCAATGTTGAAGCATGGCAAGATGCCCTAAAAGTGACTAGAAAATGTTCAATTATGTTGAAAATAACCCTGGACACCAAGAATTGATCTAGATGCCATGACTATTAATGTTGTACGTTACATGTACATCTGTAACAAGACTCGCTGCCTCGACCAGGGATGGAAACATTGAGGTTTCACTAAAGCTTGCAAATAAAGACAAATATCTCTAAAACTTTCTCTTTATTTTGCCCAGAAATGTCTCCTGGGAAATGTGATAAATTTCCTCTCTTTCTTTAATTATCAGCAGATGGAGTTTTCTTTGTTGTAGCTGACTAGCTTAACCAGGTGCTTTCCCTTCTAAATCACGGAGAAGACTCTCTAGAGGTTAATTGTCACCGCTCGTCAACGAAAACTTTTGGGATCATGAATCAATGTATTGAATGGTGAAACGTACCAAAGAAAATCTCATTAATTATTTTGCTGCAAGCCGGTTGGAACTATTTTCTTTCATAAATCATGTTTATTCATTTGATTTTATGGCTCTGGAACTGCTGCGAAACATTATATCCGGCCGCTCCGAAGGACGACATTATGTGCTTTTCGTGATTAAACAGGAACCTCCATGGTTTGGGAACTTGTCTGGAGGTTATAATTCATCATTAATAATGAGCTGTGGACTTTTTTGTTCCCATCAACAGTTTTTTAAAAATCAATTAATTTAGAGGTGGTTTCTACATAATGCTGACCACACAGGCATTGATGCTAACTCAGATATGGTTGCCATGATGGGCAATCATCTTAGAGTAGAGACGGTGTTCCCAAACATTTTTCTTTCAGTGGTTATTGTATGTACCTCGATGGTTGGGGTTATAGAAATGATTTAGCTGGAGTTACTATGTACCATAATCCAGGGGCAGAGCAAGTGAGGACTGGGAAGGACTTTGTCCCAGGTGATGCGTGCTATAGGGACACCAACAAGGCATTCTATCTTGGGCCAGGTATTTTTATACAGGGTTGGGGCAGCTTATCAATAACAATGTGTTAATGCTACAGAGTCCAGGTTCCTGCTCGTCATGATAATGTAAAGTAACAGACCAAGTAAATATTGTCTATGTGGTCATTTGTTACAACGGATAGGGTAAAGAATTACAGGTAAACCTACTGAAAGATCTGAAACTATAATTTCTCACCTGGGGAATGTGTAGGGCCAACCACATAGAGGAAAAGATGGAAATGTATGCACATTTTGCCCAAAGTGGGTGGTTTTTTGTTTATGGGTTAGTTCTGGGGGTGACATTTAAGTATCTTGGGGTACGTTGACAACTGTGTCTTAGTGTAACTGTCATATTTTTTTTATCTGCTAGTTCATTAGAGCTAGGCATGTATACCTGAGTTAGTCTATCAATGATTGCCAGAAGATCTGTAATTACCTTATAATAACTTTCATTAATGTCTCCTGTCCCTTTCCTCTGGTCCCTTAAAAGAGTGTTGCTATGGCTTGTCTGTCTCCTGCTCATTGTAAACAGAAGACAGAGGGGCGGTCCTTCACACTGCATGCCTGCATTATGCTTCAGAGTGAGGAGGCGTGTCTCTCAGTAATCCAATCTGATTGGCCACTAGCTACAGCAAGTGTGTATGTGAAGGGAGGGAAAGCCATTTTGGCCTCAGAGAACTGGCAGAGGAGCCATCTTGAGAAGATCCTCATATTGTACAGGTTAAAACAGCCTTTTAAAAACTCAAGGAAAACAGTGGTATGTGAAGAAACTAAAGATTGCTTTATGAATAATGCTGCACCAGCTGTAACATATGCTAAAATAGATTTTTTTGATGAATATATGGCAATTACACTTTAAAGTAAAATCAAGAGTGTATTGACCATGTGGGCATTGAGACAGTGTTCAGATGTCCAGCTTCTGGCTCAAATGCATTGAAGTGCAAAAAGGAAACAGTATTTATGTAGGTATTGCCTTAACTCTTATTTCCCTTTATCCATTCACCCACTTTTTGTTTTTTCCTGTTCCTTTTCTTTGAACTCTTCGGATCATAATTGTCTCTTCTATTGGGCTGGATGTTCTAGCCGTGTTGTTTAAGATCTCTCCAAGGTTATTTCATCTGAGCTTTAGACCCATCAATGCAGAGAGGTGTCTGAGGTTACAGATTTGTTTTAAAAAGATTCTCTGGGTTAGACATCCCCGGTTGAATGATCTTATTAGGGTAAATATCAAGAGCGCCTCTCCATATCGAGGACCCAGATCACATTGATTTCAATGCATCGTTTCCTTGCTAGCCAAGTAAAATGGAAAGTTACCAACTTCTTTCTGCCGTGATAACAGTTGATGTTGAGTGGCCGGGCCAGTGGACACTCCTCCAGGTCTTCATCAATGGGCCAAAATGTTGTGGAAGCCATAAAACCTCTTTAAATCCAAAGTTAGTTCTTTTTATTCTCAGAATCATTGTTTCTTCCAGATTTTAGGTTGTGAATCACTTGTGCTAAGATCCTTAAAGCATGGACTTGAATGGTGACTCTCACAAGTAGGAGGAATAGTCTGCACCCACCTATAGGGCATAGACTATAGAATCATTCTTCTAGTGACTGCTAAACTAAAGTAGAGCACCAATAACCAGAAGAGCTACTTTATAAGTCACAGTAGAAACAGAGAAAAATCTAGTCTGAAGAGTCTGATGTTCCGGACCAGGTCAGCAGCAGTTTTGTCACAGTGTGAGCTGCATCATAAGCAGAATACAGGCAGTTACCTGTGTTCTGCTGATAGTCCTACATGGCAAGAGCAGAGAATTGGATTTCTTCTTCTCTATTACCTGATCATTTTCACTTAAAGGGGTTGTCTGGGTTCAGAGCTGAACCTGGATATATTCTTCCCCACTCAGCCCCTCTTTCATGCTCCGATGCTTTCCCTTGCCCTGCGCTGTATCATGCAGGGCAAGGGCTTTTTTTACAATATTTTTACACTGCTAGGCGGACGTTTCTGCCTAGCAGTGTTCCCGGTGATGTCACCGGCACTAATGGGCGGGCTTTAGCACTGCCCTGGCAGTTTTAGAGGCTAGGGCAGCAATTAGTGCCAGTGATGTCACTAGGCTAACTGCTAGGCGGAGGCCTCCACCTAGCAGTCCCCATGGAGGGCCCAAGACATCTCTGTATCTGCCGAAAAAGCCCTTGCACTGTGCAATTCAGTGCAGGGCAAGGGAGAACATTGAAGCATGAAGTGTCAGAGGGGCTGAATGGGGTAAGACGGGGATACATCCGGGTGCAGCTCTGAATCCGGACAACCCCTTTAAAGCAAATATAATTTAGGAATTGCTGTATATTATTATGATTATTATTATTATTTTGTTATTATCTAATATACACAGCACATGTGGGTTTACCTTAGGTTTGCAAACAGTGAGCTGACACATTCATTCCCACTGTATCTTCAGAGATGGTGGTTGCAGGAATAAGACAGACATTAAAGAAATTTAGGAAATCCACTCATACAGGATAAGGGTGTAGATGTCCTGCTCAGATTGTTGGACAGAAAACAAATCTGGTTCACCTTTACACATTGCAATAGAAAGAAGTGATTGTTCCTTGTATGTATTCTTTTTACTCACTTATATACATAGCAGTGACACATTCCGCCGCACTTTACAGACATTAGCATCAGACTGTCCCCAATGGGGCTCACAATCTAGATTTCGTATCAGTATGTCTTTGGAGGGTGGGAGGAAACCGGAGAAACTGGTTGAAACCCACGCAAACACGCAGGGCGCGGGGGGTGGGCGGGGGATGGAGGGGGCGGATTTTGGGTTTTGATAAACTCCATACATTCAAAGAGGTTAGCCAGCAAAAAAAGACAAAAAATACATTCACTTCAATGGCGGAGAGCTGCAATACCACACACAACCTATTGACTGGTATGTGGTATGCAGCTGTTTCTGGAAGAAAACAGATATGTTCTCTAATCCAGTGAATCCCATTTAAATGATCAGGGATTCTATCTATCTATCTATCTATCTATCTATCTATCTATCTGAGATGAGCGAATCATCCAAAATTTGCTTCGCCGAATATTCATCAAAGTTTTCACAAGATTCGAACGAATACGAATCTATTCGACAAAGCTGCGTACAAATTATACGTTATTATGTGGTGTTTTGCGAACATTTGCACACTAATAACGAACATACACTTGTTAAAGGTACACAACTTATGTGAACACGTATGCATGAGCGTACAAGAGTGTGTACGAATCCTTAGCGTACTATTGTTTTTTTCCAGTTCAGAGGAGTGTATCTACGCTTTCCCGTTCTTGCAGGGGTGGAACGTCATTTTCCCACCGTACGCAGAATGCTAAAATTTACTTACGTTTCATACGTATCTTACGTATAGTTAGCAGTCAAATTTTTGCGTACGTTTACGAATAATACTAAGCGAATCCGACAAAATTCGGATTCGCTTCGGAGAAGAAAATTTCCAAGATTTGATACGAATCTACGAAGCAGCGAATAGATTCGCTCATATCTATCTATCTATCTATCTACCTATCTATCTATCTATCTATCTCTCTGTCTATCTCTCTGTCTATCTATCTTCTATTATCTATCTATCTATCTATCTATCTATCTATCTATCTATCTATTTATCTATCTTCTATTATCTGTCTATCTATCTTCTATTATCTATCTATCTATCTATCTCTCTGTCTATCTTCTATTATCTGTCTATCTATCTATCTATCTATCTATCTATCTTCTATTATCTGTCTATCTATCTATCTATCTTCTATTATCTGTCTATCTATCTATCTATCTATCTATCTATCTATCTATCTATCTATCTATCTTCTATTATCTGTCTATCTATCATCTATCTATCTATCTATCTATCTATCTATCTATCTATCTATCTATCTATCTATCTATCTATCTTCTATTATCTGTCTATTATCTATCTATCTATCCTATCTATCTATCTATCTATTATCTATTATCTATTTTCTTTATCCTTCCTATCTATTCTATCTATCTATCTATCTATCTATCTATCTATCTCTCTGTCTATCTATCTTCTATTATCTGTCTATCTATCTATCTATCTATCTATCTATCTATCTATCTATCATCTATCCTGAATAAAAGTCATGTCTTCCTGATTTACAGCTCATCTTTAGAAAATGTTAAAATTTTCCGCTTTTGATCTACAGTTAAGAGAAAAAACTGTTTTCTAATTTTTTTAAAAAAAAGGTCTACTGAGCACTGTATCAGCAGGAAAAAAAACATCTGCTATCTTGTTACTTGGCTTTAAAATTAAGGAGGTGTGGAAATGGTGAAAATAATTAAGAAGGAACTGCAAATCTGTCTTTGTCTGTTTTGAATTGTGCATTAACAATTTGGTGGAAGACTTACAAAAAAGAAAAAAAAATCCAGATAGAAAGTTTCATTTTAGAGTATTCAGCTCCACCTGGTGGACAATTTAAATATTTAATTTAACATATGAACTCCATTGTCAATTATTAAAAGAAACCTAAAGCCTTTGTATCCCTTCAGTTTACTTAAAGCAAAATAAATGCAAATTGAATTATCGTTCTCATCTTTTTATCTTCTTTTCAAGGTATTGAGTGAAAATGTAATCTTTTTCTTAGACGGCAATACCAGTCTTTGCCAGCAGATGTCACTGTCTGCTCATTTATAAGCCGGCACTAGCGGCCTCCTTTTTTACTAAGTGGGTGATCTCCTCTTAAGGTCGTCCGGGATAGTTTGAGGAAGAAAGCGAACCATTCATTCTGAGCCCATGATGAATTCGACAACAATTATGTGTGAATAGCCGCTGTGCGGTTAACTGAGAAAATATTATTCCAAGCTTTCTGTATGGACAGCTGGTTTACATTGAAGAAGGAATTAAAAAAAAAAAAGATTACAAAATAAATTGTCAAATCGTGAACGTCGGAAATTCCCTTATAATTCTGCTCACTGTTTTATTGTAAGAAGTGACTGAATATCCCATTCCTTCACCGCAGCTAATATCCCCAAGTCTAAAGGCTAATTCAGCAATACTTAATATTTCTGGGAAATGATATAACACTCTGGGCTGAGGTTATTTTTTCTATTACCCTATTCAATATTACCGTATTTTTCACTTTATAAGACGCACCCGATGATAAGACACACCCCAGATTTTAGAGGAGAAAATAAGAAAAAAATATTTTCCATCAGACCTCATATCAGATCCTCATATCAGACCCCTATATCAGGACATCATATCAGACCCCTATATCAGGACACCATATCAGACCCCTATATCAGGACACCATATCAGACCCCTATATCAGGACACCATATCAGACCCCTATATCAGGACATCATATCAGACCCCTATATCAGGACACCATATCAGACCCCTATATCAGGACATCATATCAGACCCCTATATCGGGACATCGTATCAGACCCCTATGTCAGGACACCATATCAGACCCCTATATCAGGACACCATATCAGACCCCTATATCAGGACACCATATCAGACCCCTATATCAGGACACCATATCAGACCCCTATATCAGGACATCATATCAGACCCCTATATCAGGACACCATATCAGACCCCTATATCAGGACACCATATCAGACCCCTATATCAGGACACCATATCAGACCCCTATATCAGGACACCATATCAGACCCCTATATCAGGACATCATATCAGACCCCTATATCGGGACATCGTATCAGACCCCTATGTCAGGACACCATATCAGACCCCTATATCAGGACACCATATCAGACCCCTATATCAGGACATCATATCAGACCCCTATATCAGGACATCATATCAGACCCCTATATCAGGACATCATATCAGACCCCTATATCAGGACACCATATCAGACCCCTATATCAGGACATCATATCAGACCCCTATATCAGGACACCATATCAGACCCCTATATCAGGACACCATATCAGACCCCTATATCAGGACACCATATCAGACCCCTATATCAGGACATCATATCAGACCCCTATATCAGGACACCATATCAGACCCCTATATCAGGACATCATATCAGACCCCTATATCAGGACACCATATCAGACCCCTATATCAGGACATCATATCAGACCCCTATATCAGGACACCATATCAGACCCCTATATCAGGACACCATATCAGACCCCTATATCAGGACATCATATCAGACCCCTATATCAGGACACCATATCAGACCCCTATATCAGGACATCATATCAGACCCCTATATTAGGACACCATATCAGACCCCTATATCAGGACACCATATCAGACCCCTATATCAGGACATCATATCAGACCCCTATATCAGGACACCATATCAGACCCCTATATCAGGACACCATATCAGACCCTATATCAGGAATCATATCAGACCCCTATATCAGGACACCATATCAGACCCCTATATCAGGACACCATATCAGACCCCTATATCAGGACATCATATCAGACCCCTATATCAGGACACCATATCAGACCCCTATATCAGGACATCATATCAGACCCCTATATCAGGACACCATATCAGACCCCTATATCAGGACACCATATCAGACCCCTATATCAGGACATCATATCAGACCCCTATATCAGGACACCATATCAGACCCCTATATCAGGACATCATATCAGACCCCTATATCAGGACACCATATCAGACCCCTATATCAGGACACCATATCAGACCCCTATATCAGGACATCATATCAGACCCCTATATCAGGACACCATATCAGACCCCTATATCAGGACACCATATCAGACCCCTATATCAGGACATCATATCAGACCCCTATATCAGGACACCATATCAGACCCCTATATCAGGACATCATATCAGCCCTTAATGTCAGACCCCCATCAGACCTCAGATCAGAATAAAATAAAAAACTCCTCTTACCAGTCCTGCGCCGCTTCTTCTCTGGCAGAAGTCGCGCTTCTGTCTTCTCCGGCAGCGCACAGCGTCAGGTCATAGTGCGTGCACTACATCCTGACACTGTACAGGGTCAGGACAGTGCAGCGCCGGCCCTAGCAAAGGAGACCAGGGAGGGTGATTACCAGAAGCGCTTGCAAAGCGTCATAATGCATACTAGTGAACGCGTCCATAATGGAAGTGCTCACTAGTATTCTCTTTATAAGACGCATGGCCATATTCCCCCCACTTTTGGGGGGAAAAAGTGCGTCTTATAAAGCGATAAATATGGTAAATCATTTTAGAGTCAAAGCGACGTACAGTCCTGAGGGTTTGTTAGGGTATATTCACATGTGGCAGAACTTTACGCAACTGAAAATCAGTTCCATTCATCTGAATGGGGTGTATTTCTGCAAGCCCCTTTTAGAACGTCTCCAAAATTTCTGCAACACATTGAAAAATGTCCGCTTAAATTTTATTTTGAACCTAAAGTTCATACCGATAGTCTAATGGATTTTTTGTAAGCCATAAAAGTGATGGCGGCGCTTGCCCCATTAAGGGGTTAAAAAAATATCCTCAACAGTGTCTATATGGGTAAAAGAAGCAAAGGGATTATAGTCATAGCCATCATAAAAATAATACTTGTACCCTCTCCACTATGTTCTCATCTGGGGCGCATGTAACATGTCTCACCACTAGAGGTCGCCTGATCTTCCACCCAAGGAAAAGTTAGCAAACTTTTTTTTTTTTTTTCCAGTTCATCTGGAAAATGAATTACTGCTGTGAGACCTGGTTGTATAATTACGGAGCTATTAAGCACACTTTAACATTGTTTCGCTGCCCTTTATTCTTCTGTAATTTATCACTGACATTAAGAAGAATTTAGCTGCTTAATAGAGTGAAGGTTTTCAGAAACTTATATTGATATATTCACATTGATATAGAAATAATTCACTATTACATATACTGGTAACTGTATATTATGGGTTTCCTTATTTTCTGGTTGCTGCCAACTCCTCATAAGGTCCCATTGCACACAACCATATTTTTGGCCTGCTTCAGATTTTTTGGCAGACTGACTGAATGCGGACCCATTCATTTTTATTTGGCCGGAGTGCACATCATGTATATATACAGTATATCTGCGGCTTTGCAAAAATGTTTAACATGTTTTATCCTTGTCTGTTTTGCAGGCAAGAATAGGCAGGGGTGCACCTAGCCTTTCTGCTGCCTGAGTTGAAAACTGGTACGGCGCCCCTCACCCCCCAAAGTGCCAATTTCTTAACCTAACTCCTTTGCCACAATGAAAGCGCTCATTGCCCATGGCCCTTGCACTGCCCCACTCTTGCCCTTACCTGGTGCTGACTGAGGCGATCGCCTCAACTAGCCTCATTGATGGTGCACCCCTGCGTGTCTACAATAGTGCGGGATGTGCGGAACGGGAGAGTGTGGGGCACACGCAGCCGGTATCCGTGTATTGCAGATCTGTAATTTGCGGACTGCAAAACAGACACAGTTACGTGTACGAGGCCTTAAAGGGAACCTGTCAGTAATAAACCAGGCACAATGCCTTGTAGGACTAGCTCAGCTGAATGTAAGGATACCTTTCACTTAGCAATCTGTAAAAGTACTGTTAATCAGTATGCAAATTAGCAGTTAAGTGCATCAAGGGCGGACCCAAGCCCCTCTGTACACCTTTCAGCTTCCTCTGCCAGCCCCTCTCCTTTTTCATTGGCAGGACCAGGTTCCTGCATGGTCATCTCATCTCAAGAAGGAGAGGAACGGTCTGGTAGAGGAAGCAGGAGGAGCTAGGGTGCACAGTGCACTTAACTGCTCATCTGCATATGGGTTAAAAATCCTTTTTATCCAGAATGAAGCAATGGATTGCTAAGTGAAAGGTATCTGTCAGGAAGTTATCCAGCCAAGATACTGTGCATGGCTTTGCTGGGATGGTTGCTATGATGACCAGTCAGCCATCGGCTGGTCAAACTGTTAGTGAGTCTGGAAGCCAAGGCAGGCAGGTTCCTGGTTCAGCATCCAATCCCAGAGCTATGTTGGTGATTCAAAGGGCTTGGCCCATCTGGGTCATTGATGCCATCAATGTAAATAGGTGCAGGTTCCACCTCTGGGACCCACTGTTACCTAAAGAACGGGCCCCCGAAGTGAAGGAGAGCACACTGAGACAGCATTCAGCTATTTTTCAAACTGCCATAACAGTAAATGGAGGATGGCTGCACATGCGCGGCTGCTTTCTGTTCAATTTGGGGGTCCCGTTCTGGAGATAGGAGTGGGACCTGCACCTATCTGACACTTATGGCATATCCTAGTGATATGCCACCAATGCTTCAGTTGGGAATACCCTTTTAAGTCTGTTACTTAGTCGTTGCCAGTTGCTTGTGATTGTCTTGGCTCTGTGCTTTGTGTCTGAACTCTAGACCAGCTCGCTAACCCTCTGTGTGTAAAATGTGACTTCTTTTCTGGATTAAGGGGTTGTGCAGGGGTTGTGCAGCCAGTATATACGTCATATATATCTGATCGCTGGGGGTCCAACTCCCAACACCTCTGCTGATCAGCTGTACTTACAAATGCTTGTCCCATTCACATGAATGGTACAAGCCTTTGTACTTACACTGCGCTGCCAAGACTTCTAGCACTGCCTCCTCTTCAAACAGCTGTTTAGCAGAGATGCGAAAGTTGGACCCTCACTGATAAGATATTGATGACCTATCCTGAGGATAGGTCATCAATATGCACTGGCTGCACAACTCTTTTAACCCTTTATCTGTTGACTTCACTTTTACTAATTCTAATGGTTTTCTGACTTTGGCTTGTTTCTGGGTTAACCCCTCGTCCACTGTTTTGGCACGATCCGTCTCTCCTGACCCTGCTTGTCAACTACTTTTTCTACCCTGGCCATTCTGGTAGGTCTGCTTCTAACAAGCTTGCAGTAGTTTTTTGCTACCTTACTTTGCAGGCATAACCTTAGTCCTGGCCTTGCAATGGACTCTGATGTAGAGCCTGGGGTAGCCTTAGCTTCCTACCAACCAGAGAAGTTGAGGTGGACTAATAGCAGTTTCTGAGTTTCCTGGCTTTCCAGAAGGTGGCTATAGTATTACCGTATAGTGTTATTACACTCAGCTGATTTAGCCGTACATGGTGGGTATTTAATCTTAGAGTTATGTCAAATTATAAGCAATAATACAGTCTGTTAAAAAGAAATACAATATAAGTATAATAATACATGTCCATGGACATGTATGAAAATAATCTTTGAACAAACATCACAATCTTAGGTCAGAACTTAACAACAGTGTTACAAAGGCCCTTCTGAGTTCTTCTTTTAGAAAGGGTCTGGCACAGATCACTTTTTCAGGAAGCTCCTTCTCCTGTGCCAACCACTGATTGACAGGCTGGTCATTTGTACTGCAGAAAGCTCTGTCTGACCATATCACTATCATGACGTTGGTATCATTCATTATTGGTCATATTACAAATATGGTAGCACTGCAGCCCGGTTACAGTCACTCTGTCTACAACTTGTTAGTTCACATTGTCTATCTATCTATCTATCTATCTATCTATCTATCTATCTATCTATCACATTCGCTCTGGTAGGCAGGGTGAGCGGACGCAGTACAAAAGCACAAAAACAGTTCTTTACCAGTATTCAGTGTTTATTCACACTTGGCAGGCTAACAGAACATAAACACACCTTGCCGTGTGTTGTTCAAGGTATACAGTTCAAGTCCTCCTGTGTGTTCACACCTTACAGCAGAACCGTGTATAGAGTTCAAGTCCTGGATATCGTTGACCCGTCCTCCCAGACAGGTTGCAAACATGCACCCAGCCAGAAGCACATTAACACAGCAACAACCCTCGTGCCCACACTCTTAGCTAGCTTTTATGACAGTTGGCCGTCGGAGCAAAGCTCGGACCCGGCTGTGAGATCCGGTCCGGTGCTTGACCTCACCTTGCTGCAATCAAATAGGCAGCACATACTGGGAGGAAAATACCTCCCATCTGCTAACAGACCCTTCATTGTGTCGTATCTATCTATCTATCTATCTATCTATCTATCTATCTATCTATCCATCTACAGTAGCTATTTATCTATCAAAATATCTATCTACAATATCTATCTATCTATCTATCTATCTATCTATCTATCTATCTCTTTTATCTATCCACCTTCCTCTACCTCTCTCAGCAGGGAGGAAGTAAAGAGCTGCAGTAACTCAAACCTAATCTGTCTTTCTATTTTTTTAAATCTATCTATCTATCTATCTATCTATCTATCTATCTATCTATCTATCTATCTATCCATCTACAGTATCTATCTATTTATCTATCAATCTATCTATCTCTGTTATCTATCCACCTTCCTCTACCTCTCTCAGCAGGGAGGAAGTAAAGAGCTGCAGTAACTCAAACCTAATCTGTCTATTTTTTAATCTATCTATCTATCTATCTATCTATCTATCTATCTATCTATCTATCATATCTATCTATTTATCTATCTATTTACAATATCTATCTATCTATCTATCTATCTATCTATCTATCTATTTATCTCTGTTATCTATCCACCTTTCTCTACCTCTCTCAGCAGGGAGTAAGTAAAGAGCTGCAGTAACTCAAACCTCTACTTGCTGCCACCACTAAGTGGAACATGCAGCCTGCATATAAATGAAGCTAATAAACAGCATATACTACTCAGTGTTTAATTCCAGATTAGATCCTACAATTTACGCACTGAGGTGCATATCCAAAGTGGTTTTTAGGTGGATCCCTGTAGGTATAATAATATAATTCCCCTTTATATTGGGGAATGTCAGGCTCACTGTTTCCACTGCCTATGCAGGTATTTAAAAGAGTGAAGCGTGATGATGGTGAGATCCTTTCGCTGCCAGTGAGATGTCTAAAAAGCCAAGATTAATGACATAGTTGACTTATACAACTGCAGTGACTTCACAACGGTTCTGTTTCTGAGCAGAGGTGAGAAGTCCATGTCGGAATTATTATTCCCGAAAATAGGCAATTTAATTTCCTTAACCTCTAATGGTATTAATATGGAACAGATCAGCTAACAGCTCACTACTGTGCCCAGACGTAATGATTTAACAGGCCCAGCATCAAGCTACCGTACTGTAGTAGCAAAATGATGGAAAATCTTCTACTGCTACCCGTGTGCCGGGTGACTGTGGACATTTGATAGTTTTGGTTTATAAGGTATATAGTGCATTCAGAAAGTCTACAGACCCTTTCACTTTTTTTTAACATTTTGTTGTTCCCCCATCAATCTGCACTCAGTACCCCATAATAAGAAAGTGAAATCAGAATTCCTGAAAGCTTTGGAAATTTTTTAAAAAGGAAAAACAAAAATTTCACATGAACGTAAGTATTCAGACCCTTTGCTGTGACTAGTGTCGTACCTAGAGAAGTAAGGGCTCCATAGCAAGGATCACACCAGGTCCCCCACACAGGATAGAAGGGTTTCCATCTAAACCCCTTTTAATGACCTTTGGGACATTTTTTCAACTGCCTCATTTGCTAAAAGTTGCCCTTTTAGAGGGTAGAGTCCTGACCAAGTTTTCACCCCCAGTCCAAGAGAGAATGATCCCAACTAAGACTGGGCCCCCTCTTGCCCTGGGCCCCATAGCAGGAATATGGTCTGCCACTATGGTAGTTATGCCACTGGCTGTTACACTTGAGTTTTACAGTAGCTCTGTGGGCCTCCCATTTCCCTTCATCACCTTTGAGATGTTTATACAACTTGATTGGAGTACACCTGTGGTAAATTCGGTTGATTAGACATGTTATGGAAAGACACACCCCTGTGTATATAAGGTCTCACAGTTGACAATCTATATTAGAGCAAAAACCAAGCCGTGAGGAGGAAAGAACTGCCTGTAGAGCTCAGAGACAGGATTGTGTGGAGGCACAGATGTGGAGAAGGGTACAAAAACACTTCTGTGGCACTGAAAGTTCCAAGAGCACAGTGGCCTCCATAATTCTTATATGGAAGAAATTTGGACCAAAGCTCTTAGAGCTGGCCACCCCTTCAAATTAAGTAATCAATGGGAAAAGAGCCTTGGTAAGAGTAGTGACCAAAAATCCAATGGTCACTCTGGCTGAGCTCCAAAGAGCCTGTGTGCAGGTGGGAGAAACTTAGAGAAGGTCCACCATCACAGCAGCACCAATCTGGGCTTTATGGCAGAGTGGCCAGAAAGAAGGCACTGCACCGTTAAAAAAGAAAAAAAAGAAGAAAAAACTTTCACTTTCAAATAAGAAAAAAGTCCCACTTGACTTTTACTGTCTGATTATGGAGGACTGTGTGCAGAATGGTGGGGAAAAACTGTTTCTTATGTTAGCACAAGGCTGCAACATAACAAAATGTGAAAAAATGGAAGGGTCTGAAGACTTTCTGAATGCATTGTTTATTTTATTTCTATTTTGGTTGCTACATAAAAGCTATTCACAGGTAAAGTGAATAACACTGATGGTGACCATAGAGCTTGTCAATGAGTGAGATATTTGAGGCAGCATGTGAACAGTCTTCTTGTAGTTGATGTACTGGAAGTGTAAGGATCTGAGAGACTGTGACAAAGGCCAAATTGTTATGGCAATTATGGCCAGATCAAAGCATCTCCAAAATGGCAGGTCTTGTGGGATGTTACTGGGATATAGTGTATATAGTATCTACCAAAAGTGGTCCAAAGAGGGAAAACTACTGACATGGAAACAGACTCATTGATGGCATGGGGAGTGAACATTAGCCCATCTGGTCCAACCTCACCGTAGAGCTACTGTGGCTAAAGCAGAAGGCTACTGCTGGCTATGATCAAAACATGTCAGAACACACAAGGCTAGTCAGACTGTCCATGCTGACCTTGTCCACCCCGGTGATCACCTACAATGGGAATGTTAGCATCAGAGCTAAACAATAAAGTAACAAAAAGGCTGTTTGGTGTGATTAATCACATTTTCTTTTACATGATGTAGATGGACGGGTGCGTGCACGTCACTTACCTGGAGAAGAGATGGCACCAGGATGCACTATGAGAAAGAGACAGGTCCTGGCTATTACAATGGCATTTTACTTATTGTAGGTGCCGGCTTCTTGTGGGTTGAATTTAGGCCATTGTGTTAAATTGTGGTTCATGTTGCCACTGTTCCATGCGGCCTGTCATAGGTTTCTTAGGTTGCTTGTCAATTATAGCCATTAAGCTTTGTATCTCACCTCAGTTCAGCACTGTTCAGGTTAACCATCCCTGGCTTGGTTTGTGTGCACCTGTTTGTCTAATGATTTTCCCTGCTATATATTTTCTGAGTTGTGTGTCCGGCCCCTGGTTGTACTACAAGTTTGGCCAAGTTCTGTCTACCTGGTTTATCCAAGTACTTTTTAGATCTGTTTAGATTCTGTCTGCCTGTCCTGTGTTAGAGTTTATATCTGTTTGTTTCTGAATTCTGACCTAGTTCTGTCTGACATTATCCTGTGTCTGTTCCATGGATTATTATGTACTCTGTTTGCCTGACCTTTTTAATTCTGTCCGTATGCCTGGGTTCCTGTAGTCTGTCTGTCTGCCAGTCCTCTTAGTTCTGCTTCATGTCTGTATTTTGTGTTTGCCTTTGAATTGCATACACTCTGCTAGCCTGATCTCTGCCTGGTTCTGTTTGTGTGCCTTGCTTGTGCCTCTGGTGCTTTGCATTGGAGTCTCTGACCCCAAAGTGTCATCTGCCAACTACATCGGGACTATTCCAAGAGGTAACAGTCTGGTAGCTCTCCTGCAGCAAAAGCCAGATCCCTGTATAGGGGTTAAAAGGTGAAAACCAGGGAATCACCAGGATAGCACCCTCAGGTCTAACCCTATGCCAAATCAGTTGGTTAGCACAGTGGTTCCACAACCATTGTCTGTAACAATGGTCCTTTCCAACCAAATTTGGAACAAAAATTGGCATGTAGTTGATAAGAAATGACGCCCTAAGTATCTACAAAGTAGAAAACATCACCAACGCTTAGTAGAACTTAGTAGAGTGAGTGGTGAAGACTAAAGGCCCCCAAACACATTAGTGTATTGTCGGCCGAACTAGCCTTTTTCAACTGACTGGCAATTTAATGTGTATGAGAGTTTCTGACTTTCTGTCAGCACATAATATCAGGAGAGAGAGAAGGATTGGTCAAACTGAATTGTTTTCCATTTTTCTTTTCCTAGGAGATAAGCCACCACCACCAGAGGTGTCTGGCAGTATCTTTCTAAACTCTCTCCAAAACACATACTGTAAAGTACGTGCTCAGCCAATAGTGTATGTGCATGGGGAGTCGGAAGAGATAACTGTTGAACTTAAGTATTTGGCTGAGAGCAATTGTATTTGCTATAGTTATTAATGTTCCTCTATAGATATGTGTGATAGACAATAAGACCAATGGAGAAGGCATATATTATATTTGGCCTTCAAACTCTGGTTGTGTAGTCTACCCTACTTTCCACTTTTGCAAATATGACCAGAACACAATAAACATATCTTGTGGGCCTTATGAGAAAACTCTCATGTTGAAGATTCTCAGATGAATGGGAAACATGGCTATACTTCGCAAAACTGAAAAGCTAGAGAGGGAAAAACACCATCTCAAAAACCCATGAAGAAGCATGAAGACCCAAGCAGAAGATATATGATCGCCAGGGATCAAATTTAACTTGCACTTTGCACTGGAAATGACCAAACCTCATCAGACTCGTCCAATACTATGTGAATGTGCTTACTAGCATTCTCGTGAACAAATTTCAAAAACCTAATTTGGTGGTCACCATCTCCAGTAAAGTGTTGGGAGAAGTTTCTTCTGCAAGGAATATTGGCTAAATCAGCTGACCATAATTCATGCATAAAATGATTTCCAGCTAGATATTACACAATGATGGTAATGTATGAATAAGTGAGTGAGATGTTCCATCTGTGGACTGCTTTCAGACTTGAACAGTTGCTCTTAAAAACCACAATAGGAGTAAATAAAGGAATTTCCAGGATAGAAGACATTAAAAGATAGTTTGTGGTTGTATTGTTGTCACATTACTACTTACTAATTTCTGTCTTATTACCAAGAACGTCTGTTTTCCATATCAGTTTTCTCCAGTTGAGTGAGAAACTTGTTTTCCGCTTGGAAAATTGATTTTTTTTTTTATTTCTATGTATTTTAACATGTTGTGTTAAGTAGTTGACTCAGAATTGTATAGATTTCAGGATATATCAAAACCAGGGAGGTGGAAGCAAAGATTACTCATCTGTAGGTGGCCCCAAGAGGATGAAAACCCCACGTAAGTGAATGGAAATCTCCATGCATGTCATTCTAATGATGGAAATCCGTTAACATTGCACCTACTTCCTCTGTTATTCAGTAAATTCAATATAAAAAAGAAAACTAAACATAATAACATAAAAGGGTCTGCTAGTTTCAACAAAAAATGTTATTCAAATAAAGGTATAATAAAAAGTTTTCAGCTTTCAGTGTCCATTCCTTATGGTTTTCAAGATCCACGGAATTGGGGACAACTATTAGATCGGTAGGAGACCTGCCATTAGGTCCCCCACTGATCAGGAGTAGGGACCCCACCTCTACCCCTCAAGGCTTCCCTGAAATAAATAGATCAGCAGGTTGAGCATGTGCGCAATTGTTATATTTGTCTCTAAGGGAGTTCCAGAATTAGGCTACTTTCACACGAACGTTGTGTTTTGCGGTCTGCAAATTGTGGATCCTCAAAAAAAAACAGATGGCGTCCGTATGGCATCCGTATTTTTTGCGGATCCATTGTAACAATGCCTATCCTTGTCCGCAAAACGGACAAGAATAGGACATGTTCTATTTTTTTGCGGGGCTACGGAATGGGGGCAAACGGATGCGCACAGCACACAGTATGTTCTCAGTATTTTTTGTGGACCCATAGAAATGAATGGGTTTCACATCGGAGCCCGCAAAAAATACTGTCGTGTGAAAGAGGCCTTAGCTGAGGATTGTACTCTGATTCCCCTCTTTAAAAGGAATGCGTCACCAAAATTACTCTGCCAGTTAAAACCAGATAACACATCTCATTTTCTACTAACTTGTTTTTATTTTCTGATTGCAGTTTTGAACATGATTTTGTGGTGGCCATCTTGCCTGAGATGTTCATACAAGCATTTAGAGAGATGCTTTATAGCAACAACCATTGGCCATAGATACAATGGACAAGATGTACGCCTTTTATTAGGGTTAGTGGCCAGTGTGAAAACTGCAGGGTTTAATGTTTTTTTTTTTTTTTTTAATATAGATAGTGACATGGAAAATTAAAAACATTTACGAACATTCTTTAAAAATATGTTTAATATAAAAACAATAGGTCATTTTCGGATTGCACATATCCCCTATAAATCTGTCCTGGTCACGTGACCAAAAGTTAGCTCTGATAACTGCCCTGTAACTTTAAGTGAACCAAGCACTTGGCAGCTGATCGACTTGCATCATATAATGAAGGAAAAAGCGCAGGCCTCCATCAATAATATAAAACATTCTGAACTTGACTGAACCTGGATCACACCTCCTCATGCTATGCTTTGATCTAATAACTGCTTCTCACATAGGACTGTGATATAACAGGAGAGGACTTCAGTTACAATGTATGAACTACAATGCTTTTGCTCATCTCTAGCTGAAACATAGCACAGTAACAGAGTTCATAAGGCTCAAGAAAGACATATATACTCAAAGTGACAAATGATCTCCTCAAAGTGACAAATGACAGCCAAACGTAATGGTGACCACTCTCTGCTCATTCTCCTTGACCTCTCTGTAGCTTTGGACACTGTAGACCGCCATCTCCTACTCACCATGCTCCAGTCTATTGGCCTAAAGGACACTGCCCTTTCCTGGTTTTCTTCCTATCTCTCTGGTCGCTCCTTCAGTGTATCATTTGCTATCCACCTCTCCATCTCACTTTCGGAGTTCCTCAGGGTTCAGTCCTAAACCCTCTCCTCTTCTCTCTGTACATAGCCCCAAATGGACAGACAATTAGGCAGATTTGGTTTCCAGTACCATCTCTATGCTGATGACACACAACTATATACTTCATCCCCGATATCACCCCTGCTGTACTACAGAACACCAGTGACTGTCTGTCCACTTTCTCTAATATAATGTCTTCCCTCTATCTGAAACTGAATCTTTTGAAAACTGAACTTCTTGTGTTCTCTCCATCTACTTACCAACCAAAACCTGATATCTTCCTCTCAGTGTGCGACTCCATCATCACTCCTAGGCAGCATGCCCGCTGTCTCTTGACACTGATCTCTCCTTCAACCTCTATATGCAGTCTCTTGCCCACTCATGTCGCCTGAACCTTTAAAAACATCTCTAGAATCCGCCCCTTTCTCACTATGGAAACAACCAAAACTCTCATCATCGCCCTGATCCATTCCTGCATCGATTACTGTAACTGTAACTAATAACTGTAACTAATTCCCCCCCCCACCAGATTCTACCCTCTCCAATCTATTCTCAATGCAGCAGCCTGGGTCACCCATCTGTCTATCCGCTGTTCTGATGCCTCCGCCCTGTCCAAGTCATTGCACTGGTTGACCATACAGTATAGAATCCAATTTAAACTGCTCATCCTCACCCACGAAGCCCTCCACAGTTCGGCACCCCCTTTTATTTCTGTCTACCACTCTACCTGTGCTCTCCGTTCAGCCAATGACTTACGACTGACTTCTACCATAATCTGAACCTCTCACTCCCGGCTACAAGACTTCTCCTGAGCTGCATCAGTTCTCTGGAATGCCCTACCCCAAAAAGTTAGGTTAAACCACAATATAAACAGTTTTAGGCGCCCCCTCAAAACTTTTTAGGGTGGCCTATCACATCCCCTGATCTAACTCCGCTCCAAATATATAGACCATCTATCATTTCCTGATCCTCCACCAAACTCTCCACCACACCCAGAAGCACTTCATATATTAGCTGGTGACCAGCTCATGTGGCTTTATATCTGCTTTCCTATTCTCCCAACATGGCTGGACCATTGTATAAAAATAGAAGAGACAAAATGGTGAGAGTTCACCAATTTGATGATTTCCCCCTTACACACAGCGCCAAACTTTAAATAAAAAGATAAAAGGAGAGGCTAACGGTAAAACACAATATGTCATAAATTCGGAGTATTAAAAGTATAGGAATCATGCATGTGATCGTATGCGATGTTCACGGGGGGGTGGTCCATCAGAATAAAGCTCAAGACACCTCCGGCACCCACAAGCCCCCCTAGCCAGGATTGCCTGTAGTATGGAATGGTAATTGATGGCAGTCCAAGACAAGGTGACTTCTGGTCAAAAACCTTTATTCTGAATGCTATGGCTCAACGCGTTTCGGGGTATAATAATTCCCCCTTCTTCAGGAGAAAATACATACATAATAACATACCTTACATGCAGGGTTTATATACAGTTCCTGATAGTTCCAGAGATGTCTGTATCACACGGGGCGTGCGTCCCGCTGTGTGAGCGGGATTACCTGCTTTTCGGTGTGCGTTCCAGCGCGGAACGCAACCCCGGTACGAACTTCCGATTCCGGCTGCGTTCCACAGTGGAATGCATCGATATTTCTAATGCAAAGAATCTGCGCTGGTCCTTTCAGACTCTTTTTCTCTTGGCTACCCTGATTCTCTGTGCCTCATGGGGTGGACTCTCAGTTATACTGAACATATGTACATAAAAATATATAAATGCATAAATATATACAAATGTATAAATATATAGTTATCAAGGTATATAAATATCATCTTTTTATTTAAAGTTTGGCGCTGTGTGTAAGGGGGAAATCATCAAATTGGTGAACTCTCACCATTTTGTCTCTGGTATATTTGTACGTTTGCTCGTAGTTGATCTACGTTGACCCCTGAAGCAACTGAACTTCTTTTGGATTATATATCTATTTTTCTATTGGGGAAACCCTCTACTGGTTAACCTTGGACAACCAACACAGTGTGTTTCCTTCTGTTCCCTTTTTATTAAGGTGCACCATCCTCCTCTGGCGCCTCTAATTTATCTTTTGTCTAGGAAAATCCTTTTCCTCTAGATTAGACTAACCTTCGTTTTTTCTTTTATATATACCCATTGTATAAAACAAGCACTACTGCCTTTTGTGTCACCCCTATCTCCTCATAGATTGTAAGCTCTTGGGAGCAGGGCCCTAATTCCTCTTTTGTACTTATTGACTTGTCTGTTGCTATGTTATTTATGATTGTGAGGTAGAAGCCAATTTTCCTCATTTTATGGTGAAAAAAATCACCACTCACTCCCAGCATGGTGACTTCATCACTAGGGTTGCACAAATCGAACTCCACGAAGTGTAATTCCATCCGAATTTCAGGGAGAATTCGAATCACTGCAAAACCGAATTTCGTCATGCTTCATTGTAGCAAATCAATTTTCCCTGAATGGCGGTAAAAAATGTAAAAAAAAATCATACTTACCTGATCCATTTCAGCTAGAAGAGCCGGCCGCCAACATCTTGGTTGAAGATCTTGTACGAATTCCTGTGCACGGCGATATATGAAGTCACCATGCTGGCTGACGTGATGATGTCATCACGGGACGCTCGAGATTTCACACTAGATCTTCAATCAAGACGGCAGTAGCCAACTCTTCCCAATTAAATGGAGGAGGTAAGTATGATTTCATTAACTTTTTTAAAAATTTTATACTGTATCATTGCTATCAGTTGCCACGATCAGCTATGAATGTAGCATATGAGAGGTATAATGATGGCGGGGGGCGGTGCAATCGCTGTTCCCTACGATTGCACCCACCTTTCTATCCACCGCTTTTTTGTAAAATTTTGCAAAAGCAGCCAAATTGAATACTTCAATACCTCTCTCTTCACTAGTCATCATGCTTGAGCGCAGTTCCTTCAGAATAAAGAAAGAAGTAACTGCTTCTGCGCATGCAAGTGGATGAAGTGAGTAATTTTTGTTAACCCCTAAAAGGCCATATTGTACAAGTGTACCGGTTTTTAACGGCAAATAGATGGATGCACTCTTGTCTAACGGTTGTTAAAAACAGTCACGTTGATTTCAATGGGGTCTATCTGGAAATTAAACAGACAAAAATAGAACATGTTCTTGAATAACCATGTGAATAGCCCTATTGACTTCAATTTATTCTAAAGATGGCAGCGCAACAGCCATTTTTAATTTTGTGTGAATGTAGCCTTATACAGGGTGAGCTGTCAATTATTTTGTGTGGACGGGGTAATCCCAACCCTCACTGCCTCTCCCAGGAGTCCAGTTAGGATATACTCTGGTTTTCCAAGTCATATTCACCTATATATTACAGCTTCTTTCGATCCTAGCTGCTCTCATACAGAACAACATATCATATCACTTGGCAGGTTCACTTTATAAAAACAAAAACGTTTAAAGGGAGTCTGTCACCTCCATATGTCCCTATAAAGTACTGACATAGCCCCACAGCACACCTAATCACAAATCTAATGGTACCTGTGGCGCTTTCTTGTGACTTGTAGAAGCTGCAAAAACGTAGTTTAAACCATATGTAAATTAGCCGTTGGAAGTGCCCGGAGGCGGCGTCCACTGCCGTGGAGCCCGGGCTCCTGTGCTTTTTTTTCATGCTTTCCCCGCCCCAGCCATTGCCTCCGCCCGCCCTCCTCTTCACTTGCGTCCTCCATCTATTCTGGCGAGATCCCGCCCCTGTGCAGTCTCTCGCCGGGCCGGGGCATGCGCACTGCATTGCCCATTGTGGGCAGGCATCGCCGTATCCAATGCGCATGCGCCGGCCCAGCGAGTGACTGGAACAGACGGAGGACGCAAGAGAAGAGGTGGGCGGGCAGAGGCAATTGCTGGGGCGGGGAAAGCACGAAAAAAAAGCACAGGAGCCCGGGCTCCACGGCAGTGGACGCCGCCTCCGGGCACTTCCAACGGCTTATTTACATATGGTTTAAACTACGTTTTTGCAGCTTCTACAAGTCACAAGAAAGCGCCACAGGTACCATTAGATTTGTGATTAGGTGTGCTGTGGGGCTAGGTCAGTGCTTTATAGGGGCATATGGAGGTGACAGACTCCCTTTAAAAATGCTTAAGAAATATTAAAATATATATAAAAATGACCTTTCACATTTATTTTATAAAAACAATTAAAAAAAATAATTGCTACTGCCAATTATCAAATTATTTATTTTACAAGGTGAATGCTGGAATGCTGTAAAAAACAATCCCAGTGCAAGAATTGTTGTCTTCTTGGTCACCTCTAAGGATGAGTGAACCAGTGGAGGTTCAGGTTCGCCAGTTTTGGCCGAATTTCAGGTCAAAGTTCGCGTTCAGGACCCGAGCATGGCCCCGAACCCCATTGAAGTCAATAGGGACCTTTATTATTTTCTGTTATAACTAGAGATGAGTGAATCTTCAAAAAATCGCTTCGGCGAATAATCGACAAATTTATGACAAGATTAATTCTTAATACAAATTTATTCAGTCGAATTTGCGTTAAAAATAATCATTGTTTTGCGAACATTCCTGCACAAATTACGAGCATAAAGTCTATGCGTTGTTAAATGTACGCTACTGAACTAAATGTGTAGGTATTAGCGTAAAAAGTGCATACACATCCTTAGCTTACTATTGACTCGATTGCATCATATGCATGCACGACGCTAGGCTGCGGAGTACAGCCCTTAGAGGCAGTCCATATGAGGTAGTAAAGTACTAGCTATGCTAGCTATGTCCATAATTTGCTAAAAACACTGTACAATAAGTGCATAATAGGACGCATTGCAGTACCTGAAAAAGAATACACACAATCGGATAGAGTGCTTGAACGTTGCTGAACCTGTAAAAACATTATTGCTAAAATACAGCAAAGACATAATTATGCAAACATTTTAGTCAAATCAATTTCACATTTGCAAGCATAATAGGCTCAGTTATACGTTTGAGTCGCTCCTCGGGTCGTGGCTGCTTGGCATAAAACACTGGAACACAGTCCAAAATTCAATTGTTATCCATGTGAGATAATTTTGTAATCCAAATAGGTAACATGTAATCCAGATGAATAATATAAAATAGCAGCAAATAGAGAACTCTTTTTGCAAAGGTGGCTCCCAAATAACCTGAGAAAGGGGGAAAAGGAAAATAGGCGCGCTTAGGTGCAACTGGGACTTTTCTGAAGAATGGGGGGGGGGGGAATTCCTGACAGCCATGTCCATCTGGGTGAGAGTCAAAGAGGGGGCAATCAAAACAACATAAACTAAAAACAAGTGCCAACTAGCTCTCACCCATCAGGTGCAGTCCATGTTGTCCTTTAAATCAGCCAGACTGACAGCCAGTAGAAGGGTTCCTCAGATGAGGGACCTAAAATCCTCCACGCTGGAACTGCTGCAGAAGGACATAAGAGGACGCTCCTGCCTCCTGTAGGCCAAGCTGGCTGCTGTGGTTGAGCTCCTTTGCCCTTTGCTGTCAGAATTCGGATTTGACTGGGTGGTGGTCACACTGGTGAGCGCTGCAACCACTTGCGCCTTTACTTTTCCGGATACTCCTGCCGGGACAGCAGGAGTAAGGACTTCTGGGTGCAAAGGTTCAGGCAAGGCTGCACGCAAGAAAGAACCGCCAGCTCCCCGGTGGAAATCCAGGGATCAGAGGCTCTGGCTGTGGCTTCTCCCTGAAACGGAGGGTGCCATCTGGTGACTTCTGTAGGCAGCGCATGCGTCCTGCGCCTGCTGGATCCTCCGGCCAAACTTCACTGGTGGTGATGCAGGTATCAGGGGCTTAGACAGTAAGGTAACCCCGGTAGCAAAGGGGTCTTTCAGGGATGCCATGGGGGTATATTCTACCTGATCCCCCATGTACAGGCTATGACAGGTTTGGAACAGATAAGACTGTTTGACAGACCTGCGGCCCACAAAGTACTCCTTGCCATACTCGTCGACCTCAAGGAAGCCACAGCCTCGCTCCACTGAAAACCACAGGATGGTTCCTTTACAGTTTACACCATTCTAGCACAGGGTCTCCCAGCCTTGGATGGTCCAGCACTTGGATGACCCAGTCCTCCATCGCATTCTTGTAATCCCATAGGGTCTGGGCATGGGCTGTCACTGATAAAGGCACAATGGGATTCTGCCACATGGAAGGCGTTGTTGTTCTCCTCCTGGGCGGTGGAGTGGGCGCTCCAGCCTCCTCCGCCGCCCCAGCCGGCACGTTGAACATCAAGTCAAGAGCCGGTGGGATTCTCTTGGCCAATTGTGACATGTGATCTCCTTTGAACTAGATGGTGGGTCGGAGTACTGGCTACCAAACACCATCTCTTCCCACTTTGGTCGCAGTTGTTTCGCCATGCTGTGGTATATTGTTCACCACTGGCTTGAACTGGAGAGGAGGCCGGAGTAATGAGAGAGGAGTCTTCACTCCTTATAATTTCAAATAGATAGTTCCCGGTGGGCCAGGCTGGTTTTTCCCACTTCTGAGGGGGGCATATCTTCACTTTCCAACTCTTGAGGGGGCGTATCGTCATTTTCCCACTTCTGGGGGGTTAAGAAAAATGCGTACGTAGTGTTAGCGTTCAAAATTTTAAGAACATTTACGAATCATACGAAGCGAATCTGAATAAATCTGGATTTGCTTCGGAGTAGGAAAAAAGGCAGATTCGTAACGAATCGTGCTACAACAGTCTCTTCTATCTTCACTGAACAGGACCTGCCAAAGGATGTGCGTGATGACGTCACCATCCAGAAGAGCGCGGTGATGTCATCGCACACATTGCAGGTCCTTTTGCAGGTCCTGCTGAATGAACATAGAAGAACCTGCTGCAGCGCGATCAAGTGGCTGAGGTGAATTTTTAACCCCTAAATGGCCATATTGTTTTGAATTCTGTC
The DNA here is from genome assembly GCA_900303285.1 of Rhinella marina. NCBI lineage: Eukaryota > Metazoa > Chordata > Amphibia > Anura > Bufonidae > Rhinella > Rhinella marina. The sequence goes on from ONZH01007833.1 coordinate 121,271, forward strand.
TTAAGAATGCGATTATTTCCCCCCAAAAAATAGAATACAAAATTAACAAAAAGTTGTGCCCAAAATGGTACCAATTAGAGATCAAGTAAAGGTCCTCAGAACTGACTTGGTCCCGGTGGGTTAAGGAGCATGTATGCATTTGTTTTGAATATTATTGTTTTTTAACATTTTGTTTTACATTGTCTAAATATATTATCAATTTATAGAATAATAATAATAGTAAAACTTTTAAAAGTATTGCAAAGCACTGTATGAATAATTCTTTAGCTGAATAAGGCCCTTACAGATTCATGGGTGTAATTTATGGCTTTTTTACATTTTTTTTGTAAAAAAAAAAAACTATGAGTTCATTTTATAGCCTGGAAACTTGTATTACTATGACTTCATTAGTAAAGAATTTCGATCTTTTTCTTCTCTTAACCCTGCTGAGGAATAGCGAGCATTGCTAAGTGTTCACTTAATTCTGAATAAGCCAGTCCTTGAACACTTACATCACTCCACGAGTTGTTTCTCTTGACAGGCACATAAAACAAGCCTAAATCCACATATTTCTAATGCAATATATGATTTTTTTTTTCTTTACATAGCAACTGTCAGATTGACTGGTATCTTAATTTATTGTCAGATATAAATTATAGTTTTGAGATTTCAGATTCGTGGCTGTAATCGGAACACATTTTTTAACAGATGTATTTCAGAAGAACTTGTTATTTGTTTTATGTGATAAAATAGTTACGGTAGTGATCATTTTTTATATGTAATCTCAATAATTCTTCCAAGTTGTCCAGGATTTGCAGAATGTCCCCTTTTTACCCCAGAAAAAAAGCATCCAACTTGTTCACAAGTTAAGGGCCCATGCACAGAAATATATATATTTTTTTCCGTGTCCATTCTTTTTTTTTGTTTTTTATTTTCCTCTTTCCAGAACCACTCACATCAATGGAGCCACAAAAAACGGATATTACTCCATGTGCATTCCGTGTCCGTAAATCCTCTTGGCCATTCTGAAAAAAAAACATGTCCTATGATTGTCCACATTATGGACAAGGATATGACTGTTCTATTAGGGGCAGGCCCTTCTGTTCCACAAAATGAGGAATGCACGTGGCCGGTATCCGTGTTTTGTGGATCCGCAATTTGAGGACTGCCAAACACCCAATGGTCATGTGCATGAGCTCTAGTGTGGTAATTCAGTTCAGTGCTTTTCACTTCAATGGCACTGAGCTGGAATACCAGACCCAACCCATAGACAGCTGTTGCGCTGTTTGTGGTAATGATTAATTCATTTACAGGGTGGGTCTCACAAAGGCTACTCTCTTTTTCTTAAAAAATAAAAATATCTGTGGTGTATAACCTTTTGCTGATCGGCACAGGTCTGAGTTCTGTAACTGCTGGTGCTCAAGGGAGCAGTGTTTAAAGGGGTTGTCTCACTTCAGTAAATGGCATTTATCATGTAGAGAAAGTTAAAAGAAGACACTTACTAATGTATTGTGATTGTCCATATTGCTTCCTTTGCTGGCTGGATTCATATTCCCATCACATTGTACACTGCTCATTTCCATGGTTACGACCACCCTGCAATCCATCAACGGTGGTCGTGCTTGCACAATATAAGAAAAAGCACCAGCCTATGTGCGCCTCCATGGACCCGGCCATCAGAGAGGATGATGCTTTTTCCTATAGTGTGCAAGCACGACCACCACTGCTCTGGATTGCAGGGTGGTCTGTAACCATGGAAACGATCAGTGTATAATGTGATGGAAAAATTAACTTTTTCTACATGATACATGCAACTTACCGAAGTGAGACAACCCCTTTAATGAAACATTTTGGTTCATGAGTTTTAAGCCAGCTATATACATGAAAGAAAGTAGGGAAATGCTCATTAACCTATCTTTACAAATTCTCCCATACATTGCATGCTCAGCTTAGTTGAGCATGCATGTGCTGTGAATTGTAGAGGCGAAGAAACCGCTACCAGATATCTCTCCCAAGCAGCCTATTTCTCGGACAGCAAAAGGAATGGGCATGTTGAAATAAACATGCCCAACACTTCTCTTCCCAGATATCTGCCATCAAGTATAGAGTTGCTTAGTAGACAAGATGAACGAAATTCCTAGTCCTGTCAATCCAAGGGAAGAGGGAAGGAAGGGAAATAGCTGAAGGGGTGTAAATAAACTGGTGCTCTGAGTGCTCTGGCCAACACCTCGGTGCTCCAGTAAGGTCATTTGCATAGTATTAGTGATGAGCAAAGTTTTGTAAAATTATATTCGGATGCTTCGACGAATTCTACAAAAAAATTTGCTTTGTGACGAATTACTTCATCACAAAAGTACTTTTCTTTGTAAGTAGTGGGTGCAATGACAGGGAGCGGCGATTGCGCCGCCCCTATCATTGGACCCCTTCAGATGCCACGTTCATTACTAATCGTGGAATCTGAGATTAATATTAAAGTTTATCTTCAATCACGATGTCAGTGGACGGGTCTTTGTGCTCAATTGGATGAGGTAAATATGTTCTTTTTCAAGGAAAATCAATTAGTTGCCAAGAAGAATGAGGAAATTCGGCTTTGCTGAGAATCGACTTTTTCATGGACTTCGATTAGCTCAGCAGTAATTATTATAAAGAAGGTTTTCTTAACTTTCTCAGCAGTGAGGCAACTGACATACATCTTTTTAATCAGCATGTTAAACCCTACCAGGCTGTGTGCTTTGGCTGATCATGCTGAGAGATGCTCTATAAGTCTATGTATTAAGATGTTATGGTCAACCGTGCCTGTTTCCCCCTGTCTAATGTGAATGTCTTCTCTTGAAAATCATTTTTTAACAAAATAAATGTAAAATTCTAAAAGTTCTCAATATATTGTATATATATATATATATATATATATATATATACAGTACAGACCAAATGACTATGAATGACTATGAAAATTGTAGATTCACACTGAAGGCATCAAAACTATGAATTAACACATGTGGAATGATATACTTAACAAAAAAGTGTGAAACAACTGAAAATATGTCTTATATTCTAGGTTCTTCAAAGTAGCCACCTTTTGCTTTGATTACTGCTTTGCACACTCTTGGCATTCTCTTGATGAGCTTCAAGAGGTAGTCACCTGAAATGGTATTCCAACAGTCTTGAAGGAGTTCTTAGAGATGCTTAGCACTTGTTGGCCCTTTTGCATTCACTCTGTGGTCAGCTCACCCCAAACCATCTCGATTGGGTTCAGGTCTGGTGACTGTGGAGGCCAGGTCATCTGGCGTAGCACCCCATCACTCTCCTTCTTGGTCAAATAGCCCTTACACAGCCTGGAGGTGTGTTTGGGGTCATTGTCCTGTTGATAAATAAATGATGGTCCAACTAAACGCAAACCGGATGGAATAGCATGCCGCTGCAAGATGCTGTGGTAGCCATGCTGGTTCAGTATGCCTTCAATTTTGAATAAATCCCCAACAGTGTCACCAGCAAAGCACCCCCACGCCATCACACCTCCTCCTCCATGCTTCACGGTGGGAACCAGGCATGTAGAGTCATCCGTTCACCTTTTCTGCGTCACACAAAGACACGGTGGTTGGAACCAAAGATCTCAAATTTGGACTCATCAGACCAAAGCATAGATTTCCACTGGTCTAATGTCCATTCCTTGTGTTCTTTAGCCCAAACAAGTCTCTTCTGCTTGTTGCCTGTCCTTAGCAATGGTTTCCTAGCAGCTATTTTACCATGAAGGCCTGCTGCACACAGTCTCCTCTTAACAGTTGTTGTAGAGATGTGTCTGCTGCTAGAACTCTGTGTGGCATTGACCTGGTCTCTAATCTGAGCTGCTGTTATCCTGCGATTTCTGAGGCTGGTGACTCGGATGAACTTATCCTTCGCAGCAGAGGTGACTCTTGGTCTTCCTTTACTGGGGCGGTCCTCATGTGAGCCAGTTACTTTGTAGTGCTTGATGGTTTTTGCAGCTGCACTTGGGGACACTTTCAAAGTTTTCCCAATTTTTCAGACTGACTGACCTTTATTTCTTAAAGTAATGATGGCCACTCGTTTTTCTTTACTTAGCTGCTTTTTTCTTGCCATAATACAAATTCTAACAGTCTATTAAGTAGGACTATCAGCTGTGTATCCACCTGACTTCTGCCCAACACAACTCATGGTCCCAACCCCATTTATAAGGCAAGAAATCCCACTTATTAAACCTGACAAGGCACACCTGTGAAGTGAAAACCATTTCAGGTGACTACCTTTTGAAGCTCATCAAGAGAATGCCAAGAGTGTGCAAAGCAGTAATCAAAGCAAAAGGCGGCTACTTTGAAGAACCTAGAATGTAAGACATATTTTCAGTTGTTTCACACTTTTTTGTTAAGTATAGAATTCCACATGTGTTAAATCATAGTTTTGATGCCTTCAGTGTGAATCTACAATTTTCATAGTCATGAAAATACAGAAAACTCTTTGAATGAGAAGGTGTGTCCAAACTTTTGGTCTGTACTGTATATATTTACAGTATTTGGTGCTCCATTTATCTAAACAGAGCTCAAAATCCCCATTGTTGGAAAAAAAAATTACATTCTGGCTGCCCACCTCCACCACTACTAGGGGGAGGTTACTTTATACTGTGTATACAGTAAAATCAATAGTAATTCTGTATGCAGCAAGCTCCTGAGCTCCCTCTAGTTGCTGCTTCAAGAAGTCAAATGAATGATCCTTTAAAAATACAGAAACATAGGAGGCTTGGCGCTTTGTATCTGAAAAATGGAGTTCTGATCACCTGACCACTCCTTGGCAACCACTGAGGAAGGAGTGAGGCACTCTGAAAAGCATCTGGTGAAAGGAAGGAGTTGACCAAGTTTGAAATACAGTATGGCGCCATAAGAAATCCCAAAATTGCGATCCACCATACAATATAAGGAAATTCCTCTAATGGAAATCCTGTTGTACAGCAACCAATAGCAGTCCGGAACATTGTATACATATTTACCTTCCAGAACCTGCAAGGACCTGTGAACCACGTGATCACAAACAAGTCACAAGGTACATCACGGGGTGAGTCACGTGGGATGCCACGTTAGACCCCGCACTTCATACTTGCCGGAACAGCTTCACAATCTCCACAGCCAAGCTCTCTGCTGGATTGGTAACGTATATAACAATTATGAATTAACGTTACCTTGATGAACAGTCTATATCAATATCATAATTGTGGAATACTTATGCTACAAGCAAGGAATAATCATAAGACTGGCACTTACAAATATGACTAATACAAGTAACATCTAACAAAATGTGTGGATTTTACTAATACCAAGATTAACCCTATTTTGGGATTTCAAGCAACTCCCTTATTTGCTTTTAATCTTATTCATCACTTTGGGACTATAACTAACATCTTTGCTCAATATCACTCACTTTTGTCCGTTGTGACAAAATTACCTTACTGTATGTACTCATCATTTTTGCATTTTCATCCTGTTCTCTAATACTACATCTATGATACATAACAAATACCGTATCCAACCAACAGGAGTTTGAGTGTGTGTAAGAGCTGATCCAACTTCATTGTAACTATTGTTATCATTTTTGTATTTTTTATTGTTTCAATTTTTATATATTGTGTTATTTTAATAAAAGAAGGTGTAATTGTCATCATCCGTTGTCCTCTGATGGTCCAGTATGATGTGAGTGCCCTTAATTTAACAATATTTGATATATATATATATATATATTATATAAAGCTGAGTGTATGTGTGTGTGTGTGTGTGTGTATGTCCGCTAAAGGAATCCGCACAGCTGCAGCTACAATCACAAAATTTGACACACATGTACATCAGGTGTCCGGGAAGGTTTTAGAACAGTTTTCAGCTCTCCAGGACGTACCGTTCTTGAGATATTCCCCAAAAATGCATTAGCCAATAGTAGCCTGGTCACATGACCTTTATCAGCCAATAGAAGCTCACAGGCAGTCTCCACACACCAGGTTTCTATGGCAACCTAGCCAGTTCACTGCTGTAGGTCTGCATTAAAAAGGCAGAGCACTGTGGATGACAATGGTTTGGTTACCATAAATATAACTTATGTTTTAGACTAATTCATCATCAATCATTACCTCATATAATGTAAATTTTACATATTTACTGTTCAGTAGTAATAAAAGATGTTTTCTTCCACTGCTACCCACCTTCCTCCTAAATCAGGCATCGACCTGTAATTCCGGCCACCGTCAAAAGAAGGACTTAAAAGCACCACCCCCAGATCCCACTAAGTCACGCCCCTGACTCAGTCAGGCCATGCCCCTTCCATGCTGCATTTGACCAGGATTAAAAATATTGGTAAAAATCACCTTCTGTCAGCTGCAGGGGTGGGGGGAGGGTGACTTTCTCCCTGCAGCTCATTGCTCAGACTGCACAGTGCTGCTGCTGAGAGTGCTGCTGCTGTGTCCATTCAGGCCCTGCGCATGACAGAGGACAGGGAGTCTGAAAGCTAGACCGTCCAGCCTAAAACAAGACCTCTGGCCACCCCAGGGGCAGGCTGATGTTAGGGTGGCCAGATGTCCGGCTTTAGGCTGGACAGTCCAGTTTTCTGGCTACCTGTTCTCCGTCCGACGCAGTGCCTGGACAGACACAGGGATGTCCACCCTTTCAGTAGCTCCCACTCAGACAGCTTCTCCTCCATGTCTTCACGGAGCCAGGAGGGGCGTGGCCTCATGTTTAGTGATGTGTCTTCATGGGAACTGGTGGCGCTGTTTCACGTTTGGGGGAATGGTCGGTGAGGTCTGGCTTTCTGGGGTGAAGACAGTGGCCACTCTAGCTGCTGTGGAGGTCACAGTTAAAGGGGCGGGCTTCTGTAGAAGTCACTGTTAAAGGGGTGGGCAGCTGTAGAGGTCACTGTTATAGGGGCAGGCAGCTGTAGAGGTCACTGTTAAAGGGGAGGGCTGCTGTAGAGGTCACTGTTACAGGGGCGGGGCGCTGTAGAGGTCACTGTTTAAGGGGCGGGCAGCTGTAGAGGTCTCTGTTAAAGGGGCTGGCCGCTGTAGAGGTCACTGTTAAAGGGGCTGGCCGCTGTAGAGGTCACTGTTAAAGGGGCTGGCTACTGTAGAGGTCACTGTTAAAGGGGCGGGCACTGTAGAGGTCACTCTTAAAATCTTTTAACAACACACACACACAAACAGTAAATGAAATAAATTAAATATACCCGGGCGAAGCCGGGTCCTTCAGCTAATATATATATATATATATATATATACACTCACCGGCCACTTTATTAGGTACACCTGTCCAACTGCTCGTTAACACTTAATTTCTAATCAGCCAATCACATGGCGGCAACTCAGTGCATTTAGGCATGTAGACATGGTCAAGACAATCTCCTGCAGTTCAAACCGAGCATCAGTATGGGGAAGAAAGGTGATTTGAGTGCCTTTGAACGTGGCATGGTTGTTGGTGCCAGAAGGGCTGGTCTGAGTATTTCAGAAACTGCTGATCTCCTGGGATTTTCACGCACAACCATCTCTAGGGTTTACAGAGAATGGTCCGAAAAAGAAAAAACATCCAGTGAGCGGCAGTTCTGTGGGCGGAAATGCCTTGTTGATGCCAGAGGTCAGAGGAGAATGGGCAGACTGGTTCGAGCTGATAGAAAGGCAACAGTGACTCAAATTGCCACCCGTTACAACCAAGGTAGGCAGAAGAGCATCTCTGAACGCACAGTACGTCGAACTTTGAGGCAGATGGGCTACAGCAGCAGAAGACCACACCGGGTGCCACTCCTTTCAGCTAAGAACAGGAAACTGAGGCTACAATTTGCACAAGCTCATCGAAATTGGACAGTAGAAGATTGGAAAACGTTGCCTGGTCTGATGAGTCTCGATTTCTGCTGCGACATTCGGATGGTAGGGTCAGAATTTGGCGTCAACAACATGAAAGCATGGATCCATCCTGCCTTGTATCAACGGTTCAAGCTGGTGGTGGTGGTGTCATGGTGTGGGGAATATTTTCTTGGCACTCTTTGGGCCCCTTGGTACCAATTGAGCATCGTTGCAACGCCACAGCCTACCTGAGTATTGTTGCTGACCATGTCCATCCCTTTATGACCACAATGTACCCAACATCTGATGGCTACTTTCAGCAGGATAATGCGCCATGTCATAAAGCTGGAATCATCTCAGACTGGTTTCTTGAACATGACAATGAGTTCACTGTACTCAAATGGCCTCCACAGTCACCAGATCTCAATCCAATAGAGCATCTTTGGGATGTGGTGGAACGGGAGATTCGCATCATGGATGTGCAGCCGACAAATCTGCGGCAACTGTGTGATGCCATCATGTCAATATGGACCAAAATCTCTGAGGAATGCTTCCAGCACCTTGTTGAATCTATGCCACGAAGAATTGAGGCAGTTCTGAAGGCAAAAGGAGGTCCAACCCGTTACTAGCATGGTGTACCTAATAAAGTGGCCGGTGAGTGTATATATACATATATATATATATATATACATACATATAAATATATATATTGCATAGTAATACTTTATATTTAATACTTTACATTTTTATTGCATATACATTGAATAGTGATACTTTTCATTAGATAAGCCTAGTTTTTAATTGTCCTTCATATATTAGGAACTAGCTTCACCTGGGTATATTTAATTTATTTCATTTAATGTTTGTGTGTGTGTCGTTAAAAGATATTGAGAGTGACCTCTACAGTGCCCGCCCCTTTAACAGTGACCTCCATAGCAGCCCATCCCTTAACAGAAACATCCACAGCGCCCTCCCCTTTTACTGTGACCTCTGCAGCAGCTAGGGTGGCCACTGTCTTCACCCCAGAAAGCCGGACCTCATCGGGCATTCGCCCAAACGTGAAGCAGCACCCCCAGTTCCCATGAAGCCACACCACTAAACATGAGGCCACGCCTCCTGTCTCCGTGAAGACATGGAGGAGAAGCTGTCTGAGTGTGAGCTACTGAAAGGGTGGACATCCCTGCGTTCATCCAGGCACTGGGCCTAACGGAGAACAGGTAGCCAGAAAACCGGATTGTCGAGCCTAAAGCCGGACATCTGACCACCCTAACATCAGCCTGCCCCTAGGGTGGCCATAGATCCGGTTTTAGGGTGGACATTCTGGCTTTCAGACTCCCTGTCCACCGTCCAGCACAGGGCCTGGACAGACACAGGGGTGTCCACCCTTTCAGTAGCTCATGCTCAGACAGCTTCTCCTCCGTGTCTTGACTGAACCAGGGGGTGTGGCCTCATGAGTCGGGGGCGTGACTTAGTGGGACCTGGGGGTGGGGCTTTTAAGTCCTTCTTTTGAAGGTGGCCTAAATTACAGGTCAATGCCATAGTAATTTAGGAAACATATTTTATTACTACTGAACGGTAAATATGTGAAATTTACATTATATGAGGTAATGATTGATGATGAATTAGTCTAAAACATAAAGTATATTTATGGTAACCGGAATATCCCTTTGCCAGTGTCATCCACAGCGCTCTGCCCCTTTAAAGCAGACCTACAGCAGTGAACTGGCTAGGTTGTTATGGAAACCTGGTGTGTGGAGACTAACTGCCTGTGAGCTTCTATTGGCTGATAAGGGTCATGTGACCAGGCTTCTATTGGCTAATGCATTTTTTTGGAAATATCTCAAGAACGGTACGTCCTGGAGAGCTGAGACCCGTTCTAAAACCTTCCCGGACATCTGATGTACCTGTGTGCCAAATTTTGTCATTGTAGCTGTGATGGTGCGGATTCCTTTAGCGGACATACACACACACACACTCAGCTTTATATATTAGATTAAAGTCCAGTAAACTCTGAATTATAAAGGTTTTGGTCTATCATATTTCATCTAAACTCACCTGTCTGTAAGCTAATGGACCCCTTTTAAAGTACCTGTCACTTTTCTTGACCCAATGGCTCAACTCAAACCACTGTATGACGTAGCCTACAGTAAGCCTTTGGACTTTTAAAGCTAGACTGACGGGAATCACTTATATCCAACCTCATCGTAGGGCTGCCATCTGCAAAGTGATGTTATCCTGCAGCATTTACAAATCAGGCACTTTGTGTTCATATAAATATGATTTTACTGCAGGCATAAGTCTTCTGTTATGAAAATATTCTAAGTGATTTTCAATATTTTATTACATTGACCTCTGAAAACATATGGTTCTACTTACCAGAAGCAAAGGGGTTATTTAAAAACCATAATATCAAGGAAATTATACTATATTTACTGATTGGCTGATGACGCCTGAAATGGCTTGGTACCTGTAAGTCATATATCAAAAGAAATGTTTAACATCTTTTGCCATAAATAAGACTTCAATCTGCCCTTATTCTACAAATCAAACTTTTTCTACTTTTTCAACATGGTTCCTATAAAGGAGCGAAAGATGTGCCTAGGAGGATTGAGGGCAACTTATTGGCTTGGAGGTTATTGCTGATGCCTTCAAGATTTGAGGTTTTGAGCATGAATGTGACTAGCTACCTGCTGGCTAATTAAATACTAAACAGAAAATGGCAGCAGCACTAGATAAGCCATGACACATAAAATGAACATGAAATGAACATATGAAGAAGTAAAAAAGCATAACTGCTATGTAGTATATAAAGTGGAAGCTCTTAGTGCATATAAATGATCATAAATATGTCGGGCTCATCCACCAACGATCAAGGTGGCTTCCAATCGGATGAGTCCTACACTAACACTGACCTGCATCCTACACAAACCGGCAGGCCCATATCAGGAGAACACCATACCTGGTATATAGAGGAGGACTGGCCTCCTCTGGGAATTTAGCACTCCTGTTCACACTGGTGCAGCTTCTGACCAGGTATGGTGTTCTCCTGATATGGGCCTGCCGGTTTGTGTAGGACTCATCCGATTGGAAGCCACCTTGATCGTTGGTGGATGAGCCCGACATATTTATGATCATTTATATGCACTAAGAGCTTCCACTTTATATACTACATAGCAGTTATGCTTATTTACTTCTTCATATGTTCATTTCATGTTCATTTTATGTGTCACGGCTTATCTAGTGCTGCTGCCATTTTCTGTTTAATATATAAATATATATATATATATATATATATATATATATATATATATATACACATACACAGAAAGACCCGGCTTCGCCTGGGTATGTTTCATCTATTTATTTAATGTTTCTGTGTGTCGTTGCAGAGAGAAAGTCAATGCAGCTGACAGAAATTGATTTTTACCTTCATTTTTTCAATCCCTATTGGCTGCGGAGTGGGAGGGGGTGTGTTTTAATGGGACACGGGGGGGGGGTTAAGTCCTTCATTTCAGGGTGGCCTGAATTATAGGTTAATGCCATGGTAATTTGAGGAAACACAATGGGTAGCAGTGGAAGAAAACATTGCTTTGTGCGGGTATATTTAATCTATTTCATTTAATGTTTCTGTGTGTCGTTGCAGAGAGAAAGTCATCATCCCTCCCATCCCTGCAGCTGACAGATGTTGATTTTTACCTTCAATTGTTCAATCTCCATTGGCTGTGGAGCGGGAGGGGTCATGGCCTGACTGAGTCCGGGGCGTGACGTTGCAAGACCTGGGGCGGGGTTTTAAGTCCTTCTTTTGATGGTGGCCAGAATTACAGGTCGATGCCATGGTAATTTATGAGGACACGCCATGGGTAACAGTGGAAGAAAACATTGCTTTGCACGGGTATATTTAATCTATTTCATTTAATGTTTCTGTATGTTGTTGCAGAAAGAAATCCAACTTCCCTCCCACCCCTGCAGCTGACAGAAGTTGATTTTTACCTTCATTTTTTCAATCCCCGTTGGCTGCGGAGTGGGAGGGGGCGTGGCCTGACAGAGTTAGAGTGTGGTTTCGCGAGATCTGGGGCGGGGGTCAGAGTGGCATGAATTACAGGTCGATGACATGGTAATTTATGGGGACCCGCAATGGGTAGCAGTGGAAAAAAACATCTTTTATTAGTACTGAATGGTCGTAGTCTAAAATTAGTCAATTTCATCTACGATTTTTGTGTGTCGTTGCAGAGAGAAATTCACCCTCCCACCCCTGCAGCTGATTTTTTTCAATCCCCGTTGCCTGAGGAGTGGGAGGGGGCGTGGCCTGGCAGAGTTGGGGGTGTGGATTATCAAGATGCTTCGAACGGTTGTAGTCTGAAATTAGTCTATTTCATCTAAAATTTTGTGTGTCATTGCAGAGAGAAATTCACCCTCCAACCCCTGCAGCTGACAGAAGTTTATTTTTCCCTTCATTCTTTCAATCCCTGTTGGCTGCGGAGTGGGAGGGGGCATGACCTGACAGAGTTGGGGGTGTGGCTCAGCAAAGCGCTTCGCATAGGTGATTTAATCTATTTCATTTAATGTTTCTGTGTGTCTTTGCAGAATGGCTGCAGAGTGGGAGGGGGCGTGGTCTGACAGAGTTGGGGGCGTGACTTAGCAAGATGATTCAAACAGTTGTAGTCTATAATTAGTCTATTTTATCTAAATTTTTTCTGTGTCGTTGCAGAGAGAAATTCACCCTCCCACCCCTGCAGCAAACAGAAGTTTATTTTTACCTTCATTTTTTCAATTCCCATTGGCTGCGGAGTGGGAGGGGGCGTGACCTGACAGAGTCGGGGGCGTGGATTAGCAAGACGCTTCACATGGGTGTATTTAATCTATTTTATTTAATGTTTGTGTGTGTTGTTGCAGAAAGAAAGTCAACCTCCCACCCATCCCTGCAGCTGACAGAAGTTGATTTTTACCTTTATTTTTTCAATCTCTGTTGGCTGTGGAGTGAAAGGGGGTGTGGCCTGACAGAGTTGGGGGTGTGGCTTAGTGAGACCTGGGGCGGGGGTTTTAAGTACTTCTTTTAGGGTGGCCTGAATTAAAGGTCAATACCATGCTTATTTATGAGCCCACGCAATAGACAGCAGTGGAGGAAAACATCTTTTATTACTACTGAACTGTAGTAATAGAAAAACACATAAGTTATATTTATGGTAACCGGAATACCTTTAACAGTGTCAGTGAATAGAAATGGATGAGATCCTCAGCTGCTGATAATTACCTGGTTGTTATGGAAACCTGCCCTCCCTGTGTGTGGCTTTGCAGAGAATGGCAGTTGGAGTTTAAAACCAAAGTTCCCAGTTGTAATGTTGGCTAATGGAGATCATATTTTGGGAATATCTCAGGAACGGTATGTCCTAGAGAGATGAGACCTGGTCTAAAACCTTCCCGGACACCTGATGTACCTGTGTGCCGAATTTGGTGAAAATCGGTCCAGTAGTTTGGTCGCGCATAGAGAACAGACAGACAGAAACTCATTTTTATATTATTAAGAGATATATACAGTACAGACCAAAAGTTTGGACACACCTTCTTATTACAGTTCAGAGTTTTCTGTATTTTCATGACTATGAAAATTGTAGATTCACACTGAAGGCATCAAAACTATGAATTAACACATGTGGAATTATATACTTAAAGGGGTTCTCCAAGTTATATATACACCGCCCCATACATTTCTATAGGAAGATAAGCTCCCATACAAGTCTATGGAAGCGATTCTTCCCATAGAAATGAATGGGGCGGTGAGGTGTAATTACACCTACTCACCACTACCCCCGTGTCGGCCAGCATCTAAACAGTGAAGAGGAGGCAGCGCTGATACGCTATCCTGAGGATAGGTCATGAATATATATAACTCGGAGAACCCCTTTAACAAAAAAGTGTTAAACAACTGAAAATATGTCTTATATTCTAGGTTCTTCAAAGTAGCCACCTTTTGCTTTGATTACTGCTTTGCACACTCTTGGCATTCTCTTGATGAGCTTCAAAAGGTAGTCACCTGAAATGGTATTCCAACAGTCTTGAAGGAGTTCCCAGAGATGCTTAGCACTTGTTGGCCCTTTTGCATTCACTCTGCGGTCCAGCTCACCCCAAACCATCTCGATTGGGTTCAGGTCTGGTGACTGTGGAGGCCAGGTCATCTGGCGTAGCACCCCATCACTCTCCTTCTTGGTCAAATAGCCCTTACACAGCCTGGAGGTGTGTTTGGGGTCATTGTCCTGTTGATAAATAAATGATGGTCCAACTAAACACAAACCGGATGGAATAGCATGCCGCTGCAAGATGCTGTGGTAGTCATGCTGGTTCAGTATGCCTGCAATTTTGAATAAATCCCCAACAGTGTCACCAGCAAAGCACCCCCACACCATCACACCTCCTCCTCCATGCTTCACGGTGGGAACCAGGCATGTAGAGTCCATCCGTTCACCTTTTCTGCGTCACACAAAGACACAGTGGTTGGAACCAAAGATCTCAAATTTGGACTCCTAGCAGCTATTTTACCATGAAGGCCTGCTGCACACAGTCTCCTCTTAATAGTTGTTGTAGAGATGTGTCTGCTGCTAGAACTCTGTGTGGCATTGACCTGGTCTCCAATCTGAGCTGCTGTTAACCTGCGACTTCTGAGGCTGGTGACTCGGATGAACTTATCTTCGGCAGCAGAAGTGACTCTTGGTCTTCCTTTCCTGGGGCGGTCCTCATGTGAGCCAGTTTCTTTGTAGCGCTTGATGGTTGTTGCGACTGCACTTGGGGACACTTTCAAAGTTTTCCCAATTTTTCGGACTAACTGACCTTCATTTCTTAAAGTAATGATGGCCACTCGTTTTTCTTTACTTAGCTGCTTTTTTCTTGCCATAATACAAATTCGAACAGTCTATTCAGTAGGACTATCAGCTGTGTATCCACCTGACTTCTGCCCAACACAACTCATGGTCCCAACCCCATTTATAAGGCAATAAATCCCACTTATTAAACCTGACAGGGCACACCTTTGAAGTGAAAACCATTTCAGGTGACTACCTCTTGAAGCTCATCAAGAGAATGCCAAGAGTGTGCAAAGCAGTAATCAAAGGAAAAGGTGGCTACTTTGAAGAGCCTAGAATATAAGACATATTTTCAGTTGTTTCACACTTTTTTGTTAAGTATATAATTCCACATGTGTTAATTCATAGTTTTGATGCCTTCAGTGTGAATCTACAATTTTCATAGTCATGAAAATACAGAAAACTCTTTGAATGAGAAGGTGTGTCCAAACTTTTGGTCTGTACTGTATATATTACTGTACTTAAAAGGGTTTGCATCAACATTCATTAAAATAATCCTTTATGAAGGCAGCTGTAACTGTGTAATGTATTTCTTTTGCCATTATCGTTCCTATCTCCCGTTCTGGGCTGTGGTCACATGACCATGTCCATGCAGCTGTTTCTTACTTCCTGTGATGTGATATTGGGCACCTGGGCGGGGCTGTGATAGGGGAGTGTCTATGTAACTAGCTGGTGGGATGAGCTATAAACTAGCTGGGTGTTGTTAGGGGGAGTGTCTATGTAACCAGCTGGGTGGGAGGAGCTATAGACTAGCTGGGTGTTGTGAGGGGCAATCATAGGGCAATGTCTATGTAACTAGCTGGATGGGAGGAGCTATAAACTAGTTGGTTGTTGTTAGGGGCGGTGCTGGATTATACAACATGGCAGCTGTCAGCCATTTCCTGTTGGCTGATCGTTTTTATTCAGGCCTAAAATAATCATTCTCAGTGGGCAAAGGCATCTTTCCATGTAAACAGGGGGCATGCTGCTAACAATATGCAAATTATATGTGAACCAAATGATCATACTGACAATGATTTATCCGTGATTGGTCCATGTAAAATGCCCTTTAAAGAAGCACAAATCAATAATACCAGCAATCGGTGCTGGTATTGATCTAATATCAAAAGGACCCTTATCTTGTTAGGGAAATCATCCTCCAAAACAAGTGTCAGACTATTCCAATAAGGAATATTTTCTCCAAATATATCTACTGTAAGCCAGTTGAAGACTACATTTATTGAGGGATTAACAGATTTCCATTTGAAACCACTTTCTTCTTCTCTTTCAATGTCAGGCACTTGAAATTTAGCCCTGGGGGTCCCTATTTATCTAGATCATCTTTAAAGGGATTCTGTCACTTAGGTTTAGCCTATACAGCTGAGGACATGAGCTGCTAAATGGCCACAAGCCCGTCCACAATATACATTGCCCATAGATCTGAGCGCGAGTACAACGAATGTTAGTGCCGGCATGTTCCTTCCCTGTGCTGGCATCAGTATCAGGGAACGAACTGCGCAAAAATACGGCGCTCTGACTGTGTGATGTCGGAGGAGCAAGGAGGAGATTCAGAGGATGTGGGGCGGTGCTGGGCTCCAAAAACATTGGTAACCGCTCCTTGGTCTCCTTATAATCTTCATTTGCATATGTATAAAATCATTTTTATGACTAACTAAAGGCACTCAGAGCTATGGGACGGGCTAGTGGCCATCTAGCAGCCCATGTCCTGAGCTCTATAGTCTAAACCTAGGTGATAGAATCCCTTTAACTTGTTCCAACACCTTGATTGGAGTCCACATGTAGTAAATTCAGTTGATTTGATATGATTTGGAGAGACAATTCCTGTCTATATACAGTAAGGTCTCACAGGTGACTGCATATCAGAGCAAAAACCAAACCATGAGGAGGAAAGAACTGCATGTAGAGCTCAGAGAGGATTGTGTGGAGGCACAGATCTGGAGAAGGTGCAAAAATGTTTCTGCTGAACAAAGTTCCCAAGAGTACAGTGGCCTATATAAATTCTTAAATAGAAGAAGTTTGGAATAACCAGGACTCTTCCTAGAGTTGGCTGCCCCACCAAACCAAGTTATCAGGGGAGAAGGATCTTGGTAAGAGAGGTGACCAAGAACCCAATGGTCACTCTGGCTAATCTCCAAAGATCATGTGTGCAGATGGGAAAAACTTCCAGAAGGTCAACCATCACTGCAAAACTCCACAAAACTAGGCTCTATGTCAGGGTAGCCAGAATAAAGTCTCTGGAGGCACATGATTTCCTATCTGCAGCAATAAAGCACCTAAAGGATCCTCACACTTTGAGAAACAAGATTCTCTGGTCTGATTAAACCAAGATTGAACTTTTTGGTCTCAATTCTAAGTGTCATATCCAGAGCAATCCGGGCATTTTCTATCACCTGTCCAATACCATCCTTACAGTGAAGCATTGTAGTGGCAGCATCATGTTGTGGGGTGTTTTTCAGTTGCTGGGACAGGGAGACTGGTTGGGGTTGAGTGAAGGCTAAATGGAGCAAAGTACAGAGATATTCTTCATGAAAACCTGATCCAGTGTACTCTGGTCCTCAGACTCTAATGAAGGACCTTCCAACAAGACAATTACCCTAAGCACACAGCCAATACAACACAGGGGTGGCTAAAGAACAACTCTGTGTATGTCCTTGATTGACCCAGAACCCTGGCTTGAACCCAGTCCAACATTTTTGAGAGAGAGAGGCCTGAAAATGGCTGTCCACTAACAATCCTCATCTAACCTAACAGAGCTAGAGAGGATTTGGAGAGAAGATGGCAGAATTCAAGGTGTGCAAACCTTGTGGCATAATACCCAAAAAGACTAGAGGATGAATATGTATAAGGGTTTGATCATTTATTCCAATTTAAGATATTAGTTTTTCCTTTTCAGAAAAATGTTAGCATTCTGTTTCCATTTTCTCATTATAGGGTATTGCTTGTAGAATGATGGGGAAGAACAAAATAAAATGTGAAAACGTGAAAAGGTCTGAAGACTTTCTGAGTGTATTGTAAGTGGCACAAGAGAGGCTGTGTTCTTCCTTGTAGAGAACAGCTACTTTGTATATGGCTGACAAAATAGAAAAAACTAACACATGAGCGTCCAAAAAAATGCCTGTTAAGTTTGTTAAAAGAATGGTGTAATTTCTCTAAAGCCAAAGAGCCAATGAGATACCTGAGGTTCTTGTAAGGTCATAATTACCCATGTGTCATTAAGGTTCTTGGCTGGAAACCTTTGGTTAATAATCTTTAACCATCTGCCACCCACCAATTTATTGATCATTTTTCTCATTATTTCCATAAATGTATTCTCAGTACAGAACATTTAGGTCTACACAACCTTCCTTCAGAGAGTTATTAAGAAGAAATGGTAGAGTATGCCCACTCCACACTGCCAGTTACTCTACCACAGACAACTGGAAATAACATAGGCTTTACTGTAAATCCGACATAGACCAATAATGGCAAAACAACCCAACAATATAAAACGACTATATTATAAAAACATAATGGCTTCAACTAAACCCATTAAATTATACTTTTCCTATAAACCTCTTAAATATGGAGTCTTTGTGGATGGGTTTTGGATATTTTCTGTAACAGCTCTTTTGGGGAATTGAACTGGCAGACACATCAGGCTGAGCTGGACAGTGCTTTGCAGTTCCTGATTATAGGCTTTGCTTGATTGCTACTTGGCATCTACTCCCTTTAAGCAGGTGCACTTTCCAGGAGCCCAATTTATTTTAGCCAAATCTTTAAAAAAGTTTCTCTTAACTCTGTCCATCCGCAACGTGGTCTTCAATGTTATCAGCCAGCTGTTTTACTGCAACATTTGCTTCCATAATTTAATATTGGCTTTAATATCATTTCAAATTTGTTTGAATTTTTTAAAGTAATTTTATTTTTACATATTTTTCCTTATGAAAAAGTATTTTTGATAATTTTTAGTATATTAATATAAAGAGTTTGATTTTTGTTGGTTGGTTTGTAAGTCATGTTTTTTGATTTCTTAAACTAAGAAAACATAAAATTCTTTATACATTGTTCTCTGCCTGCCTCACTATTTTGTAGGGCTTTATCTGATACTAAGGGGGTCATTTATTAAACAGAAATACGTCTATATTAGTCGTGGTGCAAAGGTCCTTTACGCTGCAATCTTTGAATTTTCCCTGCTCACACCAGGTCTAAAAAAGTGAGAGTTGAGTGGGCGGGGGGCCTGTCTCATTTACTATTTTGTACGTCTGTTGTGTGGTCTTAATGATAGATAGCAAGGCCACTTACATTTAGAACTAGCACTGGATGCGCCAAAGGTATGTAGAAGATCCACAGTGAGCCCATGGGTTTTATTAAGACCAACGTCTAAAACACTGGTCTTAATCAATGTGCCCCTAAGTTTCTACTTGCGATTACATACAGTGGGTGGGTCTCCTGTCAATAATTTTGAGTTGCAATTAGTATTAGTTTATGATATATTGACTTGTAGGCAACGATGAGCTATGTTGCAATTTTTTAACATTTGTTTATGGCCCAATTCAATTTGGGTTGTAATATCATCCAAAATAAATTTGAAAATCTGAATATTGAACCAATATAAAAGTTTTCTGATTGTATGGAAAAAGCTCTCTTTGAGTCACATTAAATTCAGGTTCTATAGTATCAGAACTTTTTCAAATATTCAAGTCGAATTTTCAAATTTTAGAATCAATTCTTTACTTTTAGTTATTTAGGTTTACAGTATGCTGGCTCTTGTTTAAATAAAGTCGCCCATAAGGCTATTGTCAGCCCAACCCGCCATTTTTGACAGCACCAGCAAAGAATGTAATGTTAATGGGAAGCTCCCGACTCTTCCATGACAGATGATGTGGAGGAAGAGAAGTATCGGGTGCACTGAATTTCAATGACTGATTGGCTTGTTCTTCCAGGACATAAGCCGTCACAAAGTATCTGATAGCATCTCTCTCTGCTCTCTTCATTGAAAACTCATGCACATCCAGCAGACATGTATGTATATATATGTATTCGAGTCGGGTGAGATACAGACATGTATGCCCTTCCCTTTTTGTCTCTTAGCTGGACATGTCCTCATGTGCATGTCACAAGATGACTCGCTTTTCAAAACAACATGATTTTTCTCAATGTTGTATCACAAGATGTCTATCGTATGTGTGTCTACATGTTGGCACTTACATATTGTAAAATAGTAACACAGGGGGTCATTTACTATACTGAAATACACCTAAATTATTTACAGTGGTTGACCATAGTCTTTAAATTTCAGCCAAATACTTTAGATGTTGAATGCTTGTCCTTTGACAGCCATACCTCCCAACTTCTCACACATGAATGTTTGGCTGGGCAGAGTGAGAGGCTTATCTCCCTTGGTAGCAAAGATAAAGGCAAGTTAAAATTCCACCATGAGGAAAATTGGGACTTTACCTTTCACATTAGATGGTTAGCCAGTCAGAACAAAATTGATGGGTTTGACTAAAATTCATCTACTGTACATGGTTGCCTTGAGCTGCTAGACCATCTCCCACTCTGGAGGACCCAGTATGTCCATGCTATAGACTGACAACCATATAAGTTCATTTAGCATTGTGTAATTACTCATTTATCCTGTGATATACTGTAGATATGGATTGTAGCAGCCCTTACGGATCAGTATTTTCAGTCCTTAAAGTGGTCTGTAATACCCCCCCAAATCCAAAAAGTAGAAAGCAACCGCAGCACTCCCAGGTCTTCGAAAAGTCTTCTTTATTCACAAAAATGTTTGACGTTTTGACCTTACATGGTCTTTCTCAAGCATGAAAGAGCATGTAAGGTCGAAACGTCGCTTATTTTGGTGAATAAAGCAGACTTTTCGAAGACCTGTTCCTTTCTACTTTTTGTCATTTCTCCTGTGGTTGTCGCTGCAGGGAAATTGAGCACACGCACTTCCGTAGATTACATCTAACCACTGGTTGTCCCAGCAGATGGTCAACTTGACCTTATTTCAAGAGGTGAACTTAGCCTGAGGCCCAAAGTTTAAAGTAAACTTTGAAAAGATCATAAATAATACCAGCAACTTAATGCAGAAATTCTGTTACCCATCCCTTCAATTGCCTTTTTCAAAAATAAAGTAAAAAGTAGAACACATCTTGAAAAGATTATTAAATGTGCTGCAGCTCGCACTTCAATTTTATTTTACAGACGACAGCATTTATGAAGAGAATCTGTTCAGAAGTCTGCTATCAGATGATATATGCATTAAATTTATTGACGGTGTTTTATCTTAAAAAGACATACCATATATACAGAGCAATTTCCAGGCAATTTGCTGCAAAAACTGTACAAGAGCGATCCATTTGAAATGAGGCATGCTCAGTGCTTCATTATCCTCTTTTCAAGCTAATGCATCCCACAGAGTGCAGCAGAAATCAGGACAGATGGATCAGTAGCAAAGAGCTTTATAGGTAATTCCACTTTTCAGTCAAGCATAATACTCACTCTGCACCGTAATATCAAAAGTTTTCTTTCATACGATTGATACATTGGACGGTAATGGTTTGGAGTCAATTTAAAAGCTTCAGCCCTGATGAATGATATACATTGCTTACAATAAAGAATTTCAGTTTGTTTTGATCATAAATTGTGAATAGCTGTTTCCTGAACAATGTGGCATTTAAAGGATCCATTGTAATACGTGAAGCATTAACTTTAGAGGACGGGAATCAAGCAGAGAGGAATAAATGGAGAGTACGGCGCCACCAAAATCCTTCCAGTCCTTCATGGCTGATGTGAAATTATCAATTAAGCAAAGAGAACCTCTTCATTATGTTGCACCCTTATACATCAATCAGTGAGATCTGTGCTCTACTTAAAGGGGTTGTTCCACAAAAAAATATTCTACAGTTTTCAAACCAGCACCTGGATCTGAATACTTTTTTAATTGCATGTAATTAAAAATTTAGCATAGCCGCTGAGTTATTCAATAAAATGTAGCTGTATAGCGCCACCTGCTGTTTGTTCCTTTCCTTATTTCTTTGACCTGCTCACTGAGATGGCCGCACATACTCAGTTTCTTCCTTCAACTGCCTCCTGAGCTGTGATAGGCAGAGAGCCGAGACACGCCTCCTGAGCTGTGATAGGCAGAGAGCCGAGACACGCCTCTTGAGCTGTCATAGGGAGAGCTGAGACACGCCTCCTGAGCTGTGGTAGGGAGAGCTGAGACACGCCTCCTGAGCTGTGATAGGCAGAGAGCCAAGGCACACCTCCTGAGCTGTGATAGGGAGAGCTGAGACACGCCTCCTGAGCTGTGATAGGGAGACTATGGACACGCCCACTTAGCTGTAGCAGAAAAGACACCTCCTCTTGAGCTTCCAGCTTGATGTAAATCTAACAGAACAATGAATGTCGAGATCTCTGGATCCATGTGAGGTACAAGGCTGGTTCAAGCTTTGATACCAGATTGTCAGATTGTCATGAACTATATGTCTGATTTTCATTGTCTACAAGGTTAACCTCTTTAAATCATTTTATGAGATGCTCAATGCCAGTTATTATAACCTGGTCCCTGTATGTTACTCAGGGCATTTTTGAGTGTTCTTGTTTTATGACCGGTCTTGTTTACCCAATTACTCTTTGCCTTCTTTTTGCTTGCTACTGTGCATGACCTCAGACTGTATAGTGACTTTTTTCCTCTCTCTCTTTGCATCTCCATACCTTTGTCTCTCATGGTTCTGTCTCTGTTTCTTTTTGTTATTGCTATGATTCCGGTTTTGACCTCGGCTAGTACAACTACTTGACCTGTCCACTCCACCTGCTAACAGCTACCTGGTTAACACGAGATATCATACCATACCACCAGCAGGAACCACCCAGGATTAAATTATTAGATTGCTGAGTGAGATTGACTTCAGTAATCCCTGTAATGTCAGTAGGTACCATATAGACAGATATGGACAGTGATCCCTAACTAGAACCCTGCCCACTTTCCTTGCCTACTTGCAGAGCAAGAGCAAGTCTGCAACTGGTCGATGTTCCCTACTCTGCTAAGGTGCGAGACAAACAATACTTAGGGACAAAAACAATACACAAAGAAGAAAAAAGAAATCAGCGGTGTACAGAAAAATGGATTTTAAGCGCACAGGCAAAGGTGAGCTTTAGGGGGGAGTGTATTAAAAATACAAAAAGCATTAATAAACTATATTTGGAAAAAGTATTATTAGGGTACTAGGGACATTTTACCAAAAAGTTAATTAAAAGTTTAGTTACTCTTTAAGATGTTGTCAGGATTGCATTCAAATACGCAGCACATTGTAGTGATTGACATTCAGTGATCCATAAAAACAGTACAATAATTATAGCCCCTAAAAAGCATAGGCAGAGGGAGGGTCTTTTTTATTTGTACTTGGCGAACATTGGCATTGCAATTATTAAGGCATTTTATATACATTGACCATGAATCCAGTGCAATCTGCAAACATTATATTTAAAAGGTAATGATATAAATCGAGGCAAAAAAGCTGACTTTAAAAAAATGAGAGGGTAAAAATAAGGATAAAAAGTAACCAAAATATAAAACAAAAAGTTTTTTTTTCAAACAAAACTTATAAAACTTCAAATTTTATATATGTTGATTGATATCCTCATAAACGTAACAACCTGCTCAGTAAAGTTATCATGTAATTATTGTAAATGGCGAAAAAAACAAGGCAAGAATTATTCTCAGTTGCCCACCCACCATTATAAACCTTGCAAGGTGATAAATGTCAATTATGAGGGTTATAAATTTGAAAAACACAGGAAATACCAAAAATAAGCAGCGAGGTACAAAGACATGCACGTCTGCCAAAATCCACTCTCTAATTTATTGTAAACTAGAGTGATACAATTGCTATTGGACTCTAAAATAACCAGTTACTGGAAACCACTAGGAAATAAGATGACGTCAGCATGCTTGTAAATGATTGAGCTTTATTTGTAATATAGAAGATTCTCAGAAGATATTGATCCTTGAAGTGATCCAGCCGGTAGGGAGTCTTTAAGGCAGTATGCTAAATAGCTCTCCTCCAGAAGGAATAATAGTGTCTCTCTAGTGCCACCTATAGGTGTCTTCCCTGTAGGTCCATGTCAACTCTTTAACATACATAGGAATGCAGTGCTTTAAAGGGATCGTGCCATTAATATAAATGTATCCCCCGCCAATGATATTGCTTCTATATCCTTATCCTCAAATGCCACCATGTATCAAAACTTATTCTATACAGAAAAGTCAGGAGAGGTCACAGGTCCTCTTTAAGTTATCATTTTTAGAGATGAGCAAATCTTCCAAGATTCGGTTCACCAAATTTTTCAAAAAAGTTTAGTTCCGGTCCGAATCTATTCTTTCCAAACCAAAGTTGCTCCAGTTGCCCTGGAAATTGGTGTATAACATTCTCTCTAGTCCTCTAAAGCAGTGGTCCCCAACCTTTTTTGCACCAAGGCCCGGTTTCTCGCTACACAATTTCCCCAGGGCCCGGGGGGGGGGGGGGGCGGACGCTGCGGTTGTTGGGGGGCGGAGCATAGTGCCCCCACACAGTAGATATTCCCCATTAGTGCCCCCAAACAGTAGTTATACCAGCATAGTGCCCCCACACAGTAGTTATAGTAGCATAGTGCCCCCACACAGTAGTTATAGTAGCATAGTGCCCCCACACAGTAGTTATAGTGCCCATAGTGCCCCCACACAGTAGTTATAGTGCCCCCACACAGTAGTTGTAGTGCCCACAGTGCCCCCACACAGTAGTTATAGTGCCCACAGTGCCCCCACACAGTAGTTATAGTGCCATAGTGCCCCCACACAGTAGTTATAGTGCCATAGTGCCCCCACACAGTAGTTATAGTGCCATAGTGCCCCCACACAGTAGTTATAGTGCCCACAGTGCCCCCACACAGTAGTTATAGTGCCCACAGTGCCCCCACACAGTAGTTATAGTGCCATAGTGCCCCCACACAGTAGTTATAGTGCCCACAGTGCCCCCACAGTAGTTATAGTGCCCATAGTGCCCCCACACAGTAGTTATAGTAGCATAGTGCCCCCACACAGTAGTTATAGTGCCCATAGTGCCCCCACACAGTAGTTATAGTAGCATAGTGCCCCCACACAGTAGTTATACCAGCATAGTGCCCCCCACACAGTAGTTATAGTGCCCATAGTGCCCCCACACAGTAGTTATAGCAGCATAGTGCCCCCCACACAGTAGTTATAGTAGCATAGTGCCCCCACACAGTAGTTATACCAGCATAGTGCCCCCCACACAGTAGTTATAGTGCCCATAGTGCCTCCCACACAGTAGTTATAGTGCCCATAGTGCCCCCACACAGTAGTTATAGTAGCATAGTGCCCCCACACAGTAGTTATAGTGCCCCCACACAGTAGTTATAGTAGCATAGTGCCCCCACACAGTAGTTATAGTGCCCATAGTGCCCCCACACAGTAGTTATAGTGCCCATAGTGCCCCCCACACAGTAGTTATAGTGCCCATAGTGCCCCCACACAGTAGTTATAGTGCCCATAGTGCCCCCACACAGTAGTTATAGTGCCCATAGTGCCCCCACACAGTAGTTATAGTGCCCCCCACACGGTAGTTATAGTGCCCATAGTGCTCCTCTCCTTCAGTTTTGTACAATAAAAAAACAAACACTTATACTTACCTCCATCAGCCTGGCAGCACTGCGATGCAGGCCTCCTCCGGCCTGTGTCCCGCTCTGCACGGCTCAGGCGGCGCGATGACGTCATCGCACCGCCTGAGCTGGCCTCTGATAGGCTACAGGCACTAGGCCTGCAGCCTATCAGAGGAACGGGCAGGGGAGACGCCTCTCCCTCCCCTGCCCCACCGCAGCACAGGCATCTGTATCGCCGTCCTCAGGACGGCGATACAGATGACTATGGAGATGAGCGCTTCCACAATGGAAGCGCTTATCTCCTTGTCCCCTGCTACGGCCGCGGCCCGGCAGACATCGCTTCAGGGCCCGGTCCTGGACCGCGGCCCGGTGGTTGGGGACCGCTGCTCTAAAGCACAGATTATGCAGAGAGGCCAACGGACTAAAACTACGATGCTGTAGAGGTTACTGGTAAGGGGGTAGGGGACGGTGGAGGTCACTGTTAAAGGGGTAGCTGCTGTGGAGGTCACTGTTAAGGGGGCGGGTTATTGTGGAAATCACTGTTAAAGTGCTACTGCTGTTCTATTTTTATTTGTGTGATGTATAGGGGCAGTGATGCTGAACATTTTTGTAATATACCTTAATTACTGAAATCATACATTTTTATTAGAAAAATAGCTCAAAGTGGCCCATTTTGAGCCTTAGCAACACTCCCTGTGTTCTGTTTACATAACAGTCAGCGTTACCAAGTCACCAAAGTTAGGGTATGTAAACAGAAGACAGAGGAGCGTTGCTAAGGCTCAAAATGGTCCACTTTAGAGCTATTTTTCAAATAGAAATGTATGATTTCAGTAATTAAAGTATATTACAAAAATGGTTAAAATTACTGTCCCTACATATTACACAAATAAAAATAGAATGGCAGTTACACTTTAAGGGAGCGGGGTACTGTGGCAGTCACTGTTAAAGGGGTGGGTGCTGTGGAGGTCTCTGTTAAGGGTGCAGGGAACGGGGGAGGTCACAGTTAAGGGGAAGTTCTGCTATGGGGGTCCGTGTTAAGGAGCGGAGTGATAAAGGGGCGGGCCCCTGTGGAGGACACTGTCAAGAGGGTGGGGTGCTGTGAAACTCACTGTTAAAGGAGTGGGCTGCTGTGAAGGTCAAAGTTAAGGGGGATGGCTGCTGTGGAGGTCCCATTTTAAGGAGGCTGGGAACTTTGGTGGGAGTGTTAAGGAGTAGGGGGCTGTGTAGTTCACTGTTAAGGGGGCTGGGGTCTGTAGAGGTCACTCTCATGGGAGATACTGTCGATACAGAAACATTACATGAAATAGATGAAATATACCCGTGTGATGCCAGGTCCTTCTGCTAATATATATATATATATATATATATATATATATATATATATATATAGTGAGAGAGTGAAAGAGAAAGGGAGAGAGAAATAGAGAGAGAGAGACAGAAAGAGAGATTATTATCTATTTATATCCATATCTATCTAATTTATGTATTCTTTTTATCTAATATCTATCTATCTATCTATCTATCTATCTATCTATCTATCTATCTATCTATCTACATTGCTTTTTGAAAGTATTCGGCCCCCTGGAACTTTTCAACCTTTTGCCACATTTCAGGCTTCAAACAAAAAGATATAACATTTTAAATCTTTGGTGAAGAATCAACAACAAGTGGGTCACAATTGTGAAGTGTAACGAAATTTATTGGATCATTTAAACTTTTTTTGTAATAATAAAACTGAAAAGTTGGGCGTGCAAAATTATTCGGCCCATTTACTTTCAGTTCAGAAAACTCACTCCAGAAGTTGATTGAGGATCTCTGAATGATCCAATGTTGTCCTAAATGACTGATGAAGATAAATAGAATCCACCTGTGTGTAATCAAGTCTCCGTATAAATGCACCTCCTCTGTGATAGTCTCAGGGTTCTGCATCATGAAGACCAAGGAACACACCAGGCAGGTCCGTGATACTGTTGTGGAGAAGTTTAAAGCCGGATTTGGATACCAAAAGATTTCCCAAGTTTTAAACATCCCAAGGAGCACTGTGCAAGCGATCATATTGAAATGGAAGGAGTATCAGACCACTGCAAATCTACCGAGACCCGGCCGTCCCTCTAAACTTTCATCTCAAACAAGGAGAAGACTGATCAGAGATGCAGCCAAGAGGCCCATGATCACTGTGGATGAACTGCAGAGATCTACAGCTGAGGTGGGAGAGTCTGTCCATAGGACAACAATCAGTCCAACACTTCACAAATCTGGCCTTTATGGAAGAGTGGCAAGAAGAAAGCCATTTCTCAAAAATATCCATAAAAGTCTCCTTTACAGTTTGCCACAAGCCACCTGGGAGACACCAAACATGTGGAAGAAGGTGCTCTGGTCAGATGAAACCAAAATCCAACGTTTTGGAAACAATGCAAAACGATATGTTTGGCATAAAAGCAACACAGCTCATCACCCTGAACACACCATCCCCACTGTCAAACATGGTGGTGGCAGCATCATGGTTTGGGCCTGCTTTTCATCAGCAGGGACAGGGAAGATGGTTAAAATTGATGGGAAGATGGATGGAGCCAAATACAGGACCATTCTGGATGAAAACCTGTTGGAGTCTGCCAAAGACCTGAGACTAGGTCGGAGATTTATCTTCCACAAGACAATGATCCCAAACATAAAATCTACAATGGAATGGTTCAAAAATAAACGTATCCAGGTCTTAGAATGGCCAAGTCAAAGTCCAGACCTGAATCCAATGGAGAATATGCGGAAAGAGCTGAAAACTGCTGTTCACAAACGCTCTCCATCCAACCTCAAAGAGCTCCAGCTGTTTTGCAAGGAAGAATGGGAAAAATTTCAGTCTCTAGATGTGCAAAACTGATAGAGACATCCCCCAAGAGACTTGCAGCTGTAATCGCAGCAAAAGGTGGCGCAACAAAGTATTAATGCAAGGGGGCCAAATAATTTTGCATGCCCCACTTTTCAGTTTTATTATTACAAAAAAGTTTAACCCCTTAAGGACAGAGCCCATTTTGGCCTTAATGTCTGGGCCAAATTTTTGAATTCTGACATGTGTCACTTTATGTGGTAATAGCTTTGAAACACTTTTACTTATCCAAGCTGTTCTGAGAATGTTTTCTCGTGACACATTGTACTTCATGACAGCGGTAAATTTGAGTCAATATAAATCACCTTTATGTTTAAAAAAATCCTAAATTTACAGAAAATTTGGAAAAATTTGTAATTTTCAAACTTTGAATTTCTCTGCTTTTAAGGCAGATAGTGATTCCTCACAAAATAGTTATTACTTTACATTTCCCATATGTCTACTTTATGTTGCCATAATTTTGTTGATGTAATTTTATTTTTTGGGGACATTAGAAGACTTAGAATTTTAGAAGCAATTCTTAAAATTTTTAAGACATTTTCCAAAACCATTTTTTTAAGGACCAGATCAGTTCTGAAGTCAGTTTGTGGGGCTAACATAATAGAAACCACCATAAATTACCCCATTTTAGAAACTACACCCCTCAAGGTTTTCAAAACTGATTTTACAAACTTTGTTAACACTTTATGTATTCCACAAGATTTAAAAGAAAATGGAGATGACATTTCTAAATTTCACTTTTTTTGGCAGGTTTTCCATTTTAATCCATTTTTTCCTGTAACACATCAAGGGTTAATAGCCAAACAAAACTCAAAAACTATTACCCTGATTCTGCAATTTACAGAAACACCCCACATGTGGTAGTAAACTACTGTATGGCCACACGGCAGGGCGCAGAAGAAAAGGTGCGCCAGATGGTTTTTGGAGGGCAAATTTTGCTGGACTGGTTTTTAGACACCATGTCCCATTTGAGGCCTCCCTGATGCTCCCTACAGTAGAAACAACCAAAAAGTGCACATATTTTGGAAACTATGGGATAAGGTGACAGTGTTATTGATACTATTTTGGGGTACATATGATTTTTGATCGCTTTATATGACACTTTTTGTTAGGCAAAGTAACCAAAAATAGATGTTCTGGCACAGTTTTTATTTTTTTATTTTGTACAGTGTTCATCTAACAGGTTAGGTCATGTGATATTTTTGTAGAGCAGGTTGTTACGGACGTGGAGATACCTAACATGTATAGTTTTTTTAATTTATTTAAGTTTTACACAATAATATCATTTTTGAAACAAAAAAATCATGTTTTAGTCTCTCCATTGTCTGAGAGCTGTAGTTTTTTTTTATTTTTTGGGCGATTGTCTCAGGTAGGGGCTCATTTTTTGCGGGAAGAGGTGACGGTTAGATTGGTACTATTTTGGGGGGCATATGCCTTTTTGATTGCTTGGTATTACATTTTTTGTGATGTAAAGTGACAAAAAATGGCTTTTTTGACAAAGTTTTTATTTAATTTTTTTTTACTGTGTTCACCTTAGGGGTTAGATCATGTGATATTTTTGTAGAGCAGGTTGTTACGGACGTGGCCATACCTAACATGTATAGTTTTTTTAATTTATTTAATTTTTACACAATAATATAATTTTTGAAACAAAAAAAATCATGTTTTAGTCTCTCCATTGTGTGAGAGCTGTAGTTTTTTTTTTATCTTTTGGGAGATTGTCTCAGGTAGGGGCTCATTTTTTGCGGGAAGAGGTGACGGTTAGATTGGTGCTATTTTGGGGGGAATATGCCTTTTTGATCGCTTGGCATTACATTTTTTGTGATCTAAAGTGACACTAATGGCTTTTTTGACACAGTTTTTATTTTTATTTTTTTACGGGTGTTCACCAGAGGGGTCGGGACATGTGATATTTTTGTAGAGTGGGTTGTTACGAACGTGGCGATACCTAACATGCTTGGGGTATTATTTTTCTTTTTTTACCAATTTCAAATTTGAGTATTGGGGGAAAAATATGATTTTTTTCAACTTTTTTTTTTTACTTTTTAAAAAAAAAATTTTTACACTTTTTTTTAGACTCAGACCCACTTGGTTTTTGAAGATCTAATGGGTCTGATTGTTCTATAATACACTACAGTACACTGTATAGTGTACTGCAGTGTATTTTCACACAGGCTAAGCCTTGTCAGGCTCCTGCCTTTAGCAGGAGCCTGATGAGGCTTAGCTTACACCATGGCAACCCAGACGCTTCTGAAAGCGTCCGGTTGCCATGGTAACCATCGGGAAGCTGCCACAGCAGAGCAGCGTCCCGATGGAAGGGAGAGGGAGCTTCCTCCCTCTCATCTGGCCACACCATCGCGCTGCCAGCGCACCACAGCGCCCGATGGGAGAGGGAGGGAGCTGTATGCTGATACTCTGCTTGAAAACCGCTCGGCCATCCTGGGAATAGACCAACCATTCACAGCGATCGCCATTATGGGGGGGCACGGCTCCCCCCCAGGCCTTCACTATGGATGGCTGGCTGTGGCTATCAGCCGCCATCACAGCATGTAAACCCCGCTGCACTGCGCAGCGGGTGTTTACATGCAGGGCATACCGGTACGCCCTGTAGCGCGAACTACCTCGCGCCCTGGACGTACCGGTACGCCCATTGTCACCAAGGGGTTAAATGATCCAATAAATTTCATTCCACTTCACAATTGTGACCCACTTGTTGTTGATTCTTCACCAAAAATTAAAAATGTTATATCTTTTTGTTTGAAGCCTGAAATGTGGCAAAAGGTTGAAAAGTTTTAGGGGAGCGAATACTTTCGCAAGGCACTGTATCTATCTCATATCTATCTATCTATCTATCTATCTATCTATCTATCTATTATCTATCTATTATCTATCTACTATATATATATTGCTGTTTAATGTTAAATGTTAGGGCAATTTAACCATTACATGCTCACAAGTGCTCAAAATGTCTGGTCATTTAATACCAAAACAATCTAACTATCTAATTTAATTTTTTAATATCTTTATATATTATGTATAAATTGGCTGTAATT